>CM056993.1:5704613-6172113 GCA_029891345.1 Dryococelus australis
GGCGGAAACACTTCACGCCTTGCGCGTAGGGGCGATGAGGCGCTATGCGTGCGTGTAACTGTCGCCCGTATCGCTCCCTCGCTTCTTGACCTTCATTGCGCCGGTGCACACTCCTTTTAAGAGGACTATGTACCTGCGCGTTCAAGGTCAAGAAGCGAAGGAGCGATACGGGCGACACTAACACGCACGCCTAGCGCCTCATCGCCCCTACGCGCAAGGTGTGAAGTGTTTCCGCCTTAACGCTGTACTGTGTAAACTATATCTGTAACTGTGGGATTTTATTACACACGATGAAAGTACACAGATCAAACTACCTGCGTATAATCGTACTTTTTTCTCTGCCGTTTAAAGAAACTTCATAAGCAAGCTTTAAAAATACGATAAATGACCATTTTCATAGTTTTTTTCTCGATTAACACACTTAATATGATAAATGTAAAAAGATAGCTACATAGACAATAGTTTTTTTTAAATCCTTTCTGGCTAAACTTCGTATTTCCAGAACATTTATTTACCGAGACACGCTTTTACGCGCAAACAACGATTTGACAGAAAACGTTTCAGTACATAGGAGACCTTTAACCTCTCGTCGACAGCGCGGTCATTAGCGACGGAACGAGATGCCCAAAGAAGATGCAACGGGGAGGGAAAAGGCCATGAGCTGTAGCGATAATGCATCCCACATCCCAGTCTGCGAGTAATTACAGGAAACAATGGGAAACCGAATTCATAACGGCTGGACCGGGATTCAAACCCACGTGCACCCGAACGAGAATACGAAGGGCTTCAACTACATCACCTCGCTCGATTGTCGCATGAATGATGCACGAAGAAAATTTATATCAATATTCGTGTAGTCTTATATTGAAACATGCAACTATTCACACATATCAATACTCTTAATAATAGAACCGGGTTTGATTCCCAGCGGAGTCTCTCCATGATTTTCGCATGCGGGAATCGTTTCAGATGATGCCACTGGTCAACGGGGCTTTCCCAGGGATCTCCCATCCTTTCATTCCGGCGCTCCTCTACGCTCACCTCGCCTCACCTTCAAAGTCTCTCCAGACCAGGAGTCAAAAGCCTCCCAAAATTATTTATATCTCGATCTATCGATCTATCTATCTATCTATCTCGATCTAACTCCACCCTACTTAACTTTAGCTATCTAACTCTCTAGCTATCTAACTCTCTAGCTATCTAACTCTCTAGCTATCTAACTCTATATCTAGTTATCTCTATGTGTATATATATATATATATATATATACACATTTATCGAACATCTCTATCTATCTATCTCACTCTGGCCTGCATAATAATCTCTACTAATATAAAACAAATGTATTAGAGTGCGAATTCTCCAAGGACAGCTAGCCGTGGGAAGGGTGAGAGGGTTGGGACGCTGGTAGATAAGGCACGGCGTATACCTTGGACGAGCATCTGGAGCAGATGGTCCTCTTGCACAGTTTGCACTCGTGTCCGCGCGGACCGAACAGCCCGAACCTCGTTTTCAAGCACAGGAAACACACCTGCAACACCGCGAACACCAAGTCACACACACATACACACACACACATCGGCACACACACGCCGTACAAGGCTCGGGTGACGGCCGGCCGTCCCTTCTAGTTACTTCTCAAGTAATAATTTCTTAAAACATAATTTATTTCGAAACTAAGTTTATTGATAAAATGTTATTATTTACATCACCTATATAGCTTCCTATTCACACATTTGAAAACAAAATACATATAATGCAACAACAAACATTACTTTTTAACATTAAGAGTCATTTTCCATTTTCAACTAATATATATAAGGTACACGCAGTTTTCTTGCGGTACCCTAGTGACAAGGTTGGATCGGGGGGGGGGGGGGGGGGGATGTGCCTTTTCTTCAATTCTCAGACACCCCTGACAGCATACAATGATTGGTACAAAAATAAAACAAGTCCCTGCGACTGCTCCAATGAACATATTTCACAAAAATAAATATAAAACGAAAGGTAAACTATCCAAGTTTCCATGTAAATTCAAAATTGTTCGATAAGGGCGCCATTTGTGAGATGGCAGATGTGTTTACACGGTACTCCGCTTATTGCCACACCCGTACCAGCATAGCCTAATAAACTGGGTCAGCCTATCCGTCGCAGTAACTGCTGTAAATCCTGTGGAAGTCGTGGTACGTATACCGTGTCCCGCACATATCTCCAAAATAAATATCACAAGGTGTTAGATCGGGTAACTTTCAAGGTCACAGCACCAGTGACACAATATTCAACCCAGTACAGCTAAGGCCCAGGTCGCCATCAGATTTTGCCTTCAAACTACCTCCACCAAGTTTTGTCAAATAAAGTTGGACAGCTGTTACGTCATTGAAACGTCATAAACGCCGCCATATTTGTCTGAAAAAGTTGGATGGCTTCAATTCCCATCAAACATTTGAAGACTGGGCGTGTTCTAAAATTTTTTTTTATGTTTGACTGTCTCGGCCAATCAGAATCGTGCATGAAAAAAAATTGTCGCCAAGAAACTTTAAAATAATTAACAATTGCTGGAAACGAAGTAATTAATGAAGATAATTAATTTATGTAGAAGCTGTGAGGGCACGAATGCTATTTTAAGTGAATCCTGCATACAAAAATATGAACACAGACGCATTAAATTTAATTGTGCAGGAAACATCTTTGCTAAACAAAATTTTAAATTTAGTAAATAAACGAAAATAAATTACAACATTCCTTGTCTTCTTCCTTTAATGGAAAAACAAAAGCAATATCTCACTATGAAGTCTTCCAACTGTGATAGCAATCCCTTGGCAGCATGTCGAGGTATGTTATCCCTGTAGCGATATACTCCATGAAGAAGAAAGTCCCAAGTACACTGGGGTTAGTCATAGCGCAGAAAATTAAATCGACAGAATCACGTTCATGTTCCAGTTTAGAAAGCGGGTTTTCCATGCCTCAAAATCTCAAATTGTGCCTGTTCACTTTGCCCTTTAAGCAAAAATCTACTTCGTCAGTAACCACAAGTCTGTACGCGAAACCATCCACATCCATCCGTGCTTTCAAATGCACGCACAACTCTTAGTTTTGGTTTAGTCGGCTGGTGTCGTGCAGTTAATCCAACAGTACTCTGTGAAGTTCCGTCCAGCTAACCACAAGCAGCCTATGTCCACATCCCATGCCAAAGTTGCCATACAAAACAGCAGGTGCAGACACATTTTGGGAAAACCTATCTTGTTCTTGTGGGCAAATATTCAAACTGGATAGATGTTTGTGAACAATGAAACACGAGTTTGCAGCAGACAAATGTGCAATTTAATTCTTTAGTGTGTTGTTAGTATTATGCCCGAAGCCAAATAGAGCTGTGAACCAGCAGTTCACCTTATTCCCGCAAGTAATAAGTTAGCAGAAATTGTTGTAAATGTTAGCAAAATGCTGTTTCCGGAAATTCAGGGTATCAACTACAAACACAGACACTTACTTCGTGATTATAGGAATACTCCACTTCCTGGCTTGGATTGATCCCCTACTCAGTTGCTTTCTAACAGGAGAGACTGAGCTAAATTGCCCTTATCATACAAATCTCTCAAGCAAAGGGTCATCCATCCTTAACGTGTGATGGAAGCGCTGGTTTCCAAGGAGCAGCAAATAAAGGACGTAAACAACAAAAACGCTCGTCAATAGGAGATAACGTTTGTTACGGGAGAAAATGTTGTGGTCCAAACAAGAAAAGGTGATAATTGGGAGCCTGTCATTATGGTAAATCAACAGCCATCACTACGCTCGTATTGGGTACGGATACCTGATGGTAGGGCTGTCCCTCGCAATGTTGACTAGTCTTGAGAAGTGCATAACTTTGCATAAACCCCAAGAGACTGCTCCAGTGTTGCATGGTGTGAACAACACATGGAGCGAGGGGCTTCATCCTAACTAAGTACATAAGAAACCTGTCCCACACTATTCTGCACCAGAACCTGGCTTCAGGGGATTTGGGCTTCGACCATTCTCAAATGCCACTTCAAGTGAATCTGACATACACAATAAGGACTCCTGTTAGGAAGCAGGTTTCCGAAGTCGTGAAACCAGTTTACCACTTCAATTTGTAAATATTCTATGTTAATGACCCTAGTTACCTTTTCCTTTCAGCCATTCGTCATCCTTTAACCAATATATTGAAATAAATATTGCCATGTAAGTAATAAACACAGTGTGTGTGTGTTCCAGCGCACTCGGAAGTTAACGTCTAAAAGTTAAATTAAAATAGACTTATTGACCATTATTCTAAATGAGAAGACTTCCAAAAGCGCTCTCTTTGCAGTATATAGCCTATATCAATGTTTACTGTAAAAGTGGAAAAGTGTTTTACACTAGTGGCCTTGTTTGTAATGCTTGGCAATGTCGTGTTTGTATTAGGAGAGAAGTCTTGTAATGGTGGTTATGTACCAAGTGTGGTTATTATAATAATGTGACAATCAGCAGGATAATGTATTATTGTGAAGCATCCATGCTATGCTCAAAGTAAAATACACTTCAACATACCATACTCCAGTCATATCAAGTACTCTTTAAAACTCTGGAAAGGTACTATGCATAGATTGTTGCTGCAACTTGGCTGTATACTATGAAATTGACTCTCCCATCACTTTGGTATTTCTTATCAGACTTGAAAATATCCACATAGTCATTAGGATCAGGTTCAACGTGATTCGTAAACTGCGACAAACACATCGGTATTTGGCACTTCCACACTTGAGATCTGTGTAATTAAGAAAGAATCTGCACATTCTACAATTTCATGCTACATGCCGTATAGATACAATCCATTTTCTTCAGACTTGATTGTTTTCTTAACTACAAAATAAAACCGCAAAAGCTCTGAATGTATCCAGAAATAGTCCGGCCCAAAGTCCCACTCAATTCTGTACTGATGCTTTTAAAACTTCACTAATAAAGATATTTGACCATCCTGTATAAACAGTAGCGCTATATTTTTAATTCGTGTAACTGTTGAGTAGATAAGTTTCTTTCTGCCACGACGGGTTTCATGGTGTGTCGGTTGCTGTTTTATTTTATATAGGTTGTGTCCAAATTCAATACCATGAGCCCTTGTTCACCTGTATAGATCCTTTCCTGTGTAATTACCTCTTGTTTCATTGCTAACACAGTGAGTGTGAATTCGGACACTTGTTCGTGTCCACCTTGATTTCTTGTCTAATAAATTTTACTCTGTGCGAGTTTCAAAAGTATTTTGCACAGCCATGAAAAACACTTGCTCCTGTCACAGAGTTGTAAACACAGAAAACGTAAACCAACCACGGGTTCGAGAAGTGCGTATGTCGTATCCCCTTGGTTGAAGTGGACATACTAATGTGCATTCGTGCCCGTACTGTGAATTTGGTTATTGGCAAAATTACGTCGTGGCACCGATGAATTTTGCTAGGGGAAGAAGCCATGTAAAGGCCCTTAGATGGTGAATCTGGACACTGCCATAGTTACATTTATGTGCCTATAGCCCTAGCCACAGTCATTACCGCTTGGTCCATCTCTGCAATGATGCCTAGTTCCTTGCAGGCACACAATTCTCAGTTCTGAGATGCGAAGTGAAGAGTGTAGTGGGGATATTTGGGCGGCTCGCACCATCGGGTGTCGAGAGCTAATGAGGAGGAAGTGAGGCGAGTATGGAGCCGCAACGGAATTCAAGGGCGGGGAAACGTGAGATACCCGAGAAAAAAATCTTCAACATCGCTATCATCCGGCACGATTCTCACATCCGAAAATCTGGGGAGCGACCCTGCCAGGAATCGAACCTGGTTCGCCTTGGTGGCAGGCGATTAGCCATTCCACAACACAACTGCGGCCCTTCTTGAGACATGAATATATCCAACCCCCTACCGCAAAACTCGGCCACGACCAACCCCCCAACACCGGAACTCTGCCATGACAACCTTCCTACCTCGGAACTCCACCACAACAACCTCCCCCTACCACAGAATTCCACCACAAAAACCTTCCTATCTCTAAACTCCACCACAACCACCTTCCTATCGCGAAACTTCACCACAGCAACCTTCCTATCGCGAAACTCCACCACAACAAACTTTCTACCCCGAAACTCCACCACAACCACCCCTAACTAGGATCTCCACCATAACAACCCCTACCTCGGATATTCACCAAAACAACCCCTACCTCGGATATTCACCAAAACAACCCCTACCTCGGATATTCACCAAAACAACCCCTACCTCGGATATTCACCAAAACAACCCCTACCTCGGATATTCAAAAAACAACCCCTACCTCAGATATCCACCACAGCAACCCCTACCTCCAAACTCCACCATAACAACCCCTATCTCCAAACTCCACCATAGCAACCCCTACCTCAAAACTCCACCATAGCAACCCCTACTTCCAAACTCCAGCATATTAATTGATTATGGTTGGTGTGGAAAAATCATGAATCCGCCCAGAATAATCTTTACAAAAGCGCTAAAAGAAGAGAGAGCCTGTTCCTTCCGCTATCTTACATTTTAATATATGTCGCTAATACGGCGATACGCCTGTAAAACTACACTTTTGCTCAGTGTCAATGTTAGTTTATAAAAATATTTATAACAATGGTGCCATACCTCAGCACAATAAACTCCACCGCCATTCCAGGTAGGCCCTATAGTACCTTTAAGCTTCTACCTATATTGTGCTAATATATTAATTACAAACCTTCTATCCCCTTCCTGCAACATTAAAAAATATAAATTATTTTTGTCACGAAACAGTAAAGTTTACTTATTAATCTAGGTTGACACTTTCAGGTGATGTACCTTTGCATAGCTAGTTAGATACACAAAGTTAATTAAAGCAATGCAGATAATTCCTTGTGCATTTTAGCAAAAAAAAAATGCAAATCATAAAAAAGTGTAAAACATTCGGTTGACAGATGCAAGAAAATAAAATTACTTAAAATAATATGAGAACATACAAAAATATTAGGAGCTTCATTCTTATGGGTTAACCGTTTGCGTTTAGGAAAATTTAAAGCTACATAGATTATCCTAAATATAAAAAAGCCAAATGGAATATAGCGTGGACAAATAATTGAAAATGTTATACCGCGCACTGTGACTTATACCGTGCAAGAACTGTAAACGCGAAGTGTAAAATAGACTTCTCATTCAACCTTAAACACTCATCTGCTCCAATAATGAAAGAAGCTGCAAAAACTGAACTAATTCTAGGTCCATTAACAGGACTGGGTACAATGGCAGCAGCTATTGGCACTCACTATGTAAATAGGTGAGCTCAGTAGGAATGCCGTGTAAAACGAGCAAGTATTCACATGATGAACTGCATTAGAATGTACATGCCAGAAAACTGAAGATATGTATGGTTTTTTTCTGACACTACAAAAATTAGTATGTTAAAAATGGAATAATTTTCTTGACTTCGCCTAACTGTTTAGCTCACAATATAACCATAGTAGTGTAGAAATTTTAGAAGAGCAACAGAGATGATAGTAGTTTATCGCGGGAAAAGTTGACTGCTTGCTAGGATTCAACGTACTGTACACATGTCCGACAGTTTTATTTCCTTATTGGCTGTCACGCATGTATGAATCTACTACCCCATTTCACTGGGCCAATGAGGATTCTGATGCTATAAGGCAGAACGTTCGTGATTGGCCTGCAAACTACATAGCCGAGTCAAAAACAACTTGTTCATGCAATCACGAAAGAATAAACTAGTTAGAGTGTTATAGAAGATATGTTGGCTCAAAGAATTTTTCGCGATTTAGCATCAGACACATGCCCACCAACAGCAAGTACCACACATGCACATGCTAAAATGTATACAAAAACCAAATAGCTTACCAACACCTTTCAAAAAACCATAAATTGCGAATCTTTCACATGTACCCTAGCGAGATAAAGACACGGGTGGGCCGTACCTTTCTCTTCTCCACGTCCTCCTTGACGTGACCTTCAACTGGAAGACTTTCAAGTTCCGCCTTGGTGAGCACGCTGCGGATGTGCACGATTTCTTCCAGTGTGAGGGAGACACACTCCATCGCCTGCTGCCAGTTCTTCTGCATAACACGACACAAGAGCACGTCAGCAGGATGGCATCACACATCACCTCCTAGCACTTCGCTGCCGTTGTGTGAAGTGAAGTGGGAGTCGAACTCTGGACATTTCCGAGCGAGCTGGTGGTGGGGGGTGGAGGGTCGCTGGACCACGATGTGAATTTAACTTTACAGTTAGGCTGGGGGAATTTACAGCTAACGCCACATTGTGTCTGGGTTCATGAGCTAGTAAGGCTCTGTTCTTCATTTAGCCTCATCTGCAGCAATTTCACAGTTTCAATTAGTTAACAGTATCTGACTGATTCAACAGTCACTTCAGTGAATTCAACTGATGAGTCAGTGAAAAAAATGCCCGTTTTCCTTCACTTACTGATTCAATGACATTTTCCACTGATTCGTCAGTCAGATTTTTCACAGTTTTTCAGTAATTTGTTTTTTGACTGATGGATCAGTAAAACAGAGTGTGAGAATTGCCGTTAACGCGTATCAAGTGAAATAACAACGCATTTACTAATAAAACCAATACAAAATACTTTCTATTATATGTTTCATCTTTCTAAACACCATTTTATGAGGTAATATGACTATTCAGTCTTTAATCCCGTTTGTACGCCTCATTTCATCTTCTTATCATCACAGCGTTCCGTTTGAAGGTTTCAAGTGCATATGTTGCAGCGAAGATTGCAGTCGTATGTATTATTCAGTTTAACAATCCTAACAGTATCAATCAAATAAAAAACGAAAAGTAAAGGCGTACAATTTAAAACTACACACCTCCGATGACGAAATATAAGACATAATATTTTCCTCCATTTTATCACAGACACTTGGTAGCCCAGATTATAAGGTAATGGTCTAACGACGAAATGGAGGTGTGCGAGTTCACTTCCGGCCACCTGCGGAAAATCTTTTACTTTTTAAAATTACTGTAAATTGCTCAATGGAAATAGTAAACTATGGTAAATATGTTTATTTCTAGTAATTATTTGGCTATATTCAATAAAAACAAAATTTAATAGCCGCTGCAGTTGGCCGTCACTTAATCAATCAGTGAAATTGTTTCACTGAAACAATCAGTGGTTTTCCACTGATTCTAAGTGGAGCCATTTTCACTGATTCGAGTAGTTGAATTTCACTGCGAATTAGTGGTTTTCCACTCATTCGAATTTAGAGTTTACGACACTGTGTTTGGGTTGGAAAAGTTGGTTCCCACTAGTTTATTTTCAGAGGGAGTATTTTTCATATACAACACAAAAAGTGAACTTAGGTATGATTTTTAATTTTTTGTGTAGAAACAAACAATTCTATGGATGACATTTGTGAAGGAATGGTGGGCAGTCTTTACTTAGGATTTGAATTTAACTTTACCGCGTGTCTGGGGAAGTTCTGGGTTACAGTAACACCTGTGTGTTATGGAATGTCTGAGGAATTTTACATACTGACCTGCTCTGAGTACTGATTGGGTGTACGATCTGGAATATCCTGAGGGTTCAGGTAAGGCAGGAAACGTGGACCAACACTGATGAACTTGGTTCAGAATGAGTGTTACAGTAACACCACAACCACAGAGTGTCTCGGATCATTCTGTAATCTATTCTCAATTTACGTAATATTCAGTAATTATGTCACTATTTTTGGAGAAATTGCTTTCAATCAGTTTATTATCAAAAGGATTTTTTTTACACATAGCACCTAAACAGAATGTAGTAATGTTTGAAATAGTTAGTGGAAAGAACCGAGTTATATGGTAACCCCACGGCACACGTCTGAATGGTATTGCAGATATATAGCGTCTCAAAGAAGTAACATGTGATACATAGTGACGATGTACGTAAGTCCAGGCAAGCTTACAGCCCGTCTAGTGCTGCTGTTGTCAGTACGCTGGAAGTGCTTGTCAGACAATAGGCGTGTCCGAAACCGCCAGAATACCACGATTTAGGTTACTGAATTGATCATGTGACCTAGTTTAGGCTCTAAATATTAGGGGATTTAGGGTAGAAATTTACTGAGCTGGAACAGCACACGATCTCTAAATTCCTCCGCAAAAGCATCTGCTATTTACTTTTAATTTGATGTATTTTATAAAGTAAATTATGCATACATAAACAAAAAATGAAGCAGGAAATTGTATTGATGAATCACAAATACGTAATATTGTTGGTTTTTATTAATTTTATTTACTAAAATTACTTTTTTTAATGGAAGTTTTGCTTGCGGGAACAAGTTAATAAAACTATGTTATAATTTTTAGAGAGAAAGAGCTTGTGATTTTCTTTTTTACTTTTCGTTGCCTGGGAAACAAAAAAAAATCGAAACATTCAGTAATGGAGTTCCTTAACTGAACAATAGGAGCGCTGCTCAGTGTCATTCGAATTCCAACACCTTAAATTCCCAAAATCCTAAATTACCAAACAACGAAATCGGACACTTAATGACGAAGCTTCACATCAATAGTTGAGATTTTGTGTGTGTCAGTGTGTGAGTCGCCCAATAACACAAACCGCTGCTAGCGATGTTGTTAATGTCTGGCATATTTGTCAAGGCATCGCTGAGCGCATCAATCACTGCGATAAATACAGGACTTATGATGGTGACTTCTGTAACTAAACAGGTTGAGAAATTATTGTACCAGAACTGCTTCAAGTGAGTGTTGTTTCCTTTTCCTTAGGTTAATTCTGCAATAAATCATAAGGCAATTCTAGGGTTGTGTTACGGCAAATCTAGTTTGAACTCTGCAGGGAGGCAAGCCTGAAACCTCCCACATCCCTGCATCTGTCACAGCTATATGACAGTTGCTTCCGAATATCTCATGAGGTGCACATGTTTACAAAGCGCATGGGTTCGAGACACTATGAAAACGACATATTGGCTAATCAGATGACATTGCAGCTTCGCTCGTTTAACATTGCCTAGAATCTTTTATCTATTCCATTCTCGTAGACACTCTCCGCCAGCTGGGATCGATAATAGAGCTGTCTTAAATTACTTCAGTTTTAAGCATTTCCTCGCGTCCCTTTTCACAAATGGCTGTACCATCAATGCTCGGCGATAAACAACAGAGATTCGGCCCTCTTACAGGAATTGTGACACGCCATTCGCTTAGTGGTTTAATCCTTGTCAGTCTGAGAGCTACCTCCACAGTTGTGGAAGTATTGGAGCATGCCGAGTCTGTCCGCGACTAGGATGATGGAGTTCAGTGTCAGATGTTATGTGGACTCCTGAATTATAGTCCATTCACGGTTACTTCAAACTTTTCTGAAGCCTGGCCTGCTAAAGTTGTTTTTTCAGGATATCCCTCCGCCTCATGCAAACTAAGCTTACATTAGTCTCGATCATCACACACTAAATTCGAATCAGTGGGAAACCACTGATTCGCAGAGAAATTCAACTACTCGAATCAGTGAAAACTGCTCCACTTATAATCGGCGAAAAATCACTAATTGCTTCAGTGAAAAAATTTCACTGATTGAATTAGTGACCTGAAATAATTTCACTGATTGAATAAACGACGGCCGACTACAGTGGCGAGTTATATATTTTTTTATTGAATGTGGCCAAATAATTACGTGAAATAAACATATTTGTGATAGTTTACTACTTATATAGCACAATTTACTGTAATTTAAAGAAGCAAAAAAAAATTTCGGAGGCGACCGAGATTGAACTCTCACTCTCTTTCCTCTGCGACTTTAATCCGTTATCTTAACATCTGCACTACCACGGCAAGTTGAAGATAAGATGAGAATTTGTAACATAGTTCTGCCGCGAAATCGTAAAGATTTCAATTGTATTCTCTTACTTTTTGTTTTTGGTTTAATTGGTACCGTTAGGACTGTTAAGCGAATAGTATATACGAGCGCACTCTCTTCATAACAATATATGCAGTTTAAACCTTCAAACAGAGCGCTGTGATGATTATGTGAAACGAAAGGAAAGACTAAACACATTTTATAAAATTATTTTGTATTGATTTTATTAGTTTATTCGTAGTTATTTCATTTGATACACGCTGTTATCGGCCATCTTTAAAGGTTATTTGACGACCATTTACACACCCCGTTTAACTGATCCATCAGTAAAAAATAAACCACTGAGTAAAAAAAAATGGCTTACGAATCAATGGAAAATGTCCCTGAATCAGTAAGTTAAGGAAATCTGGCATTTTAAATTGATTCATCAGTTAAATCCACTGAAGTGTCTGTTGAATCAGTCAAACACGTTTGACTGATTGAAACAGTGAAATTCTCACCGATTCAGAGTTGAGTACACGGCAAAGGAGCAATACAACGCATTTGTGCGCATTCAGTTGGATAATACTTTGGACAAGAACTAGGCATTGCCAGCACACCTATTTTATCTCTATTTTGCTCATATTAGTTATTAATGGAACATTGTAATTCAAGTAAAAGTTGAACGAAACCAAAAAATACAAAGTAACGCTTTTGCGATAAGTTACTTATTTTAGGAAAGAACCAAGCATCATAAATTGAGTGTTTATTCAATGGTGTATTGAAAAAGTGTGAATAAATTGCGAATAGACTATACCAGGTAGTTATGATGGTACTTGGAAGCCAGGATGCCCAGGGGTTACTACCATAAAGCATGGGCATCCGGCAGAGATCCCCCTGTTCTCACCGATAACAAAACGCAATGGCAACATGTCCAACAACATCATTCTACAGTAGGCAAGGTAAATGATGGGGGAGAGGAGGAGAGTCGAGGTGTGGGGGTTTTGGGTTTAGAAGGGTGGGGGTTTTGGATATAGAGGGTGGTGGAGGTTTTGGACGTAGGGAGTGGTGGTGGTTTTGGATGTAGAGGGGTGGATGTTTTAGGTGTAGAGGGGTGGGTTTTGGACATAGAGGGGTGGGGGTTTTGGATGTAGGAGGTGGAGGTTTTGGACATAGAGACTGGTGAGAGTTTTGGACAGAGTGGTGGGAGTTTTGGACATAGAAATGGGTGAGTTTTGCATGTAGAGGGGTGGAGTGGGGGTTTGGACATAGAGGGGTGGAGGGGTGGGGTTTTGGACGTATAACGGGCGGGTGAGTTTTGGACAAAGAACGGGTGAGTTTTGGACGAAGAACGGGTGGATTTTTAAGATAAAGGGGTGGGCGTTTGTGCAGAGGGGTGGATTTTGGATTTAGAGGGGATGGGTTTTAAACGTAGAGGGTGGTGGGGGTTTTGGACAGAGAGTGGGGGGTTTTGGACAGAGTGGGGTGTTTTGGACATAGAGAGTGATGGGTTATGGACGTAGAGGGTGTGGGTTTTGGACGTAGAGGGGGTGGGTTTTGGTTGTAGAGGGGTGGGTTTTGGACGCAGTGGATGGTAAGGATTTTGGACAGAGGGGGTGGGTTTTGGACGTAGATGGGGGTGGGTTTTGGACGTACATGGGGTGGGTTTTGGACGTACATGGGGTGGGTTTTTGACGTATAAAGGGGTGGGTTTTTGACGTATAAAGGGGTGGGTTTTTGACGTATAAAGGGGTGGGTTTTGGACGTAAAGGGGTGGGTTTTGGACGTAGAGGGGTGGGTTTTGGACGTAGAGGGGTGGGTTTTGGACGTAGAGGGGTGTATTTTGGAGTAAGAGGGTGAGTGTTTGGGTAGAGGGGTGGATTTTGGAGTAAGAGGGTGGGTGTTTGGGTACAGGGGTGAATTTTGGATGTAGAGGGTGGTGGGAGTTATGGACAATATAGGGGTGGGTGTTGGATGTACAGGGGGTGACTTTTGGATGTAGAGGTGTGGATTTTGGACTTAGAGGGGTGGGTGTTTGGGTAGAGAGGTGGATTTTTAATGTAGAGGGGGTAGGTTTTGAAAGAAGAGAGGGTGGGTTTTGGACGTAGAGAGGGGTGGGTTTTGGACGTAGAGAGGGGTGGGTTTTGAATGTAAAGGGTAGTGGGTTTTAGACATAGGGGTGGATTTTGGAGATAGAGGGATGGGTGTTTGTTTAGAGGAGTGGATTTTGGACCTAAAAGGGGTTGGGTTTTGGACGTAGAAGGGGGTGGGTTTTGGACGTAGAGGGGAGTGAGTTTTGGTCGAAGAGAGGGTGGGTTTTGGGCGTACAGGGGGTGGGTTTGTGTAGATGGTTGGATTTTCAATGTAGAGGGGGTGGGTTTTGGATGTAGAGGGGGTTGGGTTTTGGACATAGAGGTAGTGGGTTTTGGACGTAGAGGGTGGGGGTTTTGACATAGAAGGTGGGGGGTTTTGACATAGAGGTTGATGGGGGTTTTGGACATAGCGTGGGGTGGGTTTTGGACATAGAGGGGGAGGATTTTGGTCGTAGAGGGGGTGGATTTTGGTCGTAGAGGGGTGGGTGTTGGTTTAGAGTTGTGGGTGTTGGTGTAGAGGTGTGAGCGTTGTGTAGACGTTTAGGTGTTGGGCCAAACGAGGCGGGGGAGGTGGGAAATGACTGAATGAGAGCTACAGTGTAGCAGTTCCTCAATTTACATTCCAATTTCAAAATCTTTTATTTTGACTGTTACAAATAACGTTTAATGTTACAATGTTCTATTTGAATCAATGTAAAAATTAGTTAATTGATAATACGTCGATTAAGTTACCCAAATTAACGATTCTTCAAAATGGCTGCCACCATTTTGTATCGACTTGATTTTATTTGTCGTAAAGTTAGTAATATTGTGGAAATATAGTGGTGTTTTAGGTTCAGTGCGCAATAAAACTGGATAGTCCTCGTAATATGTACGAGGTTGATTATTATTGTTATTATTGTTATTGCATACGCAACGACCTATAAACACGCAATTTTCTTCTAATTTTTCCCCATTACAGGAACATTCTGCACGTGACATTTAGAGCCGATGTTGTCCAATCACAGCCAGCATAGAGGGCGCGGCTTGCCTGCTGGTGTGGGAATTTTTTTTTCCCCTGCTGATTGTAATCTGGAATTTTCATGCTGTAGTAGTAACAGGCAGTTTCGTTAAGCCCAGTCACAACATGCCATGCACAAGACATTACGAAAAAGCATTATTAAATTCCCTTTAAGATTTTTTATTGCAGTAAAACTTGCACATCAAGTTATGTTCTGGAAAGCCAATCGTTCATTTGCGGATCAACCAGGATGTTCCGATCTCGCTGTACAAGTGTTAAGAGAAACAGATGACAAGATACAACACTTACAAACCATGCTGTTACGGTGTTAGCACACAGCAATACAAATTTGTGCCATGAAATGTTCACGCCATAATCTGGTAGCAAGCTAGAGTTCATAGCTCTGTAAACACTATTATTATAGTCCATTCGAAGTTACTGCTAACTTATCTGAAGCCATGCTAAAGTTCTTCTTTCAGGATATCCCTCCGCCTAATGGAAACAAAGCTTAACCACGTTGAGGTTAATTCTGCTACAGGTTGGCGAGAACAGTGTTTAAAATATGACAAAGGGAAAATTGTCGCCACTAGGTAAGAGCTAGTGCCGGCAAGTTACCACCTTTTCTATATTTTCTATCTTAAAAAATGAAACAGGAAAATTACAATAACCATAAATCAATACATAGCATAATATAAAGTCCCTGGCGCGCGTCTGACTGTCTGTATGACTGGACTAATCTCGAGAACCACTGAACGGATTTGGATGCGCTTTTTACTGTTACGATCTGCATTTATCTAGGAATGTTTGTGTGTAGCAAACATTTCCATAGCGCTTATAGGAGCTAAACATTAAAGGTATTAGTGAATCAAGTCGAGAAAAAAGTTTGCCGCCAGCGCGCGCTCATGGAATACGATGTCTAGCCCTTTAGAGATATAACAAAATCATGTACGAAAGAATTGTGTAAAATTAAATGATCTACGAAAAAGTCTGCGGTAGCATATATCTACTTTTAATAGATAGGTAGTAATAAGCGTATTTACAATTTAAATTATAAAATAAAAACAAACGTAAAATTCATTGTCTTTTATAATCATAAAGAACTTTATCTTTATCAAAACAAATTAATTCATAACTGAAACTGTTTAACGCAGATAAAAAATGTAATTTACATCATACAATTATCGTCAATAATTAAAAAGTTATGAGGAGTTATGTAAAAAAGTAATTTCTAAAATGGAGACGCGCGCTCAGGGACCTACACTTGGGGAGGGGGGGGGGGGGGGGTGCCGCGAGATGTGAAGGGGGGGGGGGGGGTGTACGAGGCGAGCACGCGGCAGGTAGAAAAAACTATATTGTAAGGGCTGATCACGATAAAGTGAACACTTCAAAATCAACCTTAGAAATATTCCACTGCCCCTACCTGCATATATTTTAACTGGCGCACTGAGTGACATGCGCTCAGTAAGGTTGGTAACGATGGATAGGAGGTAGTTCCGTATCTTGGAGGTAGTTCCGTATCTTAACGTCAAATAAAAAGTGTTAGGAAATCATTCATGATAACTTCAATTATTTATTTTTACTTTCTGCTTTGTTTAATGAATCGAAGTGCAAAAATTAGAAGATTTGTTAAATATTTACTTTTCTAATAATTTCACCATTTCACTTGACCGTCGCATGGATAAAGTGGTGAGTCCCATGGCAATGTTAATCTTACATAAGGCGGAAGAATACACAACGTGCATACAAGTAGATCTTCAGCAGGACTTCCAAAAATTCTCATTTTACCGTAATGAGCGTATACCAGAGCGAATCCGGGCCGGATCGCTAGTCGCATATAAAATAACTTCGTAACTAAGCAAAATCTCTCTCTTTTGTCATTCGCGTAACTTAAAATTGCAATTAAAAGCGACCTCTTTGGAACAGCAGCGCTCATCTAGAATTGGAAATTGTCCCAATGCCGAACTCCCCAATAAGAAATACTTTTTTGTTCCTAAACTGAGTATAATAAACCTTGGCCAAGTATAAGATATTACACTAAAAGGTCACAGTGCCCCATTCGCGTGCATCCAGTTTAATGGTATGTTTTCCGATAAGTATTTCCTACTAGGCATTACAAGACACCAGTTTTCTCTGTTTTACGAATATTAATTATAAATGAGATTTAATAATTAATAGATAAATTATAAGTAAGCGTTTTAACTGTGCTTATGTCGCCAGATGTACGCTACAAGACACATTTAGTCAAGATCTACTTGTATGCACGTCGTGTATCCTTCCGCCTTATGGAAAATTAACATTGCCATGGGGCTCACCACTGTATTCATGCGTCGGTTAGGTGAAACTTTGCAATTATTAAAAAGTAAATTTGTTACAACTCTGGTCATTTTACGGACAGAAAGCTAAAGAAATAATTTAAGTAATCAAAAATGGTTACCAAACACACTTTATTCGACGTTAAGAATAGGAACTTTTTTCATCCATCGTTGCAACTTTACTGGGCGCATGTCATTCAGTGCAGCGACTTTTTTTAAAGGTTGATTTCAAAAGTGCTCACTTTATCGTGAACATCCTTTAATGGACTGTACCTAGAGAGATGCAAAATTCGCGTTATTATTAAGTAACAAGCTACAACTCCACTGAATTATGCGTACTTGAGCACTGTTCGCGATATCATAGTAACTGTACGGCGTTAATTAACTGCGTGATCGCTTCACTGCAGATTGGTTGCTCTGCCGTCGAGAATTCACTATTGGCTAAACGCGACCTTTAAACGCGCTATACGATTTGCCGACCAATGGAAGAAGTGAAACTAAAGAAATGACGCGAATTGTGCAGGTCCCTAGCTATGTCGAGAGTCGAGCTTGCTTGCCATACGGAAGTGGGAGATGCGTGTCCAGGGAAGTCGTTTACGTACCGAGTGCAGCAGCTCGTCCTGCAAGGAGTTCCGTGACCAGGACATCTCGGGCAGAGTGCAGGCCAGGTGGTTGGAGTAGTCTGTGTCCGAGCTGGCCGAGGACACAGTAGGCCCACGTGACTGGGGCCTCGAGTGCGGCAGGGACTGCGTTCCTGCGTCCGCCGTCGAGGTAGCAGCCACTATCGTGTGCCGACGTATACTGCGGCTGCGCGCCGGACACTGCGTCGCCAGGTCGTATGCTGTGCAGCGGACAGCAATACGTCACTACCGACGAACTCACACCACATCCCAGCACCTCTTCTTCATAGTCCACGCTGTTCCAGTCCGTGTCCGAACTGACTCATTTTGTTATTTCGTAGGTATCAATTCGAATGTTGCCTACAGTCACTTGTTTAGCACTCGCGGCAACACTAACAGTGCAAATATTTTTATCTAAATTTAATGCTTAAAACACTCGTAATATTTATGTAATAATCACGAATACTACAAATAAGTTAATAAATAAGAAAACAGTGAATTATGTAATAACGGCTTTTAAAGATTATTTTTTTCGGTATATATTAACAAAGCACAACACTAGCTTGCTTTTGAAAACATGTTCTGGTGTATTTTATGTGCAATTACTTGTTTTAAAAGTTATTTTATTTACTCATTCGTGCATGTGTTCTCTGTTTTAAGTAAAGGCAAATATGACGCTGATTTTGTCATGTTGTATTTTTGCTAACATCCGCTAGATACGAAATACCGAATTACCAAATACGTCACTATTTTTGTATACTAAATCGGGTCACGTGATCATTTTGTCTACAAAATCTGCCAATTCGGACACGGCCTCAGGTGCTCTCGCTCCCATACGATAGTTTCCAGCGTGTTACATATAGTGTTGGCTTTTTAATCAATTTTTTTAAATTCAAATGTGTGTTACAGATTTTAATGATCTTACACTGTGCAAAACACTAAACAGCGAAATTATATTTATTAACAAACCAATCTGCAAATCAAAACCTCATCTGCTTCTATGTATTTGTTACAAAACACTTACTTGTTATTTTGAAAATAGTTAGCGCCAGGAATCAAAATAAATCCTAATCACATCCATTTCTTCAATAAAACCTAAAAACTACTTAGTAAATGAAATAACGATGTATTTAAAATCAAAAATAATTCGTAGCTATTTAGTTAAATGGAAAAAATATGTCAAACAATTGTTAATGTAAACTTTATTTAGGTACTAATGTCTACTTGTGGACAAATGTTATTACAAATAAATACATGCAAAATAAAGCTGTTAAATATGTCACACACAAAGTAATTTATATAAGTGTAAGTTACAATTTTATTATTAATATATTTTTGAAAAGGACATGTTACGAAATTACTTTAAACCAGCGAGTGGTTTAACACAATTACTTTGTCATTTTATTTAATAACAGCTCGCACTGCCAGGAATTAAATGGTTATTATTTATTAAGCAAAAAACAAAAATAACTGCAGTGCAATTTGCATTGTGCAACCTGAAGGCCAGATTATGATGCACACGCTGCAACAAAGATTCATAACGAAAGAGCAAAACAAAATCAAAAGATTATGGTTACAGAAGGAATAAGCACGACATAGTACTGCACTTGCAATTTTTTAGTGTTACGGCCTAGTTTATTAGTACGACGTTATGGTGGCTTGGATAGCACTGAGCTTGATCCGCTGAGGTTAAGGCACCTCCGTGCCTGTACTCAGAATAGCTGCTGAATTTACCACACGCAATGGCATATTTCTGCCCCGTATCACACAACATTTCCTATCCAAATCTGGACACAATATTACACCGTGCAGGAACACAATCAAGGAGGTTTTGGTCCTAACGTTATATCAGCCAGGTGAAGGTCCACCTTGAGTTAGACCCTCAAGACATGCCTTCAGCATCATTGCAGAAACTGCGCTATGCTTTACCTTTATAAATTGCATTTGAATAATAACTGATCTAAAGAGTAATTTTAATAACTGTTTCCAACCAACTGCTGACAAATTATTCACTCATTTGCTACAACCTTAAGTAAGTGCTCTACTAAATCTGTTTTCAACTCCAAAAGTGATTACTGGTATAAAAAACTTATGATAAACTTTGTTAATACATATTTATCAAAAAATAAATAGAGTAAGCATCCCCGGCTCATTTCCCTTATCTTCTCTGATGTTATAGCGGGCACAAATGTGGAGAGACACCGTAGAGTATGGATGTGTGTTGCGATGTTTCGGGAATTTGCATTCTTGAATTCTAAACAGACGGTATGAACAACAGGCATAGATTTTGTGAGATGATATTTTATGGAAAATAGGATTCAAAACATGACATACAACCTGCCAATGGAGACGCGCGCCCATCCTTGTACAATTGCAACTAAAATTACGCGGTAGTTATTTGCAGCTTGTCAGAAACTATATCACATGAAACAACAAATTCTCCGTCTCGTGTGGACAAAACTTGAAGGGATCACGTAGCGCATTCTTGGCGACTTAGTGTAATGATAATCTGCGTGAGAGATATTTTTTACTAGCAATTACCAGCACACACATTTTCTCTTGTATAAAATGATTGTAATACACGGCGTATTTAGGAGGAAAAAAAACCACGTTATACATACTGTGATTTTCAAAGGTTCAATTCAGAAAGTGTGAAGAAACCGCAAATAGACATCTGCCTTCTGTGAACATCTGACAGGGAACAACATCGCACGACATGTTATTAGAAATCAAAAGTGTGTTACCAGTGGTTGTTATCGATTGTTGTCACGTGATAGGCACCGTGTTGTTAGACAAGGACAACACAAGCGTGTTACCACTAGGTGCTATCGATTGTTATGACGTGATAGGCACCGTGTTGTTAGACAAAGACAACACAAGCGTGTTACCAGTGGGTGCTATCGATTGTTGTCACGTGATAGGCACCGTGTTGTTAGACAAAGACAACACAAGCGTGTTACCACTGGGTGCTATCGATTGTTGTCACGTGTTAGGCACCGTGTTGTCAGACAAAGACAACACAAGCATGTTACCACTAGGTGCTATCGATGTTGAGTGTGTTACCGTGTGTAGCAAGACACACAGGTGTTACATAGGTGCTATCGATTGTTGTCACGTGATAGGCACGTTGTTAGACAAAGACAACACAAGCGTGTTACCACTGGTGCTATCGATTGTTGTCACGTGTTAGGCACCGTGTTGTAGACAAGACACACAAGCGTTACCACTAGTGCTATCGATTGTGAGACGTGATAGTTACCGGTTGTAGGATAGGCCACAACATGTACCACTAGGTGCTTCATGTTGGTTAGGCACCGTGTTGTAGACAAAGACAACACAAGCATGTTACCACTGGTGCTATCGATTGTTGATGACGTGATAGTACCGTGTTGTTCAGACTAAGGCAACACAAGCATGTTACCACTAGGTGCTATCGATTGTTGTACGTGATAGGCGCCGTGTTGTTAGACAAAGACAACACAAGCGTGTTACCACTGGTGCTATCGATTGTTGTACGTGATAGTACCGTGTTGTTAGACAAAGGACAACACAAGCGTGTTACCACTAGGTGCTATCGATTGTTGTCACGTGATAGGTCACCGTGTTGTTAGACTAAAGGCAACACAAGCATGTGTACCACTAGTGCTATCGATTGTTGTACGTGTTAGGCACCGTGGTGTAGACAAAGGCAACACAAGCGTGTTACCACTAGGTGCTATCGATTGTTGTGACGTGATAGGTACCGTGTTGTCAGACTAAAGGCAACACAAGCTGTTACCACTGGTGCTATCGATTGTTGTGACGTGATAGTCACCGTGTGTTAGACAAAGGACAACACAAGCGTGTTACCACTGGGTGCTATCGATTGTTGTGACGTCTTGGTTACCGTGTTGTTAGATCAAGGCAACACAAGCGTGTTACCACTGGTGCTATCGATTGTTGTCACGTGTTAGGCACCGTGTTGTCAGACAAAGACAATACAAGCGTGTTACCACTGGGTGCTATCGATTGTTGTGACGTGATAGGCACCGTGTTGTTAGACAAAGGCAACACAAGCGTGTTACCACTGGGTGCTATCGATTGTTGTGACGTGATAGTTACAGTGTTGTTAGACAAAGACAACACAAGCGTGTTACCACTGGGTGCTATCGATTGTTGTGACGTGATAGGCACCGTGTTGTTAGACATGGACAACACAAGCGTGTTACCATTAGGTGCTTTCGATTGTTGTCACGAGATAGGCACCGTTTTGTTAGACAAAGACAACACAAGCGTGTTACCATTAGGTGCTTTCGATTGTTGTCACGAGATAGGCACCGTTTTGTTAGACAATGGCAACACAAGCGTGTTACCACTGGGTGCTATCGATTGTTGTGAGGTGATAGGCACCGTGGTGTTAGACAAAGGCAACACAAGCGTGTTACCACTAGGTGCTATCGATTGTTGTGAGGTGATAGGCACCGTGGTGTTAGACAAAGGCAACACAAGCGTGTTACCACTAGGTGCTATCGATTGTTGTGACGTGATAGGTACCGTGTTGTTAGACAAAGACAACACAAGCGTGTTACCACTAGGTGCTATAGATTGTTGTAACGTGATAGGCACCGTGTTGTTAGACAAAGGCAACACAAGCTTGTTACCACTAGGTGCTTTCGATTGTTGTGACGTGATAGGTACCGTGTTGTTAGACAAAGACAACACAAGCGTGTTACCACTAGGTGCTGTCGATTGTTGTGACGTGATAGGCACCGTGTTGTTAGACAATGGCAACACAAGCGTGTTACCACTAGGTGCTATCGATTGTTGTGACGTGATAGGTACCGTGTTGTTAGACAAAGACAACACAAGCGTGTTACCACTAGGTGCTATAGATTGTTGTAACGTGATAGGCACCGTGTTGTTAGACAAAGGCAACACAAGCTTGTTACCACTAGGTGCTTTCGATTGTTGTGACGTGATAGGTACCGTGTTGTTAGACAAAGACAACACAAGCGTGTTACCACTAGGTGCTATCGATTGTTGTGACGTGATAGGCACCTTGTTGTTAGACAAAGACAACACAAGCGTGTTACCATTAGGTGCTTTCGATTGTTGTCACGTGATAGGCACCGTGTTGTTAGACAAAGACAACACAAGCGTGTTACCATTAGGTGCTATCGATTGTTGTCACGAGATAGGCACCGTTTTGTTAGACAATGGCAACACAAGCGTGTTACCACTAGGTGCTATCGATTGTTGTGACGTGATAGGCACCGTGTTGTTAGACAAAGACAACACAAGCTTGTTACCACTAGGTGCTATCTATTGTTTTCACGTGATAGGCACCGTGTTGTTAGACAAAGGCAACACAAGCGTGTTACCACTAGGTGCTATCGATTGTTGTAACGTGATAGGCACCGTGTTGTTAGACAAAGGCAACACAAGCGTGTTACCACTAGGTGCTATCGATTGTTGTCACGTGATAGGCGCCGTGTTGTTAGACAAAGACAACACAAGCGTGTTACCACTGGGTGCTATCGATTGTTGTCACGTGATAGGCACCGTGTTGTTAGACAAAGGCAACACAAGCGTGTTACCACTGGGTGCTATCGATTGTTGTCACGTGATAGGCGCCGTGTTGTTAGACAAAGACCACACAAGCGTGTTACCATTAGGTGCGATCGATTGTTGTCACGTGATAATCTCGTACAGATGAAAGAAACACAAAAAGTTGCAATGGTGCAGCACTATCAGGCGAACAGTTCTCGAGAAAAACATGAAATATTTTGAAATTGCGCCATTAAGTTGCCTGCCAGGTATGTATGCAGCCTTTTCGGATTTTTTCCACCTGCCAAGCCGTCACAGGTTCCGGATGTCAAATCAGGCTTTTAATATTCAGGGATTTGTTGTTTCATCTCAAAATTTTTCTGACGTTTTGCAAATAACTACTTCAAATTCGCAATTTTCAACAGCATGACTCTCCCTCAACATTCACATCAGGTCACGAGAAGTGTCTGCAGATGTTGTGTAGTGCGGACCATTCTTCGCATAGTTACTACCATCTTCTTATTACTTATTAACTAAAATATGTATTTTAAATATAGCAATTTTTTAAAAATTTAAATTAATCAATTTGTGTAATGTCGTATTAGTTTAAAATTCTGAATTAAAAATAACCAAAGGGTGTACCCCAATGACATTTTTTAATTTTTACTTTTAGATCGTACATATAAGGTTTTTTAACTAACCAAAAGGTCGCCACTTAATAATTATTTAAAAATGTATGTTGTAAATTTAATTTTAAAGTTAGTCTGTAGATATAATTTTTTAATTAATCAGATTAGGTACCGCAATGTTTTTTTAGTAAACCACCACGATCATATTTTGAATTTTCAAAAATATGTTGAAAATGAATTTTTTAATTCTCACGAGAAATTTAAATCTTTTTATTTATTACTAAAATAATTTTGTTAACATGTTATTCGAAGACGGTTTTAATTGTATGTAAAACGGTCCATGCTTACAATATCTGTGCTAATATCATTGGTCGTATTACTCGGGTTGTATAAAATGTAGTGGCAACATTGATGACACATCAAAGGCGAGTGTCGCAGAACCACGAGGTTTCTGTTGCTGATGAGGGAAGGTTCAGAAGAAGCGTGGCGTAGAAGAACGGTTGTGTGATATTCAGTCTACCAGTATGCTGCAGTACAGTGAAGTAGAGGAATAAAGTGAAAGCGCATCAACAATATGTTTACAAAAAAACAACAGCATGCGTGGATCAACACTTAAGTGTCACTTGGTCGGAGTACACAACACTGCTTTCAGGGACTGCGTGAAGCATGTGGTGATGCAGCATTGCTATGTCGTACAGTGGCGCGATGGGCGAAAGTGTTCAAGGAAGCTATCTAAGGTCGCCCTCTTTCAGGACGACCCTCAAATCTCAACATAATTTCAGCTCCTTGCTTCCCTGCTGGATGTGAATCACCGATATACTGTGCGTAACTTAATCCCGGTTGCACCAACATCTTCTCCGATCCGAGATCGAATGATCCTAGTTCCGAACCAGGATCCAGTTTGACCTTAGTTCCAATGTAAAGGTGTTGCACCAAAGAAATTTCATGATTCTGGATCTCCGGTTTTTGCGATCTTGGTTCAAAAGTGAGAGATCGATATTAAGTATGAGACAAATGTTGCTACTGGTTCGTAATATATGGCGTCACTATAGATAGAACTAGATGTGCTATGTTTTATCTTTTTTAAGTGAATAATTGTTGTACGAATTTTACTGAATAACGTTCAATTGCGTATAATGTTTTAATTTCCCAAGAAAACAATCGAACGTAGTTATATCTGTTGGCGTATTTTAAAAGTACATTTGTCGACAATAGCTGCTGATCTCGGATCGAGATTTAAAACCCCCAATTTCAGCGGTTCGAAATCAACTTCAACTCTATCTCCAGTCCAGCTCCGAACTCGAATGGCGCAACAGCTTTCTGTGTCGATCTTAGATCCGATCTCGGATCGAGTTTCGAACCACGATGGTGCAATTAGACACTAGCCGCAGAGGTGGCGTGTAATTCCGCATTCTGCACGGACAATCCGGGTTCTGCAGAGCTGCAGCATGTTGCATCACCGAGGTGCAACAATGCCATAACTGTGCACTTTGACAGGAATTGCCGACTCCCTTGGAAGGATCACTACCATGGAAGAAATCTGAGCTCGAACATACGAATCACTCCTGAAGCAGCAAACTAATGAATGGAAACATCCTGGGTTCGCTAAAATGAAGAAACCAATTCGCTGGAATCAGACACAAGAAGAACCATCATCTGCGCCATTGGGTAGTCACTGCAGTGTATTGACAGGGGTGAATGCGCTGATGGTGTACAATGTCTTCCATATGTGTGGCAGAAGGTGGTAGGCATGGGGGCAACAGGTGTTTCCTCTGCCAATAAAGGAAGTATGCATTATAGCAGTGTTGGCATTACTTTTTATCCAACCCAAGTGTATTTTCTTCCCCATTTTCAATAACCAATTTTCTCAAAACTGTACCTGGAGTTTAGGATCATCCTGTGTACTGGATAATGTAAAAAATGCACCCATATACAGACTACTATGCGTGCCCCTTAAGAGTGCTAGTATCTGAGAAATTTTGTATTTTATATTTGCATGAAATATCGTTCAACATTTAGACATTAGGCCAAATTACAGGTACTATTCCCCCACAAAAAATAATTTTAGACTGCATTTTTTTTTTACATAGTGGCGTGTCAAAATCACACTTTAAGTGTTTTTGGGATGTACAACTAATAAAAACTAACTCGCTTACCGAAGTAAGATAATTCACACCGAAATGATATACCATGAGTGATTTTGATGAATGTTTAACATCATGCTATGAAATATTTTCCTAATTTTTATAAATTGCTTAAAATAAGGAAATTAATGCATATTTCTTATTTTTAGGAATCTGCGATATTTTTTCTTTTTAATATCGTCTTGCTAAGCAAGCCATAAAATCAATTATGACATGATCTTTCAGTCGCCCTTGTTAGATTCGCTGGGAATGATTTCGTGTATCTTGTTTGTATGCACCAAAAACAATACTTTTGTGATTTCGACATGCCACGATGCAAAAACTATGTGATCTGAAGTGTTTTTATGCGAAGGAAGAGTACTTATAATTAATGTATATAAGTTGGATGGTGTTACGTACGAGTATAAAATAATGTATTTTGTGGTGACCAAGAGCCATAACTTAACACGGCCAATTATTCCCGGTCACCCGACGCTACTACTGTGCTATGGTGTCGAGAGCTAGAGGACGAGCAACCCTGCATGTAGGCACTTGAGGAGTCAGTCCCCATGAGATGTAACCACGTTACTGTCCTGGAGGTGTAACCACGTTATTGTACCGACTACGAGCTGGCTAACGGTGGCCACACAGGTTGAGGCATGCTGGGCAGTCCCCAGGAGATGTAACCACATTACTGCCCTGGAGGTGTAACCACGTTATTGTACCGACTACGAGCTGGCTAACGGTGGCCACACTGGTTGAGGCATGCTGGGCAGTCCCCAGGAGATGTAACCATGTTACTGTCCTGGAGGTGTAACCACGTTATTGTACCGACTACGAGCTGGCTAACGGTGGCCACACAGGTTGAGGCATGCTGGGCAGTCCCCAGGAGATGTAACCACGTTACTGCCCTGGAGGTGTAACCACGTTATTGTACCGACTACGGCCTGACTAGGTTGAGGCAACGCGTGTTGAGGCATGCTGGGCAATCCTTGGACACAGCCATGCAGGCATGCGGGCAGTGTGAAGCCAGCAGGCAGGCAGGCACAGGCAACAGAGAATAAACCTTGTTGGAGACGCGTACACGCGAGGGCGCTGTCGATGTAGCTGTGATACTCTTGAGGCGTGAGGGTACCTGTCCGGCGCCAGTGGGACGACTTCTTGGAGGAGGAGGAGCTGCCGGCAGGGTTGGCGCCGTCCCTGGGGTAGCCGGGCCCCGAGCTGCGCCCGGCCGACGGCGATGGCGGCAGGTCGTCGTCGTCATCGTCGTCGTCGTCGTCCTGCAACTGATCCCGCCGACAATCAGCAACTACGCACCTCGCTCATACAACTACTTGCCATACTTAACTAACAACTTGTATGTGTGAGATAGATTGGCAGACAGTGTGAACGAGTGAATTTGTCAACCAGAGGTCGATCGAGGGTGAGTGAGGTCGATCGAAGTTGAGAGAGATCGTATCAGTGTGGGAGAGATCGGATGAGAGTGGGAGAGATCGGATGAGTGTGGGAGAGATCGGATGAGTGAATTAGAGAAAGAGGGAGAGTAAAAGTGTTGAGAGAGAGCGAGAGAGAGAGAGATGTATATATGGGTGGTGCTTAAAGTTAAGGTGTCGAGAACTGATGGAGGTGAAGCAAGGAGAGAATGCAGCAAGATGGGATGTAATGAAGGATACAAGAGTACCTCGATACAACTCTGCGGAAAGCTGCAACATCTGCCGTGTTTACCCATGTGCGAATGTCGGAACTGACTCCGCCGGGAATTAAACCCAGTTTGCAGTGGCGGGAAGAGTAGGCACGAGACGTCCTAATCCATGAACCGCCCCATCCTAACCCCCCCCCCCCCACCAACTCTTAAATTCTGATATGTTGCCTACTTGGTTCACAGTTAACTGCAAACTTTAGATATCCCAGCTTAGTTACTAGTTTCAACTCACTGTTGATTTTTAAGCTAAATTTAAAAAAAAAAATCACTTTGCTATGGACCTAGTTCGTGCCCATTCATCACACGATCCTCTTGAAGTTGTTATAAATACACGTTATTTTTACAGCAATTATTAATGTCTATATATAAATAATTCAGAGACCAACATTTTAAATATTACAGTTGTAATAAGATGCTACGTTACAACCTAGTATTCCTAATTTGCTGCCAACATTACCGATATGCCAGAGAGCGTTAAACAGTTTCTGTTGACTCTTTCGGGCACCGATAGATATGCAATTTTAATCACTGCATCTAACAAATGTATTATTCAGAACTTTATAATGCTCCACCATATGTCTGAACCAATAAAATGGCCGCGTGTGTAATAATGGTGGCAGCAACTGTTTGAAATACTGGACAATGTATTTTTCGAACGAATGAACTACACGAAAGGACTAAAAATGTTTAAGGTAATTTTTTTTTCAAAGTTAATTGGAGTGGTCATTAAACATGAACCACTTGTAACCCATGATAATCATTTTTGTGAATGTTTTATTCAATACAATGTTCATAATACTATTAAAAGTGGTCTTCTGGACTATTTATAAGTACCGACATATCGTGTACAAAATATTATTTTGGTACATACTGAAAATAAGTCTCACTTTCACCATATTCAACTTAGGTGTAAGTTCACTCAACCAAAAAAAAAAACTTTACTTAATATTATATACACCAGTAAAATGACAGGACACCACTGAAATACACCATTTATTCCTTACTCAAAATATTTGTCGATATTTTTTCAATCACCATTATTCTCAGACTATAACTCAGAAAAATTTCAAATGACTCTTATCATAGTTTACTGGGCAATCAATAAGCTACTCACTCATGCTGGTTCCTAATCGATAATGTCAAATATTGCCTTGTGCATGGTCACACTCTCCGTCCTGTATCGCCAAAGGAGTGTGCAACACCAGCTAAGGTGAATTACTGCTAGCGAACAGAGCTTCATTACTTAGTTCGAGACATTCTAGATTCCAATTAATGATAATATTAATTCTCTGCTGTCTTGAGTGTCTTTTGACATTATGCAGGGAATAATCATTTACATTAACATCAGGAAGTCCAATCATGGAAATAAAATTCCTGGACGAGACAGTGTTGCAAAAACATATTTTTGGAGTAAACAAATCTACTCTAATCACAGACTTTTTTCACATTCAATTCCAGTTCATGTAGACAGCTTAATCTGTATATGGATTAAAACTAAGATCAAGCAGAACCTTAAAACTGTGTAAGACTCCAATTAAATAAAACTGTTTCCGTAAGTAACTCAACTAGGATCCATAAATCATGTCGCCGATGGGAAGGAGTAGCCTATCGATAATGACCAATGCGTGAAAATAGAGTACTGAATCGTTTCCATAGAGTCGTTATCTTAAGACAGTTCAAAATTCTGTACGCGACGATAATGCAAAACAATGGAACCTGTGGATGTTACATGCTGGTCTCTTCAGAGCCAAGATGCAAAACTGGGTGTTGAAACAAACATCTTAGAAAGGGATAACAGCTGCACAGGATTCTTAATAGGTAAGACCCGACGTGGTGCCAAAAATAATCTGAAATGTCATAAGATATTATCCAAACTATAGACTGGATATTCCAAAGAGAAAAGAATTAATCTGGAAACTATCAGCCCTTGACAAAATTACATACGTGCAATTTAAGAAAGAGCTAAATTAGAGGAAATCACTTCTGTTTTTACTTCAAGAGTTTGGAGATTTGTCTCAAGAATCAGTTGATAGCGATCTGCAGCATGCCTCCAAGAGTGTCTAATGAATTTCAAATAATTTAACTGTAATTGTAGGTTTTGATCATTATAATAATACCAAATTTAGATTAAGTTTGTTTTGTTAAGATTTTGCTACAGCATGACCCACTGGCTCTCTAATTTGTCAACAAATTTGCACCCTTAGAATAGCTAAATTGTTTCATGTTCAATGAAGTCAGAAGTGATTCTCACAAGAACAGTAGGCTATGAAAGGTTTGCTATGAACACAGATACAAATGTTTTTCAATCCGACCAGTTGCACCAAATACATACAGACATTTTTCGCATTCCATGCTGACCACATGGTACCAAAAAATCAAATCAAATGCAATTCCAGATCATTTAACCACAGTACTACTTCAACTTACATTTCTCTCAGATTTAACATTGTTCTTATTTGTTTCATTGTGGATACATGCGGGTTACTTATAGTAAATTAGTGAAGCACTAACTACATACTCCTCCAGCAAATCAGTTGGAATCAGAGTGCGCCGAATTCTATGTTAGGAATTCCAAAGCAACAGAAATATTAACTACTCCTAATCCACGGTAAAATGGCGCACTATATGCTCAACTTTTATAAAGGAAGACATAGTCTTGAAGAGAGGCCAAGCCCAAACGAATAAACTAGATCACCTGCACTAACTACATAGCTTGTGGTGTACTACACTTGAGAGATTGCACTAGGTAGCAAGAACATAAGCAACATTTCCCAAGGTTGTGAAGAACTCCAGCATAGGTCTCTGCTCGCGGATTCTACTCACCAACAGCTGCCAGCGTCGAACACTCAGACAGTTGCTCCACTGTACTCGGGAGCAACACACAAGATATGGAAGGAACAGCTAGAAGACAAGATAGGAGAGGCACTGGTGTCAAGGGGCGTAAGTCCGTCTCAAGTATAGTCCAACCACTACAGTAATTTGAAACTTCCACCAAGACTTGTAAAAAAATATGTCTTTCCAAGTAAAATATCTCTAAGCAAGTGAGATAAAAGTACTGTGTTGACTCTACTCATATCCGACCTTAGATTTACCTGGTTTCTTGTTTACATAATTTTGACTGTAGATATATATTATGGTTTAGTAACAAGATGTCAATTATACACTTGGTTATATCAATCATTTAAAAATAACATTAATCATATTTTGTGTGAGAGAATTTGAGCATAAAATCTTTGTGTTTTTTATGTGTACAAATTTCAAAAAGTTATTTGACACACAGTTTAGATCCAGCTAATTGTTTTATTAGAGTCACAGCAGTGGTGTGTTGCAATGTCTTTCAAATTCGACTCTTAGTTCATCTACATTAAATTTTTTACTTTAAAATATTTTTTTTATCTCAAGAAGTTAAAAATGAAATGAGAACGAAGCACAGAACAAATTAACAATAAAAATATTTTATGACATTCTAGTAACACAACTATTTTGAACTGTAGGCTGTGTAATTAATTTTCTTCAATTTTGATATTTGTATGGAAGAAAAGTAAAAATCATATATTTAGTTTTATTCATTTTATTTCGAAAAATAATTTTCCTGTATTGTCATACTTTTAAAGGCAATTAATTGGTATCACAACGAATAAAGGAAGTAATATGTTGAATGATTTAGGAAACAAATCCAGATTCGAGCGACTTTAAAGTATATACACTGTAATGTTAGTATTTTATTAGCTAATTAAACGTATTCGCATTAATATTTGTTCTATAGCCCTACATGAGTTGTCCTCAAAATATTACAAAGTGACATCAGTAATTATTCTCCACATTTTTTTTGTATTTATTTTAATGCAGATACACAAGCGGTCACTTAGCTCTTGTCTCCAATTTAGAATATTTTAAGTGTCAGATTTTAAATGCTTGTATTCCGCCATTTCTCTGGCAGTTTAGGATGGCTAAGTTAAAAGAAATATTGGTATTTGACGTGGCCAATTCTCTAAAACCTTCAATTAACTATACAACATGCAGTGCCTGAATGAGTCAACACCTACCCACTTAAGAGAATTTCTAGGTATATCACAGTTTGGCAATTTTATTTGCTGCAATAATAGCGTATTCTAGTTTATATTTCGTGGCACGTGTTTGTATTTCGTGTCTGATTGAAGAATCGGTATTAATGAATAAGAAACAAATATTTATCGCTGCACTGACTTTCTATACAGAATTAGAGAAATCTCCAAACATAAACACAACCCTAAAAGATTCTCTTATCCTGAGGATTACATTTATTTCTATAGTAACTTGGAAAAGTTTCAAATTACTGCTGGTGAACTGTACGTTACAAATAGTGACATACGCTTCCCTATCATGAGGCACAGGCTCGCTGACACAGCTACAGCTTGCTGTATACTATACTCTATAGCTATAGCTATAGCTATAGCTAAATGCGAGGCTGTGCTTACGAGTCCACATTTTAGCTGCCACTGCATATGGGGAACAGGTTTATCCTCGGCTAGAGGTACACACACAACTATACATCATCGGGCCTAGTTAAGAACACAGAACTGCAGAATTCATCATTTCCCTCTGTTATCTCGCTATAAGTAGCGAAGCCAAAACTTGGCGGTACCATTTCAAATAACTTAGTATTGCTACCAAAAGACCTCATAATCAGCTTTAGTGACAAAAATTAATTCAATATGCAGGTGACGCAGCTATGACTTCGTAGATTCAATATAAGTACATGATTAAATACTACACAAGGCCAACATACTCTGTTTTCAGTAAGTATTGGGTATCAAATCCGAGATCAATGCTTATGACAAAACTGGGAAGAAAATAATATACAGTTCAAAACATGGGCAAAACTAAACCATTAACAATCAAAATATATTTTTAAAAATATCGTGTAATAAGGCAGAAGTCTTCTACGACAGTAAAAAAACAAATACAAGCACAAGCACAAAATATTTAAGTAATGTGGTAATGTAAACGAATTATTACGTTTATTAACACACAAAATGTACCAAATATCCTATACTTACATACTGGTTATTAATTAATGTTTATACTCGTCAGTTTCATTTTAACATCTAGAAACTATGTACAAAATATGTATATCAAACATTAAACTGTGCTTTATACAGTACTGTAATACCCGAGAGCCATTTCCGTTTTAATTACAGAAAAATAAAAATTAACCAGTAATTTCAACCGGACAAAAATATGTATTTACAGTCCATGTAATTGTTGCTCTTTTAAAGTGTCTCACTCCCAGGACAGCCAACAGACTAACTTTAACCTTAATTCCCACTTAATTTAATAATAATATCAGTTTTCCTAGTTCCAATTTAAAAGGAAAACGAAGTTCTTTTAAAAAAAAATAAATTTATTAATTTTTGCCGTTGGAAACAGAAATCACAAAATTCTATACGTTCGCTTCACAAAGTTTAATTTAACTGAAAATATTCGTTCCAATCTACGAGATATATAGTAAACATAGAGTGGCGGAAGTGTTTGTAGACCGAGGCTACTTGAACCTCTGTCCGCCATTTTCATTTCAGTCAGAACAAAGGTCCGTGGTAGCTTGTAGCAGTACGGAATATCACGCACACGTACCCAAAATAATCGACAAGATAAAAACAATTGAACATTTCAACGCACTTGCTGGCGGGAAATAAAATGCAATTCGCGGATTTTGCTTTGCAAGGTTAAAGATGTCATAAAACAAACCGCTATGAAGTTGTATAGTGTAGTGTTGTGAACGTTATTTTGGCAAAGAATTGTTTTAATATCAAACCAGCCTGCATGTTTAAGATTGCAATGTATAAGCCTATGCATTGGAGCTTGTAAGCGATTGATGTATCCATTTAACTGAGTGCTCGGAAATATTAAATGTCCAACGGGCTGTGGCGTTTCTGCTCGAATCTGCAATGCAAATCATTTATACACTACATCAGTCTGGCATCAAACCACAAAGTTGGTGGATAGCGCCCGTGATCAAAGTCACTATTTTCGTGTATTGAGACAGACGTGGAAATTAAATTTTGTGAGAGCTCACGGAAAGTAGGTTTCGGTAAATGTAAACATATTGTCGAGGTAATGCAAAGCAGAGGGGCCTTTAAAAAAAACCCGGAAAATGGCATAAATCCACTATTATTAATACAGAACGCAGATTTTATAAGATGCATCAATATTTCACCTGATGGGTAGGGCTATGAACTGTAGGAAAATTGAGGGGTAAAGGTTTATAATGAAAATGTACATATTTTGTTTTTTTTTTTTTTTTTTTACCCCGCAATTTCCCTGATAGCATTGCCCTCCCACTGTCAATTTAGGGGTTTTGTGTTGTCTTTTTGGCAATTCGTGTATTTTATTTTTGTTGTGGTGGCATATTCGTGAATTTAAGGGCTGCCAAAAGGTCTTGCTGAGCGTTAATTTCTGAAATATAAAATCAAGAACTGAATTTGAACTACTAACTATATTTCGATGAAACCTCTTTTATTTCCATATATTTGGATTTAGCACACTGAAGCCGTATCTGAAATGATAAATTCGTTATTTTGTAATTTTAAGTACACATGTGCCTTGCCTGGAACCTGAACCTCGAAAACTCGTACTATAAAACTATCGTGCAATCCACTGAATTAAGGAAGTCGGATTCGGAACATAAACTTCGGATTTAATCAGTCTAATCTTACAAATGATATGGTTTACTGTCCTAAAATATTTACAGGGCCTTTATTTTGGAAATAAGTGACTGAGCCACATAAAACATGCAAGTTTACATAGCATACCGTCGCGCTACTTGTGTCAAGAATTTGATTTAAATAGAATGTATGGTCCCTGAGATATGACACAAAAAGCTTTATTTTATTATTTGATGCTATCGTAAAACTCGCCTGAAAAAGAGGCTCTATATACGTTACTTCTAATGTGTACTGTCTACATACAAATTTGGGTTAAATTTGGTTAAATTGTGGCAAACTTACCTAAATGATTTATGAAACTGCCATTTCGAACATAGTTACCTGGCCTATTCAAATTGTGAAAGTTTACATGGCCTTCTGTAGTATTTACGACCTGCAGAATTTGATACAAATTTATTTTTAATGCAACAGCATAACATTTGGTGGTAATCGGTTGATTGGTCCTCGAGACATGGCATAGAACCTCCATAATTTTCATGCAGCTATCTTCATAAATGGACGACAAAAAAGTAATGTTGTAGCAATTTAGATGGTTTTATACTACCAATATACAAAGTTAAGTTAGAATAAGTTACATAGTTTAGTAGATAAAGCACACAAAACTAAAATGATTTTATAGGTAACGTTCTGAAGATAAATGTGTCCGACTTTAAAAAAAAAATACATTTATTATTATTGCCTACCACAGTAAAACATTTCCACCAAATGTTGTAAGATTGGGTTGGTTGTGTCCTGAGATAGGAGATAAAAACATTATTATTAATACTTAGGACTGTCTTACAAAATGCAGAGAAATGAGGTTTTGCATACACAAATGTAATATTTGTGATAGGTACTGCCAGCATACAAAGTCACTTTGAAATTTGTTTAGTTAGTAAAATATACTGAGCTAAAATATTTACAGAGCCACATTTTTGAAAATAAGAATCTGATCTAGATAAAACATACCACTTTACACCACCTACAGAAGGTCTATTTGTATGCAAATTTGGTAGGAATTCGTTAATTATTTACTGAGATATGAGACATAGCTGTTTGTGTTCGTATGGCGCTATCTTCCAAAACCGCCAACAAAAGTGGTTATCTGTTAGTATGCAAAATGGTGGACCAACAACTATATCCATCTCAAAATTTAATGCTTGCACAATGGTCTTCCATCATACAAAAATTGGTTGAAATCGGTAGAATGGTTCCCGAAATATGACGTCACCCAAAACCTTTTAATTGCCACCATTTTGAAAGTAAGTAGTCGAAAACTATAAACGTCTGGTGTCCGTACTAAGTATTATATGTGACCCAGTTTGGTGAAATTCGGTTGACGAGTTCAGAAATGGAAAGGGAGGGAGACAGACAGACAGACAGACAGACAGACAGACAGACAGACAGACAGACAGACAGACAGACAGACAGACACACGCACGCACACACAAAGCCAGGAAAGTGATCCAACAAGCCTTTCTTTCCTCCGGCAAGTAGGCTAAAATGTTCCTGCTCCTACCAACATACATTTCAACGGACACAGAAATGCTGCTAGTTAAGTTGGCAATGGCGACGAGACGAGACAGGAATTTTAAGTTCCTTGTCTTAACGCTGTAACTTACATGTGCCATATTTAAATTTCTGGACATTTAAATGGTTTCAATTAGTTTCACTTTGGATTATGTGCAACGATTACGAACTGGTATACTAGTAAAATATTTACGTTCATAAAGACTATTCTCGGTGAAGTGAGCACTTTTGAAATCAACCTTTGAAAAATATCATTCTGCACCAATTTGCATATATTGTAACGGACACACTGAGTGGCACGCATCCAGTAAATTGGTAACGATGGAGGGAAAATAGTTCAGTGTTTTATCGTTCAATTAAAAGTGTTGGACAAACATTTGTGAATGCTTAAAGACTTATGTTTTCTACTTTTTTTTTATTAATGTAAAATCGAGCAAGTTTGTAAAATATTTATTTTTCCAACTTTTATACAGTTTGAATTGACCGACGAATGGATAAAATGATCAGGCCTACGGCAATGTTGATTTTACAAATGGTGGAAAAATACATAACACACATGCAAGTGGATTTTAAGCAGGGCTTCCAAAACTGCTCAGTATACTGCAGAAAACCTTAACCCAAGTTTATTTTGATCGGAGCGGGTGACTGAAATGATCGAGTTTATGGCAATGTTAATATTACGTAATTATAGCGGATTGATTTGACATGGCTACATAGGTGCCAAGTAGATCCTAAGTATGCCTTTCAAGATAGCTCGACGGCAGCCGAGATACAGTAGATCGCGCGAGCTCCCGGAACAAGTACGTGTTTGTCGTGTTCACACTCTGAATGCCGCATTCTCTCTGTGGAGACAGTGCATAGATTATTGCACACAGTGTAGTTTCAAGTTAGAGTTAACACGACTTTTTACAAGAATACGTTCTTGGAAATATTATTGCACTTCCTTTGATCAACGCAACGAATAACCGCTCATATTGTAGACTATTATAATGTATAAAAGTATAGAAAAAAACTATTTAACAAAATTAGGTGTGGCTGTGTTGGGGTCAAGGCTGTTTGTCTTGCGTGAATACGTCTACGTTGACGCGCTCGGGCGCCTTGATGTATATTTTACGTTCCCGGCACCGCTTCACTCGATCATATGGGGTTTTATGGGTATCACTGGATTGCTTTTGAAATGCTCTTTCCAACTGTATACGATTTTTGTATTTCGACTTGGCTTTTTGACGAGTATAGGCCGACATTGTGTTACGTTTTCTTAATTTTTTTTACATTAAACTCTTGCAATTTCGCCATAACCACACCACACGATCGATTGATCTTGACGAGAGCTGTCGATCTAAACTCAAACGAGCGTCGTAGCTTCTAGTCAAAAGTTATACTACGCGGAAGTTATGAGACGCGGCTAAACTAACTCAATCGTCCGGCACGATTCCCACATGCACAAATCCGGGAGTGCCCCTGCGAGGATTGAACCAGGTTCGTCCTGGTGGGAGGCGAACAGGCTAACCGCTCAGCCACCGCGGCCCCTTCAACAACAGTCATAGCCGAGATCCGCAGAGGACGCAACTACAATACTACCGGCGACACAGTTTTTGTCCGAAGAATCCTGCAGTTTCCATTTGAACTGCGATAAACGAAGATTACAGACACACGATCATTACGGTTTTCAAAAGCAGTAATAAATTATTTATTTAAAAAAAGTTACTGTTTGCTTTTTCCTGGTGTTTACATTAAAACGGACTTCACGGTAAAGTGTTCTGCGACCCGACAGCAATATTCTCTGTCAGTCATTCGACTTCTTCGATCGCGTCCAGGGCATAGACGTCGGCCAAACTCACAGCTCAGCGTGGAACGGAGTGCCCTCTGGGATCGAATAGACGAGTCGAAGGCGACCCCAGGCTTGATCGGTGTCAATTGCATTCCACTCAAGACGACGATGGCCCTAGATTCCTTGCGATCGACACACCAGCACGTTCAGGGCCAAGGGCTCGGACTAAAGATGAGGTAGAGCGATTTTTGTTTTGGTCTTTTGAGCATGTACAAAAAATTGAACTAACACACACCAACACGACAGTCGAAGTTACATGATCAACACTGACTGAATAACGTGCGCGTTTATTTCTTAATTTTTAGAAGACAAGCACTTTTAAATTAATTAATTAATTTCACTAATTTGAATTTGATCTAACTCCTTTACAAATTTGTTGAAAGTGTACAAACTTCTCAAAGGACTTGTTCACTGAACAGTGTTCTAACGTAAAATACTATCCACTACGCTTGTGACAGTGGTATTGGTAGAAGAGCTGTTCAATACCAGGACCCAGAGACTGCTTGGTTGTTCGCAGCCGGCGTGTTCACTCTACCTCATAGACACCGCCATTTTAGGATTTATCCATTTCCGGGGCAAGTTGCACTAAGAAAGTTAACTAAATTTTCTGCACGATTAATTATAAATAACAGCTTCCCGAACATTATAAATTTATTAGTTTCTCTACTGTATTAATTTTAACTGGAGACAGCCGAGAAGTGGTAAGCGATTATTTATTGCGGACCATTATGTGAAAGATAGGAACGTACTAAGAACAGAAGTCGAGCAATAGCAGCCTTTTATATATTTATAAAAAAAAGGAAAATTGAATGTCTTTTGCTCTGTCGGGCCGTGAAACAAAAAAAAAAAAATCTTAAATACAGGCTGCGGTGATAATTCCATAAATCCAAGACGCTGAACACTTAAGTGTGCTGACCGCAGAAAAATGCATTATCATATTTACAAATGATTCTATTCAACTCATATACATTACACGACGTATTTTTTACATAATGGTTTGTCAAAAATCACAATTATAATTTTTTGGTACTACAAACGATAAAAACTATCTCACTTACGAAAATGTGATCATTCAAATTGAAATGAAATTAGTTATTTCAAAGAATCTTTGAAACCACACTGAAATATTTTCGCAATTTAAAATAAGGAATTTATTCCATATTTTTTGTTTGTAGAGGTCCATAATTTTTTCTAAAATAAGTTTTACTAAGCGTGCATTAAAATTAATAAAAACATGAACAGTCACTCGTGTAAAATTTTTTGTAAATTATTTCGTCTGTTTTGTTTGCACGGCCCCAAAACACTGAAATTCTGATTTTGACACGCCATAGAGAAGACAATATGTCATACAGAATTGTTTTATGCGAGGTAAGAGCCGTTATAAGTAATGTATACAATTTGAAGAGTGTTTCGTACAGATATAAAAATAATTTTTTGGTAACCAAAACGCTTAAATACTTGCTGCCTTGGCGCGTGTCTACAGTACATCAAGAAACTACGTGACTGTATGCTGTGCATTTTTCGCTACTCTAATCTGCGAAATTTTTGCTACTCTATGTGGTGCATTTTTGCTAGGTGCAAGTTGCAAATACTCAACATTTTTCTATAAGGAATCTGTAAGACTAAAACCTCAACGTTAGGTACCTTCGGTAAGGATGAACGCCATTAGACAACTGACAACTTATAATTTGATTTGATGGCAGCTATTACCGTGTTTTTCTCATGGAGCATGATAAAATAGAGCTGGCAAAGCTAAAATCAAGTACTCTAAAAACGGCCAATGAAATCGCCAATGGTTCATCAATGTTAGTCAGCAGTAATGGAATGATCTGCTGCAAAAAGTAAATATTTTAGACCGTCGTAAGTTGATAGTTTTGGAACACACGGCAGTGATCATTTCAATTGAAGTGATGGGACATTACCTAGGACTTTCAGCCTCAAATTCGATTTGTTTACCGACTTAAAAGACTACTTACGGATTAAAAACATATATATAATATACATGCGGAAGTGAGGAAAATAAATAAATAAATTTTACATAGAGGATTATTCAGTTAAGCTGTTCGCCCCAAATACCTTCCGAACCACTTGAGTAACCTGTATTACTGCATCACCTAAGTGGGTACACACTGCTGGACATACACCAGCGAGTGATGCGAACACACACTGCTGGACATACACCAGCGAGTGATGCGAACACACACCCCTGCCCCTCCACAGCTAGTCAAATACCTTCCGAACCACTTGAGTAACCTGTATTACTGCATCACCTAGGTGGATACACACTGCTGGACATACACCAGCGAGTGATGCGAACACACACCCCTCCCCCTCCACAGCTAGTCAAATACCTTCCGAACCACTTGAGTAACCTGTATTACTGCATCACCTAGTGGATACACACTGCTGGACATACACCAGCGAGTAATGCGAAACACACGCTGGACATACCACGATAGCGACACACCCCTCCCCTCCACAGCTAGTCAAATACCTTCCGAACCACTTGAGTAACCTGTATTACTGCTCACCTAGGTGGATACACACTGCTGGACATACACCAGCGAGTGATGCGAACACACACCCCTCCCCTCCACAGCTAGTCAAATACCTTCCGAACCACTTGAGTAACCTGTATTACTGCATCCTAGTGGATACACACTGCTGGACTACCCAGAGTAATGCGAACACACACTGCTGGACATACACCAGCGAGTGATGCGAACAACACCCCTCCCCTCCACAGCTAGTCAAATACCTTCCGAACCACTTGAGTAACCTGTATTACTGCATCACCTAGGTGGATACACACTGCTGGACATACACCAGCGAGTGATGCAAACACACACCCCCTCCCCCTCCACAGCTAGTCAAATACCTTCCGAACCACTTGAGTAACCTGTATTACTGCATCACCTAGGTGGATACACACTGCTGGACATACACCAGCGAGTAATGCGAACACACACCCCTCCCCTCCACAGCTAGTCAAATACCTTCCGAACCACTTGAGTAACCTGTATTACTGCATCACCTAGGTGGATACACACTGCTGGACATACACCAGCGAGTGATGCGAACACACACCCCCCCCTCCACAGCTAGTCAAATACCTTCCGAACCACTTGAGTAACCTGTATTACTGCATCACCTAGGTGGATACACACTGCTGGGAACAATTACACCAGCGAGTGATGCGAACACACACCCCTCCCCTCCACAGCTAGTCAAATACCTTCCGAACCACTTGAGTAACCTGTATTACTGCATCACCTAGGTGGATACACACTGCTGGACATACACCAGCGAGTGATGCGAACACACACCCCTCCCCCTCCACAGCTAGTCAAATACCTTCCGAACCACTTGAGTAACCTGTATTACTGCTCACCTAGGTGGATACACACTGCTGGACATACACCAGCGAGTGATGCGAACACACACCCCTCCCCCTCCACAGCTAGTCAAATACCTTCCGAACCACTTGAGTAACCTGTATTACTGCATCACCTAGGTGGATACACACTGCTGGACATACACCAGCGAGTGATGCGAACACACACCCCTCCCCTCCACAGCTAGTCAAATACCTTCCGAACCACTTGAGTAACCTGTATTACTGCTCACCTAGGTGGATACACACTGCTGGACATACACCAGCGAGTGATGCGAACACACCCCCTCCCCCTCCACAGCTAGTCAAATACCTTCCGAACCACTTGAGTAACCTGTATTACTGCATCACCTAGGTGATACACACTGCTGGACATACACCAGCGATGATGCGAACACACACCCCTCCCCTCCACAGCTAGTCAAATACCTTCCGAACCACTTGAGTAACCTGTATTACTGCATCACCTAGGTGGATACACACTGCTGGACATACACCAGCGAGTGATGCGAACACACACCCCTCCCCCTCCACAGCTAGTCAAATACCTTCCGAACCACTTGAGTAACCTGTATTACTGCATCACCTAGGTGGATACACACTGCTGGACATACACCAGCGAGTGATGCGAACACACACCCCTCCCCCTCCACAGCTAGTCAAATACCTTCCGAACCACTTGAGTAACCTGTATTACTGCATCACCTAGGTGGATACACACTGCTGGAAACCCCGATACACCAGCGAGTGATGCGAACACACACCCCTCCCCCTCCACAGCTAGTCAAATACCTTCCGAACCACTTGAGTAACCTGTATTACTGCATCACCTAGGTGGATACACACTGCGGACATACACCAGCGAGTTGCGAACACACACCCCCCCTCCACAGCTAGTCAAATACCTTCCGAACCACTTGAGTAACCTGTATTACTTGTAGTAACCTGTACTGGATCACACTGTGGACATACACCAGCGATATGCAACACACCCTCCCTACGCAACAGACAAACTCCCTACACTTGAAACCTGAACCCACCTAGTGATACACTGCTGGACAACACCACATATGCCACACATCAACCTTCCCCTCCAGTAGCAATACCTTCAACCATGAGTAACTATACGCTCACCAGGGATACACACGACTACCCACCCTGTCACCAGCAACCTCCCACCACTTGCAACATCTCCACCACGTGATCAACTGATACCACGAGTATGCGAAACCCTCACTGTAATACCAACGAGTATTATGCACACAGACACCTGCTCCCAGCAGTGATCGAACACAACCCTCACAGTAATTACGCTCACCTAGGTGATACACACGCTGGACATACACCAGCGAGTATGCGAACACACCCCTCCCCTCACAGCTATCAAACCTTCCGAACCATTGATAACTGTCTACCTAGGGATACACACTGCTGGACATACACCAGCGAGTATGCGAAACACACCCTCCCCTCCACACTAGTCAATACTTCCGAACCATTGAGTAACCTTATTACTGCTCACTAGTGGATACACATGCTGGCATACACAGCGAGTGATGCGAACACACACCCCTCCCCCTCCACAGTAGTCAAATACCTTCCGAACACTTGAGTAACCTGTATTACTGCATCACTAGTGGATACACATGCTGGACATACACAGGAGTGATGCGAACACACCCTCCCCCTCCACAGCTAGTCAAATACCTCGACCACTTGAGTACTGTATACTGCATCACCTAGGTGGATACACACTGCTGGACATACACCAGCGAGTGATGCGAACACACACATCTCCCCCTCCACAGCTATCAAATACCTCCGAACCACTTGAGTACCTGTATTACTGCATCACCTAGGTGATACACATGCTGGACATACACCAGCGAGTGATGCGAACACACACCCTCCCCTCCACAGCTAGTCAAATACCTTCCGAACACTTGAGTAACTGTATTACTGCATCACCTAGGTGGATACACACTGCTGGACATACACCAGCGAGTGATGCGAACACACACTGCTGGACAACCACCAGCGAGTGATGCGAACACACACCCCTCCCCCTCCACAGCTAGTCAAATACCTTCCGAACCACTTGAGTAACCTGTATTACTGCATCATCTAGGTGGATACACACTGCTGGACATACACCAGCGAGTGATGCGAACACACACCCCTCCCCCTCCACAGCTAGTCAAATACCTTCCGAACCACTTGAGTAACCTGTATTACTGCCTCACCTAGGTGGATACACACTGCTGGACATACACCAGCGAGTGATGCGAACATTTTTGTTATAATTTCACAGTTTCACTTGACCTAGGCATGAATACAGTAATGAGGTCCATGGCAATGCTAATCTTACATAAGGCAGAAGAATACACAACGTGCATGCAAGTAGATCTTAAGCAGGACTTTCGAACGTGCTCACTTTGCCGTTAACAGCCTATAAATTAATTTATTAAACATTACATTGTGGAAATTTAATCAAAGTGAAAATAATTTCATACTTGACCATAATTACGCTCTTCTCACCATATGACAACATAGCTACAGTTTCTTGGCTGAAGTCACAGTTTACGACCGCAGTTTTCAGCCCACTTATCCGAAGAATAGATAAGCTTATGCAATCAATCACTTGGATGCTTGTCTGGAACGTATGTCACTCACCCTACCTCTAATAACCTTTAAACCCGTTAACAATTTCATCTAGCTCGGTCCACGTACAGCAAGCACATCCGACTTTTATAGTTTTCTGTGACCCCGGGTACATCATTTCAAAATGGAGACCATTTTAAAATGCATGGCACTATGTAATATCTCGGAAACCATTTAACCTATTTAAACCAAATTTGGCTCGCTGTTTTTTATAGCACAAAACGGAAGAATTGAATTTTAAAAAATCGATAATGTTATTGATTGGCCATTTTTGAAGCTAGCGCAACATGAAGAAATAAAGCTTTTACGTTATATCTCGTAAACTATCCAACTAATTTCTGACATATTTGGCGTATAAGTACTGCTATAGTAGGATATATTAAAACTAGGATTTAATTGGATAAGGCACTTATTTGCAAAATGGCGGCTATATAACAATTTAGGTTTCATTTGCTATGTCTACTATACTGTTTAAACAGTTTTGAGAAAACTTGAAAATATATATTACGAGTATCAAATTTGTCAATACATATCCTCTTTTGTCCACCATTTTGAAAGAGAGCGCCACATTAGAAATAATGTTGTAATTTCATTTCTCGGGAAAAATTTCCACTGATTCTTGCCAAATTTGGCTATTAAATAATTCTACTTAATCTCATAAACCGAAATGTTCACTGGGTCAGAAACGTGTTTTTAAAATTGTGGGCGTTTAAAAACTTCAGATCATGAGCTTTGTCTACGAAACCATGTAACAATTTTCAACTTACCTTTATATGCTTACAGTATTTACTACATCCATCAAATACGTCTGTGCACTACGCAGAGCCTATTTTATCCACCATTTTGAAAGATAGAAGCACACGAATAAATTATGCTTTGTCATATATCTGAAAACAATCGATCAATTGCTGTCAAAGTTGACAAACAAGCAGTAATACAGTATGCTATGTAAACTTGACATTTTTATGTGGGCCAGACACTCATTTTCAGAATCTAAACTTAAGTTTATATGCCTGCAGTAACGTGAACAACACTCGAATGTGTCTACACAGGGCCTCCTTTGTCCATCATTTTCTAAGACAATGCTACATAAATGAATAAAAATTGTTCGTATTTCGAAAACAATCAACCGACCCCTATCTAATTTGAAAAACAAACGAACAGTACTATCGTAAGCCATATAAACGAACATCTTTTATTTGGGTCGGACACATTTTCAAAATGGCGGTAATACAATTGCTTGTTATACTGCAGTAGACTATGTAAGCTTACATGATTTAAATGCGTAATATATGCGCGTGGGTACAAACTGCGAGAGACATTCCTTGGAATAACGTGCAAAAAGGTCATACGGATAAACACATGTCCAGAAATGCACGGTTTCTATGCTACAGACCATTTATCCATTGCTAATTGGTGTACAGTATACTGCAGTGCACGACATGCAGTCTTGAGGCCAATGTTAGATGACGTGTTCCAAGTGGCCTCTACGCTGAGCGTTACGTTCCACAGCAATGACTGCCACACACGATCATGTGTGCCATCCAGCATCAGGATGACGTCACGAATGCGTTGTTCCAGTGTACGCACACCCGGGACGGACTCCGCAATACACGACACCTCCCAGGTGCCCTCCAGGTAGAAATATGAAGGGTTGAGGTCCGGCGACCAGGTTGGCCATGCAACTGTGGCCGTGTACGAACGGACCAATTTCGTTATTATGCAAATTCGTGATTTGGTAGGTATCAATTAGAACGTTGTTGACAGAAACTTGTTTAGCACTCATGGTAACACATACATTAACAGTGCAAAATATGTTTATCTAAATTTAATGTTTAAAACAGACGTAATATTTGTGCAATATCACTGGAATACTACGAATACGTTAATAAATAAGAAGAAAATAAACTATGCAGTAAAGACATTAAAAATTTGTTTCTTGGGGAATATATTATATACAAATAACAACACCTACTTGCTTTTTAAAGTATGCCTAGTGTATTTCATGTACCGTTATTTGTTTTAAAAGTAATTTTATTTACGCATTCTCGCGTGTGTTTTTACAGTAAAAACCAACATGGCGCTGATTTCGTCATTTTGTATTTTTGCTAGTATCCGCTAGATACAAAATACGTGGCCATTTTTGTACACAAAATCGGGTCACGTGATCGTTTTGTCTACAAAATATGCCAATTCGGACGCGGCCTCAGGGGCTCTCGTCCGAACCATCGACCGGGAAAGACGTTGTCGAGATGCCTCCACGCCTGGCGGCTCCAAACAGCAAATGGCGCGAGGAAGGGAAACGCGAGCCGAGAGCTTAGTTTCGTCACACGTGCCGTGAGTGACGTCACATCGCTGGAGCCCGAGCCAGCCAGCGGTGCTGGCAGTGACCCAGATCCCCGCCGGGCCGCGCCTCGATCGATACCGCGAGAACAAGATGGCGGCCGCACCTGGCCTGGACCGCCGCCCGACATCCCGGCACAGACGGCAGGCGCTAACCAGTGGCGAACGCACGCTCATTTTCCGGAACGAGAAATCTAAAGCGCATGAAGATATTTTCATTTATTTTTGACGTGAATAAGTCTCTAAATTTGCGACCAAAGGGGAAGACAATCCAGAAAATCCGATTATGACAAAATTGGGGGATACAGTTTGGCATTGCAGCTCCAAATCTATCGTCTACATTCCACATTCGATTGCCAGAGGATCAAAGAATATGTTACGTTGAGTGAGGTCTACGAAGCATCACGCGGGGGGGGGGGGGGTGGCTGCTATTTTGAGTTCGTTTCGCCGCGTCTCGTAACTTCCTCGTAGTATAACTTTTGACTAGGAGAAGCTACGACGCTCGTTTGAGTTTCAATCGACAGCTCTCGCCAAGACCGATCAATTGCGTGTATAAAAACATTCGTGTAGTGTGGTTATGGTGGAATTGTATGCGTTTAATGTACAGAATTCAGAAAACTGAACACAATTTCTGCCTATACTCGCCAAAAAGCCAAGTCGAAATGCGGAAATCGTATACGGCTGGAAAGAGCATCTCAAAAGCAATCCAGTGATGCCCATAACACCTCGTATGATAGAGTGAAGCTGTACCGAGAACGTAAAATAAAAACATCGAGACGCCCGAGCGCGTCAACGTAGACGTATTCACACAAAACAAATGGCCGTGCGTGTCCCCAACACTGCCACGCATCATTTTTTACACTAATAAACACACATACCGGAAGAAGTTTAAAAAAAATTAAGTGTGTTGAATACCGACTTTTTTTTCTGCGATTTGTATGTTTAGGGGCTGTTCTTGGTTGCAGTGAATGTTGTACCCAGTTCTATTATACTAATTGGACGAAAAATATTCCAGTAAGTATTTTTAAATCCCCCCCCCCCCCCCTAACGATTCCTTTCTCCAACAGTTTCGAGTAGGTATGATCGAATGCTATTCGACTAGTATGGTAATCGGTTATTTAATTGCGAGTAATATATTTTTGGAATATATTATTTTTTGATTAATGGGCATGTCGATTAAGTCATTCGATTATTTAGCCGTTAGCTTTGCGAACCGTAACCGAATCTAAGTTTTCTATAGAGTCTGTGAGCCTGCACTCTTGCTCCATTCCTCCAAGGAGCTACTTAAAATATAACAAAACAAATTAGTTTCCATTTTTTTTTAAAGCACCGGTCACATTTTGTGCTAGGTTTGTTCAAACGCACTAAATTTTCCTCGAGGATCCGTAATAAATTACACGTTAATAACTAGAGCAATCAATTAAACATGTAATCGACTATTCAGAACATTTAAACCGGTTTCAACAATCGTATCCTTCTTATTTAATAGATAGGCCACTAATCGATTATTTCATTTCAGTAACCATCATAAGTTTCGAGACATGCCAAATAGGAAAACCATTTGAGCGTTGTTTGGCCATGTTTAGCACGGTTGTGATTAAACGGGACGTCGAGAAATTCCAAAAAAAATTTAAAAGACGGATGTGAGCAGGCTTCGATATTAAGCTGTATTTCAGAAGTCTGTATCGTCCCCCCTCCCCTTCCCACCCCTCAGCTCCTTGTTCCTTTACACTGTTATACTTGAAGTATTTTATTTATCCTGCCATTTATCGTAACAGAGAATATGTGCGAGGGCACGCGACATGTTGCGTCAATACAAGTGCTCGAGATAAACACAACGACACCTAGACGCCAGCGAGAGGAGCTAATCGACGGGCGTCAAAACAGCACCTCCAGGTGCAGGTTAAACATGGCCTACTTGTAGTACAGTATTGGACGACGCCAGGTCAACGGCAACAGTGGTGCAGGCACGAGAAATCTCGCTCACTTAGCGAAGCAACTGTCGCACGTTGCGCGTTACGACGCGTTTACACGGCGATAGTAGCTATCACGAGAGTGTGTGACAGTCGCTGCCACGATAGGTCCTGTTTACACACATGCCGTGATAGTTAACCTCTAAAGGGACATGCCCGACAATACTTGTGTAAATACTTTGATATTTCTTACAATATCGTGACAGGATACTAATGACATTGTTCCCGTGGCTTATTATAAGACAGTACCTATGCTGTCAATACTGCCGTATCATGCCTATACGATGATATACGTCCTGTCATACCGTCACATAGTGTAAGAACCGCGACAGATATTAACATAATCAAAATAATTCTGCAATGTTACTGGCAAAGTGAACACATGTACTAATTTGTAACCCGCACTATCACGATAGTGATGCTACACGGTTTACACTACGATAGTTGCACGTTCTGTCGCGACAGCTCGAGCTGATATCGCGATAGTGGTGTTGCGACAGTAACTGTCGAGCAGTTTACACGGCGATAGTAGTGCGAGAGTAGCATTCGCGATAGAAACCATCGCGCATTACTATCGCCGTGTAAACGCGTCCTTATGCTCGTGCGGGCCAGCTAATTTTCCTGCAGCGGGGGAATCCGCAAATATGTTTTAAAAAAATACTAATTTAAAAGGAAAAAAAGTGGGGAATATGCATTTGTTAAGGGGAAGGATAGGATCATTTTTCCCCGTCTTTAGATAAAATATTTTGGGTACGGGTCCTTCCCCTTAGTTTTCAATACAAGAACTCTAGTGGTCATTGGCTAACACGTGCGAATCAGGACCGAACAGATCAAATGCTTTTCGTCTGAAGCCACGACATTTCAATTTGCAGTGTACTTATCAATGGCGCAGTTACGATTGGCCACTGCACCGTTATGAGGAACGCGGAACTACGTCTAGAAATAGCGTTTCTCTGTATACGCTGCACCCGCCAAATTACCCATCACTAAGAGACCTGCAAAATTCGCGTTATTATTTGTGGACACGTCAAACTTTAAACACGTGTAGTTTTGAAATACGTTTGTGATTGGCCCATGCACATTTTGGCACGCCCCGCGTAACAACGCTGCGCCAATTAATGAACACTTCACAATTGTGTTAACCATTCACACACATGTCATTCAGAAAGGTAATAAATTTACTTTTATACAACAGCCAATGCAGAAACGACATCGGCTCTAGTGCATACAGTACTTTGAAGTTTAGTCTGATGCCAAATAATAAGGAGAATTCTGCAAGTCTATGCCCATTACACATATTAATTATATTTTCCTGGATTCCCTGTAAGTCCAACTTTTTCCATTGTTTGACAAATTATTCGCTCGATCTCGTTCTTACTACACGATGGAATTTTATTAAGTGAATTGCGGCAAAACTACGACCGATCGAGTACATGCAATCACCGTCCACCTACAATTTTCGGACAGTAAACGAGGAAATTTGCAGGAATGTGCAAGTGAAATTTTCGGAGCGAGTGAGCGAAGAGATTTGGGCGGCTCTCAGCATCGACGTCTTGAGACCGAAGCGTGTGAAGCGAGGCGAGTACGGAGCAACGCTGGAATGCAAGGGCGGGGGAAACGGGAGAGCCTCGAGAAAACCCGCCGACCAGTGGCATCGTCCGGCACGATTCCCACATCCGAAAATCCGGGAGAGACACCGCGCCGTCGGAAATCAAACAGGGTTCGCCAGGTGGTACTTAATTTAATTACAATTCTTTACAAGAACTGTTCAGAAGTGCGGCTTCCCGCTTCAATACAATGTCTGCACTGTAAACATATTTCTGGTAACCTTCTTAAACTGTAATGGAAGATTTTAACCTATACAGGGTATGTAAATAGTACCACACGTCAAGTAGGAAATATGGGAATGTTTAGCATTGCTACTATACAAAGTTGGTAAAGGTGGGGTTTTCCCTACGCATTTGACTCTTTCCTGGGCAACTTTTAGGCCCGGTTGCACCAACATCGCCCCCGATCCGAGATCGAATGATCCTAGTTCCGAACCAGAATCCAGTTTGATCTTTGTTCCAATGTACAAGTGTTGCATCAACGAAATTTCATGATTCTGGATCTCCGATTCATCGATCTTGGAAAGATCGATATTAAGTATGAGACAAATTTTTCTTTTGGTTTGTAATATATTACGTCACGGAAGTAGGCGTATTTTGCACTACAGATAGAACTAGATGCACGATCTTTATATGTTTTAAGTGAATTATTGCTGTACGAATTTCACTGGATAATATTCAAGTGCGTATAATGATGTTTTAATTTCCCAAGAAAACAATCGAACGTAGTTATATCTGTTGGCGTATTTTCAAACTACATTTGCCGACTATGGCTGCTGATCTCGGATCGAGATTCATCATTTCGAACCGCCAATTTCAGCTGTTCGAAATGGTAAATCTCGATCTCTAGTCCAGCTCTGAACTTGAATGGTGTAACAGTTTTAAGTGTCAATCTTAGATACGATCTCAGATCGAGTTTCGAACCACGATGGTGCAACAGGCCCTTAGAACGTTACCATGCGTGTATGGGAAAATATTTTACTGTTCACGCTTTGTCACTGTATGCATACAGTGATATGGTAAATTTACAAATAATTTGTGACCGTCTCGAGTAAGCAGCTGCGAGCATCTGGGCGACGAACTTTTCCTCCGATTTAACTGGCCACCATCGAGACGTAATGGCACCATGTACAGCCCAATCAGATTATCCCCCAACAACACTTGCCAACATGTCGACAGCAAATGTTTGTCCATGCATGGGAACGGATGAAGATGGTGTGAAGATTTTCATCTGCCACCAGGTGTTGATTGTGTAAGTTGGCTATTCCATCTCGCGTGAACTATGGCTTCGTTTATGTGAATAACACAAACTGCCCAAAACGAGGTTCCACAGCGCGTCTCTAGATATCATTATCAAAATTCAACCTGACCGACGAGGTGAACGATCCTCCAATGCCCGGTTGCACCATCGTGGTTCGAAACTCAATCAGAGATCGGATCTGAGATCGACATAAAAAACTGTTGCACTATTCGAGTTCAGAGCTGGGCTGGAGATCGAGATGAAGTTCATTTCGAATCGCCGAAATTGGCGGTTCCAAATCTCGATCCGAGATCAGCAGTCATCGTCGACAAATTTAGTTTGAAAATATGCCAACAGATAGAACTAGGTTCAATTGTTTTCTTGGGAAATTAAAACATTATACCCACTTGAATATTATTCAGTAGAATTCGTACAGCACTAATTCACTTAAAACAGATAAAAGATAGTACATCTAGTTCTATCTATAGTGCAATATACGCCTACTTCCATGAAGTCAAATATTACGAACCAATGGCAAAATTTGTCTCATTCTTAAATCTCGATCTCTCACTTCGGAACCAAGATCGACGAATCGGAGATCCAGAATCATGAAATTTCGTTGGTGCAACACTTTTACGTTGAAACCCAAATCGAACTACATTCTGGTTTGGAACTAGGATCATTCGATCTCGGATCGGAGAAGATGATGGTGCAACCAGGCACAAGTGAATCTGACAAGTCTCTACGGCACATGACTAGAGGGGTCTTTCAAAGCGTCCGATAGGCAGTGGCACATCATTGCAGGGTTTGTACTAAAGCAAGAGTCAGACCTTTCAAAACTATTGTTGTAAAGGATTACAATCGCATTGAGTTTCTTTATTAATCCCGTCAATTATCAATTCCCAACCTATGGTTATCTGAAGAAAGATATGGACGTCCCTAGAAGTTTGAGTATCACAGTTTGTTAAGTCCGGCAGTGATCAAAATTTACATACGGAAGCGAGAACTTGCGCCCTTAAAGTCATAGCAATCGCATACGTCCTCATTCCGGAATAACCAACACTAACCAATCGAGACGGCGCAATTGTAAAACACCGGTTTACAAGTTTCGGTTTGCCACTAATTAAGGAATCACGTAAATTGTGTATCAGCCTATGCACATTCGGTCAGTCAATATTGAATGCTAAATTACGTCTCTTATTTGCCAGAGCCATCCGCAGCGAGGGAAAACTTCCCGCTTTCATCCAGCTCTGCCATCTTCAGACAGCTGTTTACTTAACAGTCCCGTTCACAAGTACACCTCAGTTAGAAATTCCTCTAGGCCCACGTTTTTCAGTGAGTGGCTCTTTCCTCGGAGCATTCGTTTGGGATGATGAAAGTGTAGGCTGTTCAGATAAGCCGATTTATTAGTGTGTACTAGAAATGAAAATCGTGATTTATGTTTTAATTTGTACCTTTCACAGGCGATTTGCTTCGGGTCGGCGGGGGAGTGTAGTTTAAAGCTGCCCCATGCTGGTCGTAAATGTCGACTGCGCTGTCTCCCACATCCGCGCCAAATCGTTATTTACAGTAGGACACCAGAGCATACGACACGCGCTAGGCGATACTTGCTCGCAGGCGTTATCGCCAGCTTCATGTAGCCTTACACTCGTATTTCCTCTCCCTGGAAGAGCAGTGTCGCCGTAAATTTTTTATGTTTGCTTCCGTTTATCAGCTCAAGAGTAAGTGCGCGAGAAATATAAGACGGCTAAAGTTGGCTATGGGGTGTTCGTGGTTGAGATTTGAAAGCCCAACTTAGGATCTTCTTTACTGCCAAGTTTGTATCCTTGCGCCATATGGAACATTAACACACCAAGGACCCAATCACCTTATTCGTACATCAACTAAGCACAAACATCAGCTGGTTCGCCAGATATTGTTACAAGACGCCAAAAGCGTATCGAATCCGTGGCGGATAGAAGTGTTAATAATAATAAATATAATTGCTTAGGTTATTTATATTGCTGTAAAATTACATGCAGCCATTATTTACAACGCTAACCTGCCTATCTCCATCTCAGGGGCCGCGGTGGTATCCGATTAGACTAATTGCCTCCAGCCAAGGCGAACCGGGTTTGATTCCCGACGGAGTCTCTCCCAGATTTGCGCACGTGGAAATCGTGCTGGACGATGCCACTTGTCAACGGGTTTTCCCGGGGATCCCCGATTTCCCACGCCATTCCATCCCAGCGCTGCTCCATACCTCACTTCACCCTCACCTGCTCTCAAGACCTTGAGTTACTTATTACCCTACCAATGGGTGCAATATTTAATGTTAGTCTCAAAGTTATTACCACTGTATTTATGGTAGTTACAATCAGTTCTAGTCCATTCACGGTTACTTCAGCCTTTTCTGAAGCCCTGCTAAAGTTCTACTTGCAGGATATTCCTCCGCCTCGTGCAAACTAAGCTTAACTAATCCCGGAGAATTATACCAGTGATACAACGCACCACATTCGTGCGCACTCAGTGTAGCAGTATCTTGTATAAGGACTATTTCTCACTAAGCGCTACCAACATACCTATTATCTCCCTGATTTTATTCAGATTATTTATAAATGAAGCATTATGATTTATAGATGAAATATGAATAAGATTTCAATTTAAATATAAAAAAGGAACTTTTATGAACACAAGTATAAAAAGCTTGTGATATAGGGCGTATTTAGGAAATAACTGAACACGTCATGCATGGGGATATTTTTCAAAGGTTTGATTCAAAAAAGGCCAAAGGAACCGTGAATGGACTTATAACCCTCACTTAGTATTTATACATATACACCCAAAATGTCCACTGCCATACATAAACACTATGCCAAACATCTGCTACTCGTGCAGCCAGTTTCACTTCGCGTGACTTGCGCCGTAGTTCGAGCTGTTGTCTGGACATTGTGATTCATCTACGCGGTTCATTTGTACAGTGTTATCATCGAGTTCTGAACTTGGCAGGTAGACAGCGCTAGTGTAGCCTGATGTCAGTATCTGCTGCTAGGAGCGCTGAGGTCGATGGTGACACTGTCCAATATACATCACGCAGAAGAATCACAACGTCCGGACAACAGCTGGAGCCGTGTCGTAAAGGTCCACGCCGCAATCCCTGGGGATGAGGATGGGAGCACAAGGGTAGGGGGATGAGGATGGGAGCACAAGGGTAGGGGGATGAGGATGGGAGCACAAGGGTAGGGGGATGAGGATGGGAGCACAAGGGTAGGGGGATGAGGATGGGAGCACAAGGGTAGGACATGCGGAGCGCGGCGAAACTAAACCAGTTAGAGCGCGCTGCCGACGGTGGAAGTCACGCTCGTTCACAGAAGAAAACAGTAGCAGATCGGATAGACATAGTCACTGTATCATCAGTAACCTCACTCCAAACTCAAATGAGGTGAAATGTTTCAAACACAGTACAACTTCCACACACTCGCATCAGGTGGTCAGTCTCTCACACTACTACTGATGCTCGCCTTATACACTCGCTGTTCACTTTAGCAGCTCGTCGCTGCGACGACACCATCCACAGCTTCAGAACTATCGACACAGAGGCACGCGGCACGCCGATACAACTCAGTTGCATTGGCCGAGAAGATTCTTCTCACCTCGAACCCTGATGAGGGGAAGGTGGGGTGACGACCAGAGCTCAGAGACTATGCCAACACACTGAATCCTCCAAGGACGAGAGCTGCACGAGTACCGGTAGCCTTATCGCGGCACGCGTCAATGTTACGCGACGGCCTGCGTATAACTCGCCACGCACTCTTACGATTGCCGGTGATGCCCTTGGATCACTGCGCTTCGCAAAATCCATAGATGGGTGGGTGAGAGAGCAAGGGAGATGATGCGGAGCTGCTTCAGGTAACAATACCTCCGGCGCCCCCTCTAGACCAAGCTGTAAAACTAACTATGCTCAACGCGAAGTGTATCTATTCTTGCCTATTTAAAGGACAGGTTTCTAACCAAAGGAACAGTACATAGTCTGTTCGTGATTTCTTCACACTTTTTATATCAAACCTTTGAAAAATCACCACATGTACTTCAAAACACTGTACGGTCGTTTACCTATCTTGATTGGCTGAATTACTTTTTTGCATGTGTTAACTGTCTGCACACGAATCACTTAGGAGCCGTGCCGATGTTGCCGAATTCTAAATGGCCCGGTCAAATATGAACACGCCTTCTCAAGAAGACAGCAGCCAATGACAACAGACAAACTGCTGTTGGGTGCTTATAGTGTTGTAGTCTACCGTGTACTCGTATTTTTTTTGCGATGAATCACTAGCTCTATGTATAATTTATCATATGACGGGCGGCACCACGTCACTGAACGCCTTTGAATAATCATCAAACTTACAACTAAATCTCTTAAAATGAATAAGCTGGATCACGTCACACACGTCCTTGAATACTTATTGTGTTTTGTTACCTGATAACTTGAGCGGCGAACTATCCAACACCCATGAACTCTTTATCACGTTGATTTTACTGTTAAAAACCTCCGAAGTGACACAAAAGTAATAAATAACTAAACTATAACTTTCTCGCCAGGTTTACGTTACCTTAAAAGGACGGACTATGTAAAACCTGGGTTGCCAGGAAACAAGCGGCACTGTACACATGAATTTTCACGTGCGGCAGCAACCAGCTCTGGCTGACATTTGTGTGGAGGACTGATGTTTCAGCGGTCTCTTCGCTTGAGCGCAGCACCATCGACGGCGAGCTAGGAGAACTGCTGGCCCTGGAGCGCGCGCATCTCAAAACGGTGACGTCTGGTTACGCAGTTTCCGGCAACTTGATCAAGAGGCCGGACGTTTGATGGCGTACCACAATATTATTGGTGTTTGACTTTTCAATTGTGAAGATCCGCCAAGGGAAATAGGTGTCCGCTCCGTCGATTCACTTTATAAGGTAACATCAGTCGCCATTGGGCGTAAATATCACGACCCCTCCCAGGGACAATTGATGGCCCCAACTGTTTCTTGGAATTACCATTTTTTTTTAGGGGAAAATAATGGACCTCTAATTTTATTGGTAGCGCTAGTTGGCGGACCTGTGTATTTAATGCCTGTTCTGGGCCAGTCAGCGGCCTCGAGGGGCAAGCTTCTACCAGATAAGTAACATTCTTGTTTGATACACAAATGTAGGCTCCTCAAGCCAATAGGTCTGATGTTAGGCGAGGGCCATTACAGCCGGAAATTTTAAAGTATTTTAATGCTTGTGAAATGTTGGTCTCTTAACCGAACTTTGATACTGTCACCTTCTGTAACCAGTTTTGTAAACCCATAAGGAAGTATGTGACCAAGTCTTAACCAGGCATTGGGTGGTTGTAACCACTGGTAACCAAAAACAAATATTATGGTCTTAGTATTTTGAAAACGAGTTAGGTAATGGTAGGCTCTATGCGTGACTCGGTTGTATTTATTATTGGTGAACAATTTAAAGGAAACTTTACGAAGTTTAGTGCATTTTCCAAAATCATATTTACTCGCGGGAGTTAAGGTTGGCAGTGCTGAGCAGTTGTTCCCATCCACTTGGGATCGCCAGTAGATTAGGTATTAAACATTGAGGTTGCAATTTTCATTGATTTCCGACCAGTAAGGTGTTGGGTTTCCTGGTGTAGGAGCAAAAATTATTCTATAATGTCAGGAGTAAATGTCGGCGTGACAGACATAAATCCGTCATTTTGTAATGATGGTAATTTGGGGTGATTTACCCAATATATTTTGTGATGGCCTTTTGTATTTACTAACTATATGGCCAGTTAGAGGCATAAACATAACCTGTGTGGAATTTTACAAGCATTAGCTTAATAACAGCGAATTTATTGAACCTGAATTTTCTGGTTGCATTTTACTCTACCTTTTGGCAACCTGGCTTTTTATGTAACCTTTTTAATATGTTTGTTGCTTAGGGGAGAGGAGATAATGTTAGCTTTTGCACATGTATGTAAAATAGATAACAAATGAAAGTTTGTCCACATGTAAGATGTTATGGCAAATGAAAAGAATTGAAAGAAACCTAACCAAAAGAAAAGAATATTGCCACACTTCCTTGTTTCTGTTATCACTTATCAATTTTCCCTTACACTGTACAGAAAGATTGTTTATCGCGTGGCTGTTACCATTTTATTTTTTTTGTTGGTTTTGCTAGGTCCTTATGCAAATCCTGCCTTGCGACGCCCTTAGTTTAGGATGCAGCGAGATCAGAATCGCAAGCTTTCTGTACTTGTTTTAATATAAAAGTACCTTATTTTTTGTTTTAATTGAGCTTTACTTATATTTGATCTACAAATTATAATACTGCGTTTGTAATTAATATGAATAAAAACAGGGAGAAAATAGGGTTGTTCGTAATGCCTAGTAATAAATAATTCTTAATGCAAAATATTAATACACTGAGTGCGCACGAATGTGGTGCGATGTCCGTTTGTTGTAATCTTATTTACTCGATTAAGCTTTGTTTGCTTGAGGCGGAGGAATATCGTGGAAGTAGGACTTTAGCAGGGCTTCAGAAATGTTGGAGGCAACCGGGAATGGAGTATAGTGTAACATCGTTTAACAAACGCAATACCGCGAGTTGCATTAAGGGCTACGCCGACCTGACGTTCGAATAGCGTTGCAGTGTTTTCGAAATTTGCGTTTTCTTTCGAAACGCCACTTTGTGTGTTCCCATTATAGCGATATACGACAAGAAAACACCTACGACGAGGTACTAATAATACACTGAAAACATGACGCACATTAGAAATACTATTCCCGAGCCCTCCAATACTAAAAACGGCTTTTTCACACTGCTGTATTACAAATTATACTAGCCTTAAACATGCGAAACTATTATAGGGCCCTACATTGAACTTTGGTTCAAACTTTCCACCAGTAAACAGCTAGGGTCATTGTTCAAAGTCCAATAGATACACGCAGCACGACATGAACAATGCACGTCAGTTCAGATCGGTGCGCATATGAGCGATGGGGCACTTGCTGCGCGTGGAATTATCACCCTTTTCGCTTCCGCGCTTCTCAGCCTAAAACGTGCGATACACCTCCAGGTAGGCGGCGCCGAAGAAAATTAATAAATTACCCTCATACCTTTAAGAAATTGAAAGAAGAAACTAAGTTAGCACGAAGAAATAAGAAGAAGAAGAAAGTGAATAACAAAATATGATGATGGAACTGTAATGTAAACGGTATTGTTTATATAATAAACTTTAATTTCAGTAATTTAAATGTAATATTGGATTGCGATGCCCAAGGAAAATACACCCTCCCCTCAGTGGCGGATCCAAAGGGGATGCTGAGGGAACTGGAGCCCCACCCATGATGCTTAATTTTACACTGGAAAAATGGGATTTTCCTTGAAAGAAAATGTATTTTTTATAATGTGGCATAATCAACGACGCTTAGTGCAGTAAAAAAGTAGAGAATTTCAAAATGTATTTAGATATATTAGCTACTATGAAAGCTTAATACTTATAGCAAGTAGTTTGAACATAATGTACAGTGTTTTTTACTACCCCTTAAGAGTTAGTACTCAGAAGCCCGCGCATATTGTCTGTACAATCTATGTTTGCGCGTTTACGTTTGTGTCAGTAACGAAATACCCTGTGTATACGACCTTTTGCCAGTAAGAAAGACAATTCATATAAACCAGTGCATTTCCTATTTTTTATCATAGTGAGCGAATTTCAAAAGGAAAAACTCGTCAAAATGGTTTTTTTTTTTTTTTTTTTTTAAATAGCATATTTACAGCTCGCCTGTGCAGTTTCCTTAGAAGTTAGAAGAAAAGTAAGACCGTACATTAATGTATTAATCTATGGCCTTTAATCGTGTGTGATCAACTCCGAGCCTTGCAGATGTAATTCGCGCAGGGACATGTAACTACGGCAGCTCTTCACGCTGGTTCAGCGCCTTGTGCGTGAGTGATATTCACCCTTATAGCCGAGACTTGGACGCAAAAAAGGAAGAAAATCTGGGTCCATTTATTCTTTAGTTGGTTTCTAGATCCACCAATATCCCCCCCCCCCCCTTTTTTTCAACCACCTCTTCTTATGGAACGGCCCTCTGCAAGAGATCCGCAGGCTAGACCACGATATGTGTATCAGATAATTATGGTATTTATTTGTGTGAATATTTAATAATGCAGTTGCATCAGATAATTATTATGTGTATCGTATGTGCAGTACCCGAGTTTTGTATCTGGAATATATAATAACGTAAAAATTATTTATGGGATAAAAATGTACTCAATGAATCATTTTTGTGCATCATATAATAATGGTATGTATTGGATGTAGAATGTGGTAGCCGACGGCGACTGGAGAGGGGCGGAACAGCCTTCAGCGAGGCTGAAGCAGCTTCTCTCTCTCTCTCTCTCTCTTTCTGCAAGGTCGATTGGTCTCGCTTATCCCCGCCACGTGACCTGCGTCAAACACCCGCCCTTCTGCTCCCTCGCCATGCAGCGTTGCCACGTGGAGGAACATTTCAGTAGCTCGTCGTGAAAAGAGAAATCCAATTCGAACTTGCAACATTTATTTTAATTTACGTATAGTTATTAATTAGTATTGTTTTAAAAAAACATTGTAGTACATTTTCAGGACATAATAGCGGGCTGTATGTTTTTCCAATAAGTACCTTACATTTCACCTCGAACATCCCCCGTTTCCTCATTTTTTTTCATTTGATTACAACATTAACTTTCTATTGTGGTTTGGGAATAAAGTATACTGGAGTAAATCAACATATAGGCTGTTTACGGTAAAATGAGCATTTTTGGAAGCCCTGCTAACGATCTACTTCTATACACGTTGTGTGTTCTTCCGCATTATGTAATATTAACATTGCTATGGGCCTTATCACTTTATTCATGCGCCAGTCAAGTGAAACTGCGGAATTATTATAAAAGTAAATATTGTACAAATATGATAATTTTTAAACTTCTATGTATTAAAAAAAGCAGAAAGCAAGAGAAATAATTTAAGTCATCACAAATGGTCACCTTACGCTGACGTTAATATAAGGAACTACTTCCTTCTCCATAGCTACCAACTTTACTGGGCACATGTCACTCAGTGCGCCCGTTAAACTATACGCAGGTAGGGGTAGTGACTTTCTTCTAAGGTTGACTTTAAAAGTGCTCACTTTATCGTGAACAACCTTTAGAAAAACAAACAGTAAACTACATGGGCTGTACTGTCATTTTTTTTAAATTGTACGAGAACGGGAATTTCGAGAGATGGCCAGCAGAATGTTGGGAGTTGTTCGCCAATCAGTGACTAATAACCTACTCGGCCGCCAGCAGCCAAACCAATAGGCGATCTTTCACAGCACGGAGTAGCCAATCAGCGACTAATAACCTACTCGGCCGCCAGCAGCCAAACCAATAGGCGATCTTTCACAGCACGGAGTAGCCAATCATATTGCTACCCCGTCGCTGCTTTGTTCCGCGCGAACGAGTGGAAGTGAAGGACAGTTATATGATAGCGACGGTGGCAAGTCAATGGAATGTTCTTAATTACAAGTGAGCGATAAACCAGAAACCATGTGTCTGTTACAAAAGCGAGCCGCCACGATAAACTGCTGACCTTGGTTATATTAAGTTTCTTTATTAATCTGAAGAATGTGATAGCGATTTCCTGTCCCAGTTTCCCTAACCGTCTCCGAGTGCGTCGAACTTTCCAGGTCAAGGCCAGATGAGTATAAATAGTGCACCGGACATCCGGGCCGGCACTTGTTGGATGGATGAGTGGCGAAGTTCCAGCAATAGACGACGAGTGGTGGGAGAAGTGACCAGCGGAAGGGAAATCTGCGACTGCGAGCATCAAGCAGTGAAGGGTGCGGCTGGCAGACTAGACTATTGGCCTAGATGCGTGAGAGAACGACATTAGAAATGATGGCAACAGACAGACTGAGCATGTGTTAGTAATGAGTATGAGTTAATTGACTATAATGAAACAGTAACATTGAGAAGGACGTTAATTAGAGTTGAAAATAGACATTAAATGTTGAGCTCACTGAGAATTTAGAAGAGTAATAGTGGAGATGGATAATTTAATGATGTGCATAATAACTGTGTGAATAAATGAGGAATTAAATTTAGTTTTTTGGTTTTCATTAAGACCTCCATTCCTCACGAACTCAGATACGCCCCTCAGGCGTCTTGTAACAATACACACAAGGCACGTTCCCAGAGCCTTGAGTGGCCAATCAGAGCAGGTACGCCCACAGCTTCTACGTTCAAACAGTTTTGAAAACCTTGATTTCTGAAAGTTGAGTAGGTATGTGTACGCTGTATACAACATGACAGAGCACTTTCTTGCAATTCGAAACCCATGTTTTTAATTTAACTTTATTCTACGGCTTCAACCCTGGTATAAAAAAAGTTTCATCCCCTTTCTCACTTTTTAGGTTTTCCCCACGGGGAATTTTGTGCGCGGCAGACTGATTTCTTTACCCGCGACCACACATCCACGCGGAACTTTGATCGAATTAGTGTGTAGCATATGCAGAGGTTTTGATTGCAGGTAAGTCCCCCCCCCCCCTAGTAGGAATTTAAATGTTTAATCTGGAATATTGAAATTATTTACATGCACTTGTCTTCTGAAGCAAAGAAAGCGCCAAGGCCTTGCAGGATATCGTGTAAATTGAAGATCCCACGAAACCACGCTATATATAGTCTATTCGATGTTTCTTCACACTTTCTTAATCTAATCTTTGAAAAATATCCTCGTGTATCACATGTTTGGCTGTACCCTAAAATGACATGTGTCACAAGCGTTTTATACTTATTTTAACGTAACATTACTTTATTTTTGGTTCAAATAAACATTTATTTATATTTTATCTATAAATTATAATAATTTAATCATAATTTATATGAATAAAATATAATTATCAAGCAGGTGTTTTGGTAACGCCTGATAAGAAATAGTTCTCGTAGAAAATGTGCGCACTAATGATGTGCGTTGTCCCTTTTGCAGACTCAGTTAAGCTTTGTTTGCACGAGGCGGAGGAATATCTTGGAAGTAGAACTGCAGCAGGGCTTCAGAAAAGTCGGCAGTAGCGGTGAATGTATTATACCCATTTTCACCCACTTACGAAGTAAATTTCCAAAAGTTCTGAAATCAATTTTTAAGTATTTTGCACGTGTAGTAACCGCTATATCAAGTTGGATTCCAAGAGAGCTGACGGCTATGGACGGCGGATGCACTAGACTTGTGTGAGCCCAGTCTTCTGCGGTTTATTTATATGTATATAGTATGCATATGGAAATGGGGGGGGGGGGGAGGCAAGATTATCTGTTGTATTCGTTATCTGTGCCCGTGCTCCAAGTCATGTTCTTGAATCAGCGAGACATACAGCAAAGCCATGCAACGTTGAATGTCCGAAACAATAGCTAATTTAATCAGTTATCTTCACTGCAGAACTGGTGGTTTACACTTGCCTTGCAGGTAAGCTATGATGCTAGGAACGGCTAGTGGACTGTCAGAAAAATTGTTCGCAAATTCGCCACCGACTTACTGATATATCAAAAAAAAAATACGAAAGGTAAAAATGTTTCACGAAAGGCGTTTGTGATGGGTACTTGTCTGTTACGGACCACTTTCTAACAGTTCTAAGGCAGCACCCGTGTCGTTTTGGCGACATGCCACATTACCTGCACTGCTCTGACACGTGTCGTTTTGGCGACATGCCACATCACCTGCGCTGCTCTGACACGTGTCGTTTTGGCGACATGCCACATTACCTGCACTGCTCTGACACGTGTCGTTTTGGCGACATGCCACATTACCTGCACTGCTCTGACACGTGTCGTTTTGGCGACATGCCACATTACCTGCACTGCTCTGACACGTTTCGTTTTGGCGACATGCCACATTACCTGCACTGCTCTGACACGTGTCGTTTTGGCGACATGCCACATTACCTGCACTGCTCTGACACGTGTCGTTTTGGCGACATGCCACATTACCTGCACTGCTCTGACACGTGTCGTTTTGGCGACATGCCACATTACCTGCACTGCTCTGACACGTGTCGTTTTGGCGACATGCCACATTACCTGCACTGCTCTGACACGTGTCGTTTTGGCGACATGCCACATTACCTGCACTGCTCTGACACGTGTCGTTTTGGCGACATGCCACATCACCTGCGCTGCTCTGACACGTGTCGTTTTGGCGACATGCCACATTACCTGCACTGCTCTGACACGTTTCGTTTTGGCGACATGCCACATTACCTGCACTGCTCTGACACGTGTCGTTTTGGTGACATGCCACATTACCTGCACTGCTCTGACACGTGAAAGTCACGCTGTTTCAGTTTTGTCATTTCGACACAGCATGTTCTTTAAGAACCCAACCCTGTCCTATTCGATATATGTTTCTTGCCTGCCTCTGAACTGTCAGAAAGCGGCTTTCGTTGCTGAGACAGTCTACTTTTGCTGTTAATGCTCAACATTTGTATGTTCACATGTTGATGTGTGATAAGTTACCAAAAGTATTTACAGGCTAAACACTTCTACTAGGTGTTTAAAATGTTCCCAAAAGATCTTGAAAGAATGTATAGGTTACCTTGAGGCGAGAAAAGTCGACCCTGATGAGGCGGCGAGTAGACTTGGGAGTTTCCTTAGGTGGAGCTGGCGCCACCGGCTCCGCGGGGATAACTGCAACAAAACACACACGAAGTCGTCAGTATCTACATGGATATATCAAACATATCACACTCCACACGACGCTGTCAGTATTTACAGGGATATACAAAACAGTACAGTACACACGACGTCGTCAGTATCTACATGGATATATCAAACATATCACACTCCACACGACGTTGTCAGTATTTACAGGGATATACAAAAACAGCACAGTACACACGACGTCCTCAGTATCTAAAGAGTGAAAATGGCGGCACTTAAAATCTGTGAAATACCACTGTTGTTTGAGTGAAAAAATTACACTGATTGAATAAGTGACAGCCAAGTACGTGCGGCGAATTAAATGTTGTTTTTATTGAATTCGGCCAAACGATTACGAGAAATAAACACATTTACGATAGTCACTGCTAATATGGCACAATTTAACGTCATTTAAAAAAGTAAAAAATAAATAAATCGAGGTGTTCGGGTTTTTAAACCATATTGTCCAACTTCTAGTTAGTCGCCGTATCAATCGAGCTTCCAAGCCAATCGAGCTTCCAAGCCAATCGAGCTTCCAAGCCAATGTTGTGAGCAAAGGAAAAAAAGTCATGCCTTATACCTTTTTTAAAATCGAAAATATGCAGCTTTAAATCGAATGCTTTTCTTTTGGCTTTGAGTTTAATTGGTAAAACAAATAGTACTTATGAATGCGCCCACAGCCACGTTTAATGCAATTTAAACTTTCAAACCGAGAGCAATGATGATTACGCGAAAAAGAAATGAAAGGAGTAAAAACGGAGAGAAAGGCTACCTTCATGAAGCCTTGTAAAATGGCATTATAAAAGACTAAAACTCACATTTAAAAAATTGTTTATGGGTTTTATTAGAATTATGTTATTTGATAAATGTTGGTTAACTGATTCATCAATCAAAAAACAAATCACTGGAAAACAGCGAATGAAACGGTTGATGAATCAGCAGTGAAAGTGTCTTAATCAATATGTAAAGGAAAACAGGCATTCCCCCCCCCCCCCCTTCCCAATTTATCAGTCAAATAGACTGAAGTGACTGTTGAGTAAGTGAGGGGGTGTTATGTGAAGTAAATAGCTCAATTCTCGATGTTTTAGATCTAGAGTGTACTATCACGCCTGTCAGATATGAGAGTGAGTGGTTGTCAAGTGAAACAATGCAACAAACAGCACGACATAACAGAACTCATTACAAATTAGTACAAACAACACCAGAACTGCACGACATCTGCGATTATGTTGCACGCCAAATAAAAATGCACGTATTTTCAAACACTGTAAAATATTTTGTTAAAATATGCCTGTTTAAATACTTTTTTTTTTATCAATAAGAGTTTTTCCAATCAAAATTTTAGCGTGTCCCCATTCCGGATGTGGTCAAAATAAATTTTACGAAATCCAACTATTGGCGAAACTACTTCAGTGTGTACTAATTATGAGTTCAATGAATTTCAGGCAAAGTGACTGCTAAATTATAGTAGACGAACCGATTTGATATTTTCTCTGTAAATTTTAACGTTTCATGTATAATTAATATGAAAACAAACGGGAGGGGGGAGGGGATGTGTGTGTGTTGGTAATTCCTAGTAATAAATAATAACATGACACTGAGTGTTCACAAATGCGGTGCGTTGTCCCTTTGCTGTAATTTCCTAGTCTCAGTTAATCTTTGTTTGCACGAGGCGGAGGAATATCTTGGAAATAGAACTTTAACAGGGTTTCAGAAAAGTTGGCAGTAACGATGAATGAACTATAATCATAAGTGAAACAAGACTAAGTTAAGCGTGTCTCGATAAGGCGACCTGTTTCAGCTCCTCGGCGCAGATGGTATAGTACAGGAGGAGAGAAAGGTGAAAGACTTTGAGAGAGACCTGCGACTAGAGGCGAGGAACCAGAACTCGCCGAGCCAGTGATGCTCCAGTCAAGAGGGAAAGAGCTGTGGAGACATCCTTGCAGAATGTCTGAACTACGGAGTACATGCCGCAGTCTATTTCTCTGTAGGGTAGACTAGTACGCAGTCAGAACCCACAGCAACACACCAAGACATTATGTAGTTTTAAATAGACAGGGAAATAATTTTCCACGTGGCTACGCTGAACCCATGGCACTGTTGTATTTATACTGCGCAGTGACTACAAGATGTTCATTTCAATTGTTGAGAATAATCTCTAATACTGCTGCTATTATTTGAGGAGTGTAAATTGCCAAAACAAACCATTTTTGTCGCTTTCGTCAGCATATCAGCAGTCAACAGTTCTTAAAAATAATGAGTCCGTAAACAATATAGATACGCTAATAATTTATACGAGGCTTAAATATATTTTCTAGCATAATGCTGTAATTACGTGTTATTGATTCTCGTGAGGACTACAATTTACTGGAACATCTGCGCAGTATTATTTATGTGAATAACTTTTGTCTTGGGAGGAGGGAGGAAGAAGGGACTTCAATGGGGGAATAATGACACTTGAGAGAGGGAGAACTAATACATTTTGAAGGTGGGAAATGTTTTTAAGAGGTAAACTATACTTTCTTAGGGGCAACATGATCCATTTTGGGAGAAATAATTTTTTGCAAGGTGAATAAAACTGTTACGGGGTCAAATAATACCTTTTTTTTTTTGTAAATTACATTTTTTTGTAAATTGTACTTTTTTTGTAAATTGTACTTTTTTGGCGTAAATGATACTTTTTGGAGAAAATTATATTTTTTTGGACAGAAATTATGATTTTTTGGGCGGAAATTATTATTTTTGGCCGGAAATAATACTTTTGGGGGGAAATGATACTTTTTGGGGGAAACGATACTTTTATGGGTGAGACATTATTCTTTTTTTGGGTGGGAAATTATACTTTTTTGGGCGGTAGACAATACCTATTGTGTGGTGGGTGGGAATGCTTTATTTTACATATTTGTAGTCATGGCCAGTGATAATTTTCAAAGGTTAAGTGTTCAATTTAGCCTGAACAGCTTATACAATGTTTGGTAGTGACGTATGACCGGAAAGCGCTGGTGAAGCGTGATGGAAGAGCGAGATGGCTCTACTGGTGCGGGTGTGGGAGGGCAGAGCTTGGCCAGCGGCCAGCGTCATCGTTATCCTGGTCGTCGCCCCACCGTTACCAAGGCGGCTAGGAAGCAGGTCAGCCAGCGCCGCCTGACCTCACGTCGTGTCGCTCACATGACCACCCTCCCAGCCCGCTCCGGCAAGTCATAGTATCTGTGTCTTTGCGCCTGACGGCAGGAGGACTCATGCACAGTACAATAGCACATGCCCGCCGTCTGTCGTAGATACCGGGATGAGCAATGTGCTCCAGTCACTTTGGGCTGGTCTTTCACTGATCGGCTTGGTGAAGACTGATTATCTCTAGGACTAGTCCGGGCGCCGCTGCTGTAGTAAGAAGTGGTACTACAAGTCGGACCTACTATGGAAAGTAGTGGTTGGAAAAAAAAACACGAGGCCCCAGGCTGTGAACATATACTGTCAAAAGCTAGGTTTTCTATGTAGCGCAAATTTTTATGTCACCATTGGTGTACTCAATTTTAAATCAAGCACCGATTGGGGACATATGACACTGCAGTTTATTTACGACATATAAGCTGGTACATATTTCCGCCACCAGGTGTCAATCACTTTGCTGAAAAATGCGAGTCTCCAAAAGTTTCCCGAGAGAGCTCAAAAAAAAAAAAAAATCTCCCCTCTCTCACCAACAAAGTTTAATTCACAGCCTGGCAGCTATCATACTGTGAACCGAATAGTCAGCCGATGGCTTGGACTTTTGTCACTGGGCAATGTTTATCAACTCCGCCGCCTTGTAGAGGGATGAAGTTCAGAAGTGACGAAGCACTTTCCGCGTGTTGTCACCTCCACTCCATCGTTCGTTCGTTCGTGTGTCGGGCATGCAGATCAGCGCCAGGGCAGAGACGTCCATTAAACACGCCCTCGCGATGACACTGCAGGAGTAGGAGGGTGTTTCTGGGTTGTGAGGGAGCGTCTTCTAAAAGCCACCCTCTCGGAGCACGTCGCACGCACGCACGCACACACACACTTAGCATGGTGTTGTCACACTGGTTTTGGAAGTATATCAGCACGACTGTTCAATACACTATTACACTCGAAGTTAGTTTAGCTGTACACATCCAAAAACTCGTAAAAATATCAACTACCAAATCTATAAAATTCAAACAGTCCATAAATAAGACAGTCAAAAACTCAAGAAAATCCATAACGTTATAGTCCATTCGCGCTTTCTTCAGCCTTTTGGAACCGAACCTTTGAAAAATCACCCTACGCGTATTATGTCAACCTGTTGTGTTCAATCTCTTGTATTCCAAAATTATATAACCCTGTGATTAACGTTCAGGTACTGTATTCTTGAATAGATTAATAATCTACTTAGTATCTGATAAAACTTTTAATATTCATTTCGTATTAAATACGAATTAACAACAGCGAGAGCAGCGACGTATTGGCAATGGCCGGTAAGAAATAGTTCATAGTTACAATATTTTTTAACCTCATTTTTATGGATACTATTTGTAAATTAAACGTTGCCAATTGATATATTTTTATTGTTCGGTAGCACTGACGGAAACACATTTCATTGCTGCATTTAAAAATGTCGGCGCAAATTACAGTACCTAGGCTCTGGAGTGACACGGTTTTTTTTCCCGTCCGGAACAAAGGTTCACTGCGACTAGCGGATATCTATCTATCTATCTATCTATATATCTATCTCTCTATCTCTATCTATCTATCTCTCCATCTCCATATCTCCATCTCTCCATCTCCATATCTCCATATCTCCATCTCTCCACCTCCATCTATCCATCTCTCCATCTCCATCTATCCATCTATATCTATCCATCTATATCTATCCATCTCTATCTATCCATCTCTATCTCTCCATCTCTATCTCTCCATCTATATCTCTCCATCTCTCCATCTCTCCATCTCTCCATCTCTCTCTATCTCTCTCTATCTCTCTATCTCTCTCTATCTCTCTCTCTCTCTCTCTGGAAGTTCGTACCACCTGTGTAGCAGAAATGGTATACATTTTGTTGTTATTAATTTCAGCACATATTTCATACTAATTACAACAACAATAATGATGTTTGAAATTGTCATTTACAACTGAAGCGAGATTTCATTGTTTAAATACCTATTATATGTTATTTAAATGCGACGGCGCGACGCTTACAAATTCAGCAGGTTGGCAGAAGAGGTATGAAAAAGAGAATCTGAACTTGATCAGTTTTCCCTGTGGATAGGAGAATCTAGAATTTTATCACCTTCCACACGATTGTTCCAATATGGCGGGTGATTACACGCAGTTTTTATCAACGACTGGCAGTGATGTGGCGACACTGCAATGACACGGCGTGTTTCAGAACAATGCGTCAAGTTCGTACTCGTGTTTTTTTAAACATCCTAGGCAAGTTACAATGTTGTGATAAAAATATGTTTCCACGGCAGGGTTAAATGTGTTGTGATCGCTGCGTGGCGTGTGAAAGGGCGTGGTGGCTGCGTGGTAATCGTTACGCAGACCAGGTGTGCCAAATTTATACGTTTTAATCATGAATTGATGTTATGACGAAGTTATTAGTGAAATTTACGTCTGTTCATCACAATGTTGTGCCGTTGCGCTAAGTGTTTGAAACACAGTTGTGTAACAAGCTTACGTTTCTGTTATTTGAATGTTTGCCACAATCCCCTCAAAATGCTAAGCCCAAACAGATAAATTTAAATAAATAATACAATAAACCTACAAACCAGTAAGTACCAATGCATGTAAATATTAGCGGAATAAATGTTACGGTAGGCCTATGTATGTTAAACACTACTGTTGTTTCCGCCACAGTTGTAACAAACACCGTCGTGGCAAAATATTAATGTGTATTATGTGTAACGTGCTGTATCGTGTGTGACAAATAGTTATAAAGCCGACCTCAATATTGTTATAGACCTAAACTGTGGACATTCGTAGGAAATGGTTTCTGCAATATGACAGCATTCTTTGAACAGCTGTAAATAGCAACCAACGCATTTGACAGTTATAAAAGTAGAAATCACATGGTAGTGTTTATGTTAATGTGTAGCGGAAGGATACGTAATCAGTAACCAAAAGGAGAAATTTAGCAGGGCTTCAGAAAAGGCCGAATTTGTCGTGAATCAGGTATAAATGAGATTTGTGGTGCTGAATCGAGAAACTATTCTACAAGAAATACATCGCTTGCAAAAAAAAATCGATAGCCTCGATATTCATCCAAAAATCAATTTTATAGGAGCCTATTTTATCGATTTTCAAAAAACGAGTTTTAATTGGCATACCTACCGTGAATTTGAGAGTTGTTTTGGCATCTCTCGGGCAAATATTGATGGACATGCACAGGAAACGAAAATCAGTCGGCTAACATTTTGGTCTACGAGTTTAGTTCGTCACGCTCCCCCGCAGACTAGTACGTAGGCGTAAGAGGCGATATCGACAACCCCTACGTAATGTATCGAGTTGGCCTCGGCGGCTTCAGTGAGTAAAATTAACCTGCAGTAAGTATATGCAAGCTTACTGGTTATTATTAGGCGTGTCTTGCAGTTGATTTATCTGGCCTGGAAATTTGTGTTCTACTAGTAACGTGTGATTTACCATCCCTGTTTCCTGTTTGTAAGCTGATGTTCATCACTTGTGGCAACCCCTGATGAGGATTGGCTGCAACGACACATTCTGAAATGTAACATAGCCATGTGAGGAGATAAAATATATTTATAGGCTGTTCACGGTAAAGTGGACAGTTTGAGGCCCTAGTTACTTTTTGCTTTCAGCCATTTTTTTTAATATCCTTTAAAAGCCTTTTTAAATAAATATTGCCATATTAGTAATAAAGAAAGTGTGGGTATTTCATCGCACTGGGAAGTTAAAGTTTAAGGCTAAGGCTAAAATAAAATATATTTATCGACTATTATTCCAAATGAGAGGGCTTTCAAAATTTGCTCTCTTTACCGTGAATAACCTATACACAGAGGGATCGACACGACACGCCTAGCCGCCAGGTAGGCTCTGTCGGTATTGGAAGGTGCGATCGATTGAACTGTTGGCAAACCTGGGAGTTGGCGTGACGCACAGGCCCGTGCGAGACTTACAACCCCTCTGGAGGGGTGGAAACCGATAACAACCCCCTCCCTCGCCCTGATGGCGGGCGTAATACCCGCTTCACACGTCACGTAGGGTCCAACATCTCGTCGACAGTCCAGTGTTACGAACTGTGATCAGGCCTTAGCTTGACGGCCTACCTGATCACACCTTCGAACATTAACCCAGGACACGAGCCGTGAGTATCGAAATACCTCGTGGAAGGCGAAAGCAGAAACTCCCCTCCACTGGTCAGTAATCAGAGCCAAAGACACAACGTGTCCGATATAGGACAGCGTAATCGTATGACCTTTAGTCATGACTGCGTCGCACCAAGAGGGCGTCTGGAGCTGAGTGTGAATCAGCCTGAGGTAACATGGACAAGGTGGAGGCTGTTCAGTAAGGTGTTAATAGTAAAATGACGTGGTAAAGCTCCACCCAACTTATGTTCGTAGTTAAATGGTTATTAAACACCATCTTAATAGATTCCCAACTTAAACTGTTGTGCTCCGTCTATTTTCGAGGTAAAATTTCTTACACCTCTAGTTTCCTTTAGGTCAGTTCGACTAACAATTAATTATTTCAAAAGTCCTTAAACACTAAGTAGTGACTTTAATAATTAGGAACAAGAAGGAGTGTCTCCATGGCCTGTACAGTGAAATACATTCTTACGTTCCACAAAAAATTAGTTGAAACAATAGACGCCTAAATCTTTACTGTGTCACAAGTGAAGATATTGCATTTTTACAGTACACTATTTTACGACCATACAAAATAATTCACGTACATCCACGTTTGTAACAAATTTGATCTGTACAGAACCTGCTCATTAAAATAAGACTTTACATTTAAACATTCTGCATTAACTAATTCTAAAAATTTTCTCCGTTTTTTGTGTGGTTGCAGATATAATCGTCTCAATTAGTTAAAAAATAATTGATTCGGAAAAACACAAAAATACAGAATGTGTCTAAATTCCCATTACACACTGTAAGGGCTTGTAGTGGGGACCAAGACTGTTATGTTTTCCACAGGAACTTATGTGCAGTGAAGTACCGTTTCCCCGCGACAAACAAAACACCACCACATCACATGTTGACCTCTCCCACGTTTGCAACATACTGTACGTTGTTTATCTTCTGGGCCCACTTACAAGAAGGGCTCGATGTGACGACCAGCGATGTCTTACACAAACATGGTACATACGTATCATGTTCTGGTACACACGATCACCAATACCTGGTCGTCCGCAGCCATAACCTGTGCTAGCAGTTCTTCCTCTGTTTCCACAGAGGTCTGGTACATCAAGTCCTTCATGTGGCCCTACAGGAAGTAGTCTAGCGGAGTCATCTTGGCCAACAGTGGATAGGTCGAGGTGGCCCGATTGCTTGGCCTGCACGTTCACCTGACGTAACTTCGCTAGACTACTTCCTGTTGGGGCCACATGAAGGGCTTGATTTACCCGACATCTGTCGAATCAAAGGAGGACCAACTGGCGCGGGTTATGGCTGCGGCGGATCTTGGACGTCCAGGTATTGGTGATTGTGTGTACCAGAACATGGCACGTAGGTACCGTGTATATGTAAGACATCGCTGGTAGTTACATCAAGCCCTTCTTGTATGTGGACTCAGGAGATAAACAACGTACAGTATGTTGCAAACGTGGGCGAGGTCAACATGTGATGTGGTGGTGTTTTGTTTGTCGCGGGGAAACGGTACGTTTCCAGCACATAAGTTCCTATGCACTACAAGCGCTTACATTGTATAATGGGGATTTAGACAAAGCCTGTATATCATGCACAGAGTAATCGGGTACACTGATTTTAGTCTTTTGAGCATGTCCGCAACATTGGCTGGAAAATTGCCAAAAACAAGTGTCAGATTATCGTTTACCTTTTTATTTTTAACCGCGCGAGAATTTCGGCGAGACTTGCGCTGAACATTGGGACGCGTCTTAGGCCGGTGTCACACTATGGGTTTTTGCAGCTGCGGCTATAATGCTCCGGTTTGACGGGATGAGCACAACACATTGTAAACACCGTGCACCAGCGTGTTACCTCACATTTACAACGATGTGTCGTGCCCATTCCGTCGAACTGCATTCCCTTCCTTTAGCCACAGCGGTACACAAACACACAGTATGACATCGGCCTTAAGGCCAGGCTTCACCATCCATAGGCGTATAGGGTATCAAAGGCTAAATTCCGACAAAGATCTCTCAGTCGTTTTTTGTGCTAGTATTTTCAACTAAAGATTTTTGTTAGAGATTGAACTCTTCTAGATTTGTATACCTTCCACATTTTATTTTTTTTCAAATGTACGTTTTCATTTTTTATAAAGTTGTGATATTTTATAAATAATTAAAAAGTACATTTAAAATTTAAAAATTATAATTTGAATGATTTGCAAATGTAGATGCGTTCAATCTTCAACAAAAAAAAAACCTTAGTTGAAAGTACTAGGACAACAAATGACGGAGATCTTTGTCCGAAGTTAGCCTTTGATTCCCTATACTCTCATGCATGATGAAGCCTGGCCTTTACCTCCTGCCAAGCCGGGTGTGCCTCAGGATCGACGGGCTGTGCTGGGGGGGGGGGGGGGAATCGACCCGGGATTGAACCCCCGACCACCCCTTAGCACGCACTGGCGTGTCAGGGCGCCATTCAGCGCCCCCAGCTACCCTCCACAATACGCCCCTTCAGCTCCCGTCGCTCTACAACATGTAGAGCGAGGTCACACATACGATCAGGTGAACACTATTCAAGTTTACCTTTGCAAAAAAAAAATTCACTGCCCATTAAATACTGTTCACATTAAAGTGAGCACTTTTGAAATCAACCTAAGAAAAAAGTCACTGCTCCTGCCTGCATGTCTTCAATGGGCGCACCGAGTGACATGAGCCCAGTCAAGTTGGTAACGATGGAGGGGAAAGTAGTCCCATATCATAACGTCACATAAAAAGCGTTAGCTGTAAATTTGTGATAACTAAAAAAATTATTTTTTTTTCTTTTCATGTTTTTTAATGCACCGTAGTGTAAATATTAACAGAATTGTAAAATTATTACTATTCTAAAAATTCCACAGTTTCACCTGACCGACGCATGAATAAAGTGATGAGGCCAAAGGCAATGTTAATTTTACATAAGTCGGAAGAATACGTAATGTGCATACAAGTAGATCTTAAGCAGGGCTACCAAAAGTGTTCATTGTAACGTGAACTGCCCATTCACCTCATGTAGTCCATTCACTGTCACTTCCGACTTTTCTGAAGCCCTGCTGAAGTTCTAATTTCAGGATATTCCTCCGCCTCAGGCAAAACAAGCTTAACCAAGTCTAGAAAATAACACTAGGGAGACGATGCACTGCATTCGTTCAGCGCACTCAGTTTAATACTATTTATAACGAGAACTATTTATATTATGCGTTACCAACGTATGTAGTTTCTCTCTGTTTTTATTCATATTAACCACAAATTAAATATTATAATTTAGAGACTAGAAATATAAGTAAAAGTTATTCCATTTAATAAAAATTAAAATGTTTTTATTTTCAGAAATACAAAACGCCTGCGATACTAGACGTATTTCGAAAAAAAAAAAAAAAAAAAGAAAGATAAAGTGTAAAGATACTGGGAATGGACTCTAGATGCTACCGCATACACTGTCATACAGGTCCCCAAATAAGTTAGGAGCGAATTAAATGAGATAGTTACTTACAAGCCTTGACACTGCACTACGAATGTAATGTTCAAATTTACGGCTAACCATGTTTGTTTTCCCTTCTTTATACGCCTTATAGTACGGTATAGCACATTCGATTTCCAACAGTTTCGAGTTTTCGCTTGAAGGTATGCCTAAATAAAGTTATTAGGCCCGTGGCTATTACATTTTATATATTGGTGGAACCTTACGAAATGAGGAAAGAGAGTCGTAAGTAGGGGAGGCCACAGTGGCTGAGCGGTTTGCCTGCTCACCTCCCACCAAGGCGAACCGGCTTCAATTCCCGGCCCGGTGGGAATTGTGCCTGACAATGCCGCTGATTGGCGGGCTCTCTCATAGATTTCTGGTTTCCCCCCGCCCTAGCATTCTGGCGCTGCCCCATACTCACCTCGCTCCACGCTCATTGGCTCTCTCGACCTCGATATTACGAGCCGCCCTTATATCTACACTCCCCACCGCCTAACGTTCACGGCACACTTACTTCAGGTTACACGAGATGTTTCAGTAAAAGCATGTAACTAGGAATAGAGGTCCCGCCACGTAATGTTTCGAAATAGGATCGTGTGATCCGTGAAGCCAGCGGAAGGATATGGGAGCGAACATGTCTAACACTAATACATGTGCCCGGATTGGTTACGTGTTATTGACGGCAGCCTATGTCGAGGCAACGAGGTACGACATTCCAATTTACTTGTTCATACAATAATTATCTCATGCGTGTTGTGTCTGTCGTTGATATAACAAGACTGCTCACGATAAAGTGAGCACTTTTGAAATCAATCACAGAAGATAGTTACATAGTTCCATGTCTTAACGTTGAATTATAAGTGTTAGGTAACCATTTGTGATAAAAATAATTATTTCTCTTTCTGTTTTTTCTAATGAATCTAAGTGTGGAAATCAGCATATTTGTAAGATTTTTTTTTTTAAATATATAATTTCACAGGTTCCCTTGACCGACGCGTGAATAATGTGACGAGGCCCATGCCAGTGTTAATTTTACATTATGCGGAAGCGTACACAACTTGCATATAAGTAATCTTAAGAGGGGCTTTCGAAAGTGCTGAGTTTACCGTGAACAGCTTATACACGCAACTTAGTGTGTCCATGTATGAACGGCAGAGCCATGTTGTGAGAGATAGGTGAGCCACAGACATCTTGGTTCGCCCATATCTTTACGCCGACAGTTCGCCTCGTAGACAACACGTTCCCTATCTCAAAACGCTCCGTCGTGTGCACACTTACTGAAACATCCTGTATATCCGGAGCTATCAAGTCGTGCTCATGATGGTTATAAAATATAACCCTATCCTACATTGAATTAATATAATTTATGTATATACGTGGATAACAGAGGATAAAGTTATCAATTCATTATACAAACTCTCCTTTCAAATCAAAACCAAAACTTTAAGGGCATTAATTTGGAATGATTCCATCAATGTGACATTTGTGATTCATGTAAAATGGAACACTCGTCAATCGTCGGCGGAATATCTGAACAAGCAACACTTCCGTCGGTTTCTACGTATTACAGGCGAGTCCCGGTACTTACGTATTACAGGCGAGACCCGGTACTTACGTATTACAGGCGAGACCCGGTACTTACGTATTACAGGCGAGACCCGGTACTTACGTATTACAGGCGAGTCCCGGTACTTACGTATTACAGGCGAGACCCGGTACTTACGTATTACAGGCGAGTCCCGGTACTTACGTATTACAGGCGAGACCCGGTTATTACGTATTACAGGCGAGACCCGGTACTTACGTATTACAGGCGAGACCCGGTACTTACGTTTATATAGCTCCATGTTGAATTTGCGTGCTCACACAAGTGCTGAACTTTCACGGTACAAACACCGCTGCACATCGACTGGAAAACCCTGCACCATGAAAAACTGAGGGGTCTATGTGGGTGTAATAGTGGAGGGGAGGGGAGGGGAGTGCCAAATGAATGTCCAACATTTCAAACAGAACAGCGATACCGAGCAAAGAAGCTGGGAATCTGACCTGCGTGTACGGAATTTTTTATCTAACATATAGTCACCTCCAGAAGTTCCGTGGCACGCCAAAATAGTTTCGCTCTCCAGAGCGTCATAACTCCGCGGAACATTTCAGTCAAGGCGATGGTGATGGAGTACGAAGGACGGTCGCTGTAGACAGCCGGGGGGGGAGGGGAAGGGGGGGGGTAATGGCTGTATCGCGGAGATGTAGGGTAGCGCTAGACGGAGCTGCAGAATGCCGCGAGTCGAGGCGACGACAAATATTGGCCGCGATCTCTCACAGAGCGTGCACTCGAGATAAAACCTCGGTAAATACCCCGCCCAGTACATTCACACACGCATACCGACGCCGGGTATTCAGAGGCGTAACCAGAAGATCAGTGATACAAACTCTTAAAAAAAAATATATTCCTCATTCGCCCATCATTTCCATTTCGAAGGCCTCGAGTTCACGGAGAGAAAAAATTTTTTCACAAGTTTGATTTAAAGAATTCTTATAATAGGCAAAGGCGTACATAATAATTACTCCTGCGGGGGTTCAGGAGTACGCCTTTAATTTGCTGCTTTATAATTGTTGCATAGACACAAACTATTACGAATATATATATAAAACTGTTTGTATCGGAATTTATGCGTTTGTCTCAGCTCTTTCTCCCCGTTGCCATACTGACAGAGAAGTAGCAAGCGATAAGTTAGTGTGATGATCACAGCAAAAGTTAAAAATATAACGAGTTTAAAAAATAATTAATATAGGACAGAATTAGAGAAAAATTCTGGATACGCGAATAAATTGGGTTTGTGCCATATATATTTTTAATCTTACCGAAGAAAATTAATTTATATATAAAGATGTATGAGGTAGCCATTGCCTACTTTAAAAAAAAATAAGTTTAACTTCAACTGTCACAAATAATTCTCAGATTTCTGCATGAGAACATGTCACCTGTGTGCAATTAAAAACATGGGCATTTGATAAATATGGTTTAAAGTTACAGAAACAGTTATTGACAAACATACGGACATGACTTTCTACACGTGTATTGGTGAAACCTATGTCGTACTTATGCCTTATAAAAATTCCCGCTCGTCGCAAGGCCAATCACTGCGTGTTAACGAGCGACTGATCGCTTATTTTTCCATTCGTCGTGACGAATCTCAAATTCCAATATGGCGAGGCTCCATCACTGTTTCTTGAGGTACACTTCTTTTATTCTTTACGCGGGATTGGGAAATGAAAACCTGCTTCGTGCCATTTTACTGACGAGCTGTAACGTCAACACAAATACTACGTGACATAGCAAGCGTGAAGCGTTCCATTCAAAGCAAATAAAACAAGTCACACATCATCGCATCGCTTTTATGAAAGGTCACACATTTCAAGCAATTATTATCATGTGTTTCGGTAGCTCAGTTGATTACAACAGCAGTCTTAAAAGTCTGTATTTCATTGGTAATATTACACGGTTTCTTTTTTGAAGCACTGTGGCTATGCTTAGTAAAAAATACTTTCCGGAAACTATTTGTAATTATCTCTCGGTTATCATCCCGAACGAGTACTGTCTTTAAATAAAGTCTGTGCGTAAACGAGTTATTCCATTTTTGTTAAGTAGCTTACTGCGCGCGTAAAAAAAAAACCAGGGGAAATATGTGAGAGCAAGACCAATTACATTAGTAGCCTGCTTACCTACACACGTAATTAGGCAGCAGAAATCTGTAAATAACACGCAGCTTTTATTTTTAAGCTATAAATAATTTTTGGTGGGAAGTTAGAAATATTTAATCCCGTGTTATGCGCAAGTTACTTATGCAATGTGGTGAACTACAAAATGTTGGGGTGTCTCGGTGTTTAATGTTACTTTCAACAGCCACTTCGTTAAAACAAATAGACCAATAAAAACGCTTCATGACCGGCGTGAACAAAGGCAAGACGTAAACTCGCATAACTCATGACGTCACGGTGTGTTTAGTACGGGGTTTGGTCCGTGATAGTTTCGTCTGATAACGTTTTATAAATATGTTACTGTCCAGTCGTAATATTATGTAAGTACAATATTAGTAGGTACACTAACGATTTCAAAAGGACCGTTCAAAGAAAACACACATGTGCACTCTGGGAAAGACAAATAGTATACTAGGTTTACTATAGGCTGTTCACGTTAAAGCGAGCACTTTTTAAGGCCCTGCTAAATTGTTGCTACGAGTCAATTTCTCTATTTTTAACATATTTTAGTGTAAACACTGACACGTTACTAATAAACACAACCTAAACATTTCACCAAACCCAACAGTCAACGTCTGAAGCAGCCACAAAGTATATTTATTAGTGGTTACAGCCATTATGAAGAGCCTTAAAACGTGCTCACTGTATCGTGAACAGCCTATATCAGAGTTGCCAAATTAGGTATTTATTCACCAGAGATTTCCGGAGATGGTCTAGTAGCCAACTTTAATATTTGCGGCAAGAGTAGAAAAGCCAGCCAGTGATTTCCGTAAAAATCTGGCGGTAGATCTGGTGAAGACTGAAGGGATCCCACCTCCCCCCCCCCCCATAACAGATTACTGCACTTTCGTGTCTTCAGGATTGCTGAACTTCCCAAAATATAATACGTTCACATGGAGAGAGCATGGCAATATCTTGCAATGCGTATTACCTTTGATTATATGGCTCTACGTAGTCAGTCGAGTGGGCTCTTTCTTGAGGTAATTAAAAATTCTGTTTGGCTCCGTCGGGCGTAAGGACGCTCCGGAAACATATGCAGTAGTAAATTAATTTAAGTATCTATTGATATTACTGTATTTCTAACCATTACGTCATTAAAGTATCTCAATTTTTTTTTTTAAGAGTTTATATTTTTTACGTTGGTATTTCCATGCATAGCGGTAAGCTACTTAACAAGCAAAATTAAATAATATTTCAAACTGCATAATGCAGTATTTTGTAGGAGAATATTTTGTCTAAATGTAATTTGAAAACATAATAAAGTTATAATCAGGTGATATTTATAAGTCGTTGTAGAAAGTTTCGCTCGCAAAACCGTGCGGCTACGGGTGATATCCGGCGCCCAACACAGTTTACAAGATCGGCAGAGGAGGCGAGTGAAACGGGACATGGAAGATACACATCCGCCGAATGGAGGAACAACGATGCAAGCGGGGATGATCGATGCGAGCTTCTGGCAGTCCTCCAATTCGTTTTGCGCCCCGTTCAGTATTCTATCAGTTATACGTCAGAATGGTATATTTTACCTATTTTCACTCCATCGTGTGTTATGGTATAATTTTTTTTGGTGTTATTCCACTGACAGTGTGTGTGTTTCAGATGCAAGCAAGATCTGTAGGAATAATCAATGGCAAAAGAAAGTCAGACTCATGTAGACATCTTTTTCGAGAGCTCAGAGATTTTAACATATTTGCGGTACTTATATTCGTGTCCGAAAACAGTCATTGATTTCAGAGCAATGAGATATTTCATAAGAATGATACTAGAATAAAAAACACACATGGCTACAGTTTAACTTAAAACCAGTCCAGAAAGGGCCGACCTACCTTGGTAGCTAACTCTTCAATAAATTACAACACCTACAAGAAATTTGCTTCTCTAACCAAAACCTCTTATAAAAAAACAACTGAAAGAATTTTTCATTGAATGTGCATTTCATAGCATAGATGAACATCCAAACCACATAGATTAATAAATTACTGTATAGCATATCATTGTACGCATTTCTTGTTCTGGTATTCTAGTTCTCTTATTCTTCTGTTTCATTAAAACGATGACGCCCTACAGCATGTTGGAAGAAAAGAAGTCACATTATGAAGAAAAAACATCATGTGTGTATGTACATAGGCTGTTCACAGTAAGGTGAGAACTTTTTAAGGCCCTTATAAATCTTTCCTTTCATCCAATTTCCTTCTTCCTGCTACTTGTTAATATAACCATTGCAATGAGGGTCTTAAAAAGTGCTCACTTTATCGTGAACAGCCTATACGTTCAATCTGAGATATATCTGTGTGTGTTTATTACTGTTTCCAGTGAACAAGAACACAATGACACTCTCACTATCTAGCATGCCATGGTATTATAAATTTTGGAAGTCAGAAGGCAGTTTCAAATTTAAAATCAACAAAATAACAATTACGGCGTGAAATAGTTACCAAACAAAACCTGTGTAATGAGAAAATACCTATTTCCAGAATAGTACAGTAACTTGCTCTGTTGCGACTACGACAGATATTTGTTTATTGCGTTTTTAAACACTTATATGACGGTGATTTGGTACTCGTAATTTGTATTTGGTAATTTTTGTCAGCTACGAAGTTGGCGAAACGCAGATTACAAAAATACGCCATCGATTTTTGTTTACAAAGCGGGTCACGTGACCATTTCGTTAAAAAGTGCCAACTGGAACACGACGTCTGCCCAAGGGCAACGTATGATAGTCTTGACATTTTTTACCTTTGTGTTCCGTTGCCTGCATCAATGCAGGTGCTAGAAACCCGTGCGATGTTATTCCGTTATCAAACACATTTTCTAGTGCAACAGGAAAATCAGAACCACCACTATGCGCGCATATTTCGCTACTACGTGAAAATATAAATGGGGACAGCGCAGTTTGTAAACAATCTTCGCTCACCTTAACGTTACGTTGCCTACTTTATGTTAATGCACGTTGTATACGTAACGTAGCTAAGCCATGCTAAAAGCAACACAAACGCTTCTACTAAACACACGCTTACACCAATTAATAGCAATTTTGAAGATGTTTTTTCAACCAACTAGCGGAATTTTGCCGCCAGAAATTCGCGTTAACGTTACGTCAGCGCAGGAACCGTGCTCCAGACGTCGTGCAGTTGATGCGCGAAGTGGGTGACAAGTCTTGTGACGTAATATGTACACAGATGCGCCTCCAGACAGGTAACGGAACACATTGTCCGAGCATTGCAGAGATACTGCAATACGACCCCATCTAGAGGCGCAGCTATGAAATATTTCCGACTTTCCCAAGGTTTGTTTCAAACAAACGAACCAGAAAACCAGTTTACTTTTATATTAGGCTTCTTTCAGTTCACATCTCGCTGGAAACTGACGTTTACGTTTAACTCCTCCGCCATATTCTTTCATACAAAATGAAAGTTCACCACAAAAAATCGCCATTCTAGGCGACCCATTGAAAAGAAACCGTGAATATCGATAAACGACCTTGACGAAGCAAATCAACCTTCTTTCCTCTAGGGATTGTGAAGACGATAAGGTCTACCCCTTGAGGAGAATACCTGGTTAAAAAAATATTTAACGCCTCAAGGCCACGTCAGTTCATAAGGGAGAATTGTTGCGAGCTCTCCCAAGACTGCTCTTAGACATTCATGGTAAGTTGAATTTCCCGCAGATTAGATCTGCAATAGTAGGATGATGTTACACGCCATTTAAGCCAATGGATTAAACTATAGGAACCAGTTTAAATTTCTCTCCTTTCCCTTGAATATTCTGACCTAAAAAAAGGTATTTGAAACAATTTTCACTACTTTTTTATTCTTCGAACATGTTTAACTAGCTTTTAACCGCGACTTTGTCGCGTGGAATTCGTGTTTTGGTCACAATATTTAAGTTTTTAATCAGTTTTGAGTTGTTAGTGATCGGTCGTGTCAACTTGTAAGTTAAGCTTTCTACAGTATTTCCTTGTAAACAATGTTCTTTACCATTTTTTCGCCATGCAAACTTTAAAAACTTATTTCACCCTTTTAGGTGTTGAATAAAAAACAAATTCCACCTTAGTGGCTGCCTATATTACACAATATCGTAAACTGGTTTTACCAGAGGGATAAACTGGAGGAGGAGGAAGAGAAAACACAGGCGTGTGGAAGAACAACGCTGCAGGCAGTGGGGATGATCCGTGTGCCCGGGTGACGTCATTACCACCCCCAACCTCACCCCCTCTTGGGGTTGTGGGCGGGAGATCAATACGAGCGATGGTATAGGACCGACATAGGAGCTCTTCCATTCTCGTCGGCTGGCCCGCCTCTCTGCTGTCTTGGTAGACAACACACCCGTCATGCGAGGGTGCAATCAGGGTGGTAGGGTTGTTATCGGGGAACAAATATCGACATTACTTATTTATAAAGCTATCGTTTTACGAAACTGTATATCGAGAGAAAAAATATCGATATACGGTACATCGGAATCCGATCATTTATGTCTTAACCCATTCAGACCCAGTGTACACAACTCTGTACATTACGCACGTGGAGGTAATTTTTTGGTCTGTACCGCACACTGCAAAGCTCAATGACCAATGCTCCTAACTGTGAGTAAATTATTCGCAAACCGTCTTATTGGCTTAGGTTATAATTGGTTCATAAAACTATAGCCTAACATATTGCCTGCAGTTCATTGGCTGTGACAGCAAAACAATAATTTTGTCGACTAAGTACAGCACCGATCATAAAGTTTATTTTTTGCAACACCTGAAATATTTTATTAATATGGGTCTGGAAGGGTTAAAGGACTCGACAAAAGTAAAATTGCTTGAGTATTACACGCAGAGGACACAGAGCATAGCAGAAAGATGAGGCGCCTGTTTTTGGTGCACGATGCCACAGTAAACATAGTATTTTTTAATTAGATTTTTTTGTATTCCAAACAGAGCTTATTAAAAAGCATTTTAATAATATTTATCTCCGATTACTAGAAAAATAAATTTATTTCGATAAATCATCGTTGGAATATATTGATATATTGTGGATATAATATAGTCCTTTCGATATACCGAAATTTTTTCAACATCCTTATAGAGCTGTAACAGCGGCAAAATCAGCTCCCTTCCTGCGTAAACACTTTTATAAAATGCTTTGTTTTCAGGCTGTGCGTTCGTTCACACACACTAACATACACTACTCAAAAAAAGTTTTGTGCCAGCCACATGAAGAATATTCGCTGGAACATAATGGGGGCGCATTACAATAACGCATTTGACACGTTTGGCGTGGTATTCTATACATGTATGAATATTCCATACACGGATACTTCCAACTTTTCTGAAGCGCGGAAACAGGGAACGATTTCTGATTGGCTGTTCTAGTTTACCGCGCTGTCTGTTCGGCTTGATAGGCGTGCACGTGATCCAGGCATGGAGTGTCTCTAACCCTCGGGGAGCGACTGTCAACACAGGGCGATGTTATGGTCGTGAGGACACGTCAGTTGCCGACACAAGTCTGTACTCGTCACGTCTGGCCTCGAACACTCGAGGCCACATGTCAGTGCGCGTGAGTGATGGTCATACGTACCATTCTCATGGTACGTGTACCATAACTAGATCTTTATACCATGTACCATTACGAGGTCGTCATGATATAGGCTGTTCACGGTAAAATGAGCACTTTTGAAGCCCTGCTTAAGATATACTTGTATACAAGTTGTGTATTCCCCCGCCTTATGTAAAATTGATATTGCTCCATAGCCTCAGCACTTTATTCGTGCGTCGATCAAAAGGAACTGTAAAATTATTAAGAAAGTAAATACTTCACAAATCTGCTCATTTTTACACCTCGGTGCATTAAAATACAGAAAGCGAAAGAATTAATTTTGAGTTATCACAAATGTTTACCTAGCACATTTTATTCAACGTTAAGATACGGAACTAAATTCCATCCATCGTTACCAACTTTACTGGGTGAAAGTCACTCAGTGCGCTCATTAAAATATTTGATATCAGCAGTACAACGTTCAAAGAACTGTTTTGTAATGAGAGTAAAACAAACATAAAATTGTGATTTTACGCATTTATTAGAAATGTACAATGATTTTGTGGCAGTGTGCCATTATTTTGAATACCCCGTACCATGGCAGAGCACTGACGATCTAACATCCCTGGAGTGCGCCGGCTTGCCTGATACAGCACGCGATGTAAGCTGTAATCCGTGACCGCAGGCCTGCCGTCCTAACACGCCCCTTCTCTCAGGAATCCTCACCATGTTATGAAGTTAGCTTTTAAGTCAATTAATACCTGAAAGGGGCTAAGTGCATAGCTATATAATGAGTAATTATTAGGTAGTATAAGATGGGGTTTATTGAACACTAGCTGTACTCTTGCCCGCTTCGCTAAGTATGGATTTGTTTTGAAAATTATTTTTTTTATTAGAATGGTTCAAATGTACATTTACAAGTAACTGTAAACAAATTTTGGAATTCTTGCTAAACTAATACTGTTATGGCAAAAATTGATTGTTATAATTAAGTAGCTAATTAAATTCTCTACAAAAAAAGTCTGTATAGACATTTTTACTTACATTTAATTATTTCGCTACAATAGCAAGTTAAAGCAGCCTGCCATCACTTAGCTCAGGTTTTATGGAGGTTATATAATATATTTCTATCCACTGAGCCACTGCTACCCTACTAGATACCACTCTAACCACTGGGCCTCTGTGGCTCCTGAAGTTCTGGTAGAGCATTCTTAGAAAGCAGCCAAGTAGCTCATTCTTTCCCCCACACATTTTGAAATTTCTCAAAGATTTATATATTTAAAAAAAAAATTAAACATAGCCTATGTCCATCGGGAAGAATGTAGCTTTCTAACAGTGAAAGAATTATAAGAATCGGATTAGTAGTTCCAGAGATTACCTCTAACAAACAAACTTTACCTCTTTATATGATAGTACAGGTTAAGGATTATACAATAACTATTCACGTGACTATACTGGGTAGGGGAGTTTAAATGGAATACCGAGATGCTAATTAATTATATTAAGTTTTATTACCGCACGCCACTACCATTACAATATAATTGGAAATTGCCCACCTTATACATGTTGCCGGAGGCTGATTGTAGGAGGCGGTTAACGACGGTCGGACATACCCATCTCCATGTATTCTTGGTCCGCTGTCCCGATGACAAAAGTCACCGCTCCTAGTGTCTATGCCATGCACGTTGTTTAATATATTCGGCCCCGTTAACTGTCCGGTGGAGAGGGTTTCTACAACTGTCTTTCGCAAGGTGGTGTTGCAATCACGCCCGGGCGCTGGTTCAATGTTAGAAGGTGTGATCAGGCAGTCAGTTCAGCTAAGGCCTTGTCACTTCGTAACAACAAGTAAGAACATTAGCGGTAGATAGTTACGGCTAAAAGCTGGTATTACAATCACAATTTACCTGATAATTCTTAAGCCCAGCCGACTAAAACCTGCGAGTTACCTCTCATTCTGACGTGAACACGTCTTTAAATGTGCGACCATAGTGCGAGGAAATCCCGAAAATCCGCTGGTAACAAAATCGGGGTATACAGTTTGGCATTGCAGCTCCAAATCTATAGTCTACATTCAAAATTCAATTACAGCACTCGATTGCCAAAGGACCAAATAATATGTAACGGATTATGGAAAAAAAGGGGGGGGGGGGGTAGCAATTTTGAGTTCGTTTCACAGCGTCCCATAAATTCCGCGCAGTATAACTTTTGACTAGGAGAAGCTACGACGCTCGTTTAAGTTTCAATAGACAGTTCTCATCAAGATCAATCGATTGTGTATATGAAAACATTTGTGTGAAGTGGTGATGGTGAAGTTGTATGAATTTAATGTAAAAAATTAAGAAAACTTAACACAATGTCGGCCTATACTCGTCAAAAAGCCAAGTCGAAATACAGAAATCGTATACGTTTGGAAACAGCATCTCAGAAGCAATCCAGTGATGCCCATAAAACCCCATATGATCGAGTGAAGCGGTGCTGGGAACGTAAAATATACATCAAGGCGTCCGAGCGCGTCAACGTAGACGTATTCACGCAAAACAAAGGACCGTGTCCCCAACACAGACACACCCCATTTTCTTATTCTTAAATATCTGTAAATAACAGTATCCCGCCAATAACACCGACTGCTCTGTTCTGATTGGTTGCAGTTACACAGGTTTTACTCAAGATATACAATATAACTATTTGTTTTAACGCTTAAGGGAATATTAAATATTGGTATGTAATAGTTTCTCTTGAACGAATAAAAATGTGCAGGTAAAAACATTAAGTGATATTCAGGATAACAGTACTCGAGCACCCATTGTTTAATATCCTTGTTACTTAATTAACATGTGTATATGATTTAAACCGCATGACATGCCATGCCATGTTTTTTGCCAAAGTTAATTAATAGGAGCATAAAAAATTGGGCTCCCAAATTCCGAAATATTTTAATTTTCGGTGTTATTTTGAAAACTATCATTATTTGACTAGAAACATTTACGTTCTTGCGGCCCTTACATAAATTTCTTTCAGATAATGAAATAAAGAACTATCGTGAAATATGGCCGCAAGTTCGTAGACAGACGCCTCGAGTGTAGGAAACCAGGCACCGCAGCAGCCACGAACTTATTGGCCAAAAGACCATTTCACACGATCAAATATTTTGTTGAATTCAGCCAATTGAATTCGACTTGCTTAATACAGAAAGTGTTCTCATGCACTTCAATAAATTGAATTCAATTTAAATTGTAGGTATTATCACTTCAAAGTTTATAAAGGCTTCAAACATATGCAAGCTGCATTTAATAAACATCGAAGTGGCAAATTAACAATTTTTCGCAGATATTACAGTTTAGAAAAATTATTATTAAGTTCACTAATTTTTTTCAAACTTCCAAAAACTATAAACGATGCAATAATAATCTGTCAAAATCAAAACAAACTATTTTTATAAGATGATATATTTAGTTTGTATGAAAAAAAAATATTTGGAAAAATTGTTGTAGTTAAAGTGCGCATTTTATATTTATATTATTTTAGAAATTCGGAGTGATAGTTGGAAAATTTGATTTTAAAAAATTTTTAACATGCTCTTAATTAAAATCTTCGAAAGTATTTGAGTCATTCAATGGCTTGAAAGACAAAATGGCCGCAACTATGACGTCTGATTGAAGTCACGCAGTATTCAAGGAATTGAATTTCAAAATTTGAAAAAAATGTAAAGTTAACTTGATCGTGTGAAAGGGCCTTAATACGAGCGTGTAAAGGTTGTTCGACAAAGAGTGAGCACTTCTGAAATCAACCTTAGGAAAAAATCACTGCCCCTACCTGGATATATTTTAACGGGCGTACTGAGTGACATGCGCCAAGTAATGTTGGTAACGATCGATTTTAAAGAGTTCCATATCTTAACGTCGAATAGAAATTGTTAGGTAACCTCATGTGACAACTTAAATCATTTCTTTCGGTTTTTTTTTTAATGTATAGAAATATTAAAATGAGCAAATTTGTAAAATATTTACACTTATAATAACATCAGAGTTTCACTTGACTGACGCACGAATAAAGTGATGAAACACCTGACAATTTAAATTTTACTTAAGGTGGAAGAATACACAACATGCATACAAGTAGATCTTAAGCAGGGCTTTCAGATATGCTCATTTTACCGTGAATAGCCTATACCTGTGAACATCTAGCTTCCGTTTCCAGTGTGTTTCCTTGTCAAATCCAGTGTTTTCTTCGTCATGAATATCAACCCTTGCGATGGCGTATGTCTGAGATAATTGTTACTGTAGTTACTGTCAGCGCTGCAGAGACAGCGGCTCGCTCTGGTGAGCGCGCTGTCAGTTAGCCGTCTGTGTTGCCTCATCCTGTGATTGGACACTCGAGCCCAAAGTCACGAACCTCTACACAGCTTGCCCCAACATACCGACGTCAGGAGTCCTTGTGACGGCCCATTGTTCCCGTAGTTACTGTCAGCGCTGCAGAGACAGCGGCTCGCTCGGTGAGCGCGCTGTCAGTCAGCCGTCTGTGTTGCCTCATCCTGTGATTGGACACTCGAGCCCAAAGTCACGAACCTCTACACAGCTTGCCCCAACATACCGACGTCAGGAGTCCTTGTGACGGCCCATTGTTCCCGTAGTTACTGTCAGCGCTGCAGAGACAGCGGCTCGCTCTGGTGAGCGCGCTGTCAGTCAGCCGTCTGTGTTGCCTCATCCTGTGATTGGACACTCGAGCCCAAAGTCACGAACCTCTACACAGCTTGCCCCAACATACCGAGATCAGGAGTCCTTGTGACGGCCCATTGTTCCCGTAGTTACTGTCAGCGCTGCAGAGACAGCGGCTCGCTCTGGTGAGCGCGCTGTCAGTTAGCCGTCTGTGTTGCCTCATCCTGTGATTGGACACTCGAGCCCAAAGTCACGAACCTCTACACAGCTTGCCCCAACATACCGACATCAGGAGTCCTTGTGACGGCTCATTGTTCCCGTAGTTACTGTCAGCGCTGCAGAGACAGCGGCTCGCTCTGGTGAGCGCGCTGTCAGTTAGCCGTCTGTGTTGCTTCATCCTGTGATTGAACACTCGAGCCCAAAGTCACGAACCTCTACACAGCTTGCCCCAACATACCGACGTCAGGAGTCCTTGTGACGGCCCATTGTTCCACACTGCTGACGAACAACGTGAATGCCAACATGCTACAGGATAGTCACGGTCAAGTTAGCACTTTTGAAAACCCCCTCATTTGGAATAATAGTCAATACATGTATTTTATTTTGACTTCCGAGTGTAGTGGAAAATACACAATGTGTTATAAAAAGGTGGTTAAAGGACAAAATAAATGGCTGAAGAGAAAACGTAGCTAGGGCTTCAAAAGTGCTCACTTTACCGTGAAAAACCTTTAGTAGTAGTTTTAGATGGAAGTCGTGAGTGAATGAGTGAAGAGCTTTTAGTAGCTCTTAGCGAGGTCTTGAGAGCCGATGAGGGTGATGGAAGTGAATATTGAAGTGGTGGGGGAAACGGGAGATCGCTGAGAATCCCGTTGACCAGCGGGCATCGTCCGACACGATTCCCACATCCGAAAATCCGGCGGCGACCTCAGCGGGGATCGAACGCGTTTCGCCTGAGTGGGAGGCGAGCAGGCTAACCGCTTTACCACCGTGGCCTCTAGCACATTGGACACACGTTTGATAGTTTCGAGGGAAAACGTGTGTTCCAAAAACTCTGCAATGCAATTAAAGAGCCAGGAAAGTGCGAGACTTAGGAATGTGCGGCACATAAACACTAACCACATTGAAACAGATCAACAGGTTTTTGGAAACGAATATTTAAAAAAAAATTAAGAAACGGCAATCCAGCTTTAAAATATTTATTTGCAAATTAGGCAGGAACTGTTAATAAGAATCACACACACTTGATATTTCTACACCGGTTTCTGGAAAGCTGTAAACTTTTAATCTAAGTGTTCAACGTTAAATTAGGTGCGACGACTTCTCAAAGGATGGAGTGCACCCAAGCATTCATTTCTGTATACTTGTAAACTGGTAGTGAATTAGTTCGCGCTGCTTGTTGCTAGATGCAGTTAACACCGTACTTAGCGGATGCCTCCCTCAAAAACCTTCCTGTAGGCTGTTAACCGTAACTTCCACCTCTTCTGAAGCCCTGCCAAATTTCTGCTTCCAGTATATTCCTCCGCCACATGCAAACAAAGCTTAACCAAGTACAGAAAATTACACCGAAAGGACAATGTACCGCATTCGTGCGCAATCAGTGTAATATTATTTTGCGTAAGAACTATTTCTTACAATGCATTACAAACACACACATTTTCTCCCTGTTTTAAACCATACTAATTACGAATGAAATATTTTACTTTATAGGTGAAGTATAAGTAAAAATTCAGGTTAGCTAAAAATAAGGCACTTTTATTTTATCACAAGTACAAAACGCTTGTAACACGAGAAATATTTAGGAAACACGCCATACATAGGGTTATTTTTCAAAGGTTTGATTGAAAACGTGTGGAGGAACCGTGAATAGACATTATTTGTCGGCGCCGAGTCGATGTTCGCCATACTTGTCTTCTCCGTAGCCTGGAGGCTCGTCAAGTCAATTACAGGCTGTTCACGGTCAAATGAGCACTTCTCAAAGCCCTGCTTAAGATCTACTTGTATGTGCTTTGTGTATTTTCTCGCCTTACGTAAAATTAACATTGTCATGGGTCAAATCACTTTATTTATGCGTCGGTCCAGTGAAACTATGGAATTATTGGAAAAGTAATTATGTTACAAATCTGGTAAATTTTTCACTTCGAATAGAAGCGAAATACAATTTAATCTATCAAAATTGATTACCTATCACTTTTTATTCGACTTAAGCTATGGAACTATTATCCATACATCATTACCAACTTTACTGGGTGCATATCACACAGTGCGCCCGTTAAAATATATGCAGGCAGGGGCAGTGACTTTTCTTCTAAAGTTGATGTTAAGCGTGCTCATATTGCCTTTAACATGATGGTCATCAACTTGATGGATTTCTTCACATGTTATCCTGTCTTCCCATTAGATCGTCTGCACAATTCTATTACAGATACTCGGCTTCCTGTTGAGCGTCTTTATACTGATATCTCAGATTGGAGTTCAGCGTACTTCAATATCTCCCACTAACTACTTGTCTCCTATATGTACGAGTGAACACGTAGTCTGTGCATTGTAATCTCCAGTCCTACGTTACGTTATAAAGCAATTATAACTATTTATTGCAACAGACGGGCAGCAGTCATTCCGAACCAAATATGTGGCGTTATCCATTTGTTTATGTTCAGGAGGTAGTTTTCCCCCAGGTTCCACGGCTTGTGCATGAAAGGCCTGTCAGGATCACAACTTCGTTGCTGTGAATCGCACTTACAAAGGAGCAAGGGAAAACAAATCGAAATATCTAAGAAGTTTCATGAGGTGTACATGAGAAAAGGAGTGATTTTTTTCAACACGTTCGTTTTTTTTTATGTCGCTAAGTCTTCTGGTAATTTTTTACAAGAAATTTACAACTCGTCTCTTAATACGTTTTAGGATAATTCATTACTTTTTTTTCGTGTAATTGAAACAGCCGTAATCATTTAAATACCCCGCCTAGCTTGCAAGATAACTGCATTGCAGAGTTTTTGACAACACGTTATCTACGAAGATATGAAACGAGCGTCCAGTGCGCTGGTCTACGAAAAGTAAACACTCACTGGAGACTAGTCACGTATGGAAATTACAAGACATCGCGCACACTGGAAACGTAGCTTATATGCTCCCAGGCTGGAAACGGGTTTTTCAGACTGCCGTTTCTCAACATGTACTAACCGGATCCGTGCGGAACTGCTATAAAGTAGCGCACCGGACTTTGCTGCAGTCTCACGCCCAATAAAATTATAGGGCCAGCGCTTGAAGTTGCATAGCTCTAGCGGTGCGACAAAACACTGCAAGCGAATTCACAACTTTGCTCTTAGAGGCGATATCGCTTTATACGCGCCGGCCGGCGTCGACCGTAGCGCTTCGTCGATATTTCTCCCCCCACACACGCGGACTTCACTAGGCGGTGGCCTTAAGTCTGTGAATTGTGCTTACAATATTCTAAGATTTACGGAGTGATATTTGCATTACACATGATGCTGTATTTGGAATACTTTACAATGCAAGCTGCCATATTTAGAATCGTGAAGTTAAATAGCGAAAGCACGAGGGATAGCAACAGATTTTATGCTCCCACCAATGCGAATAGGGTTCGATTCCTGGCTGAATCACCCAGCAGGTTTTCTCGGAGCACACCCGTTCTCCCCTGCCTTGCATTCCGTCGGCGCTCCATCTTTGCCTCACTTCATTCTCACAGGCAGCCAAGCTATGTTAAGCGCCAACCAAAAAAACTCTCAGCTGGTTTCTCGGAATACAACTTCATCTTGAGGGTGTACATGATGGGACTGGAATGCTTAGGACCAGTTTTACCATCGTAGTTCGAAACTCGATCTGAGATCGTATCTAAGATCAACACTGAAAACTGTTGCACCATGCGAGTTCAGAGCTGGACTGGAGATCTAGATTAAGTCCATTTCGATTGTTTTCTTGGGAAATTAAAACAACATTATACGTACTTGAATATTATTCTGTAACATTCCTACAACAATAATTCACTTAAATCTGATAAAACATCGCACATCTAGTTCTATGGATAGTGAAAAATACGCCTACTTCCATGACGTAATATATTACGAACCAATAGCAAGATTCATCTCATACTTAATTTGGATCTCTCACTTTGGAACCAAGATCGAAGAATCGGAGATCCAGAATCATGAAGTTCCGTTGGTGCAACACTTTTACACTGTGACCAAGATCGAATTGGATTCTGGTTCGGAACTAGGATCGTTCGATCTCGGATCGGAGGCGATGTTGGTGCAACCGGCCGTTAGTTATATATACTACTTGGTAATTATCTGGCCAATGAGAGGAACGTGCGAATCAGCTGCGTGGTCGTGTTAGCGCCGCGGGTCCAAGCCAAAGACGTGCCATCGCGACCAAGAGATAAAGGGCATCTACGACAACTTGAGGAGAACATGACACTTTCCCTGTGCTCGTGGCTGTCGACTGCCAACCCGCGCATGCGCTGTTTCACAGGCGACATCACTGTACAGTCTTCATTCACAGTTATATATACTACTTGGTAATTATCTGGCCAATGAGAGGAACGTGCGAATCAGCTGCGTGGTCGTGTTAGCGCCGCGGGTCCAAGCCAAAGACGTGCCATCGCGACCAAGAGATAAAGGGCATCTACGACAACTTGAGGAGAACATGACACTTTCCCTGTGCTCGTGGCTGTCGACTGCCAACCCGCGCATGCGCTGTTTCACAGGCGACATCACTGTACAGTCTTCATTCACAGTTATATATACTACTTGGTAATTATCTGGCCAATGAGAGGAACGTGCGAATCAGCTGCGTGGTCGTGTTAGCGCCGCGGGTCCAAGCCAAAGACGTGCCATCGCGACCAAGAGATAAAGGGCATCTACGACAACTTGAGGAGAACATGACACTTTCCCTGTGCTCGTGGCTGTCGACTGCCAACCCGCGCATGCGCTGTTTCACAGGCGACATCACTGTACAGTCTTCATTCACAGTTATATATACTACTTGGTAATTATCTGGCCAATGAGAGGAACGTGCGAATCAGCTGCGTGGTCGTGTTAGCGCCGCGGGTCCAAGCCAAAGACGTGCCATCGCGACCAAGAGATAAAGGGCATCTACGACAACTTGAGGAGAACATGACACTTTCCCTGTGCTCGTGGCTGTCGACTGCCAACCCGCGCATGCGCTGTGGCACAGGCGACATCACTGTACAGTCTTCATTCACAGTTATATATACTACTTGGTAATTATCTGGCCAATGAGAGGAACGTGCGAATCAGCTGTGTGGTCGTGTTAGCGCCGCGGGTCCAAGCCAAAGACGTGCCATCGCGAACAAGAGATAAAGGGCATCTACGACAACTTGAGGAGAACATGACACTTTCCCTGTGCTCGTGGCTGTCGACTGCCAACCCGCGCATGCGCTGTGGCACAGGCGACATCACTGTACAGTCTTCATTCACAGTTATATATACTACTCGGTAATTATCTGGCCAATAAAGAGGAACGTGCGAATCAGCTGTGTGGTCGTGTTAGCGCCGCGGGTCCAAGCCAAAGACGTGCCATCGCGAACAAGAGATAAAGGGCATCTACGACAACTTGAGGAGAACATGACACTTTCCCTGTGCTCGTGGCTGTCGACTGCCAACCCGCGCATGCGCTGTGGCACAGGCGACATCACTGTACAGTCTTCATTCACAGTTATATATACTACTTGGTAATTATCTGGCCAATGAGAGGAACGTGCGAATCAGCTGCGTGGTCGTGTTAGCGCCGCGGGTCCAAGCCAAAGACGTGCCATCGCGAACAAGAGATAAAGGGCATCTACGACAACTTGAGGAGAACATGACACTTTCCCTGTGCTCGTGGCTGTCGACTGCCAACCCGCGCATGCGCTGTGGCACAGGCGACATCACTGTACAGTCTTCATTCACAGTTATACGCTGTTCATGGTCAAGTGAGCAGGCGAAAGCCCTCTCATCTGGAATAATAAGCCAATAAATATATATTATTTCAGCCGTACACGTTAACTTCGAGAGTGCAGTGGAATATACGCACTGTGTTTATTAAAGGCTGTTCACGGTAATGTGAGCATTTTTGAGGTCCTAGTTACTTTTTCTTTCAGCCATTGTTTATCCTTTTAACCACCTTTTCAACTAAATATTTCCATGTAAGTAATAAACACAGCGCGTATATTCCACCGCACCCGGAAGTTAACACCTAAGGCTAAACTAAAGTATATTTATTGACTATTATTCCCAGTGAGATGGCTCTCAAAAGTGCTCACTTTACCGTGAATATCCAGTACTTACATGGCAATAGTTATTTAGAAAGGTGGTTAAAGGATACAAAATGGCTGAAAGAAAAAGTAACTAGAGCCTCAAAATTGCTCACTTTACCGTGGCCTATACTTTCATTTTTTCTGAAGCCACCGTGAAGTTCTACTTGTAGGATATTCCTCCGCCTCCATGCAAACAAGGCTTAACTACGTCTAGAAAACGATGCCAGGACGAGGCACCGCATTTGTGAGCGCTGTGTTTAATAGTATTCCTTTACGATGACTATTTCTTGCTAGGCAATACTAACACGCCTATTTTCTGTTCCTGCTCGTATTAATTACAAATTTAAAAAATTTAAATTAAAGTTCGATTTAATAAAAATTAATAAAATTATACGTTACCGGAAGTAGCCTATAAAAGGCTTGTGAGACACGACATACACTATAAAAAATATTCTGGTAAACTTCGTAAACTGCAATGGAAGTTTTTAACCCATACGTTGTACGAGAAAATTGCCATACAACAGGTTGCGAATTTAGGAATGATACTATAGAATGTAGGGGATTTCCCTCCGCATTTGACTCTTTCCTGGGCAAATGTATGAACGCCACCATAAATGTACGGTGAAAACTTTGCCAGCTGCGCTTTTTCTCTATACGTACACACTGGTGCGGTAAATTTGTAAAATGTCTTGCAGTGTACCCAGGAGACGACGATGTGATTTTCCAGGTGTGTGAAGAACCCGCCAGGGGTACACAAAGATGTGAACGAGAAACGACGGGAGCCGCTAGGAACCCCGGCAAATGTGCTAATGTGATTTGCAGAGCCTCCAATCCAATAACCACACGTGAGTCGCCGACCAGGCTGTGCGGTGGAAGAAGGGCACAAGCCGCAACATACACGCTGTTCACACTACACCGAGCACTTTACAAACACCCCTGCTAACCATCTACTTGTACGCCATACGTAAAACTAACACTTTATCCATGCGTCGGTCAAGTCAAACTGTACAATTATTACTAAAGTTAATATTTTACCTGTTTGCTAATCCATACACTTTGTTACAGTTCAGTAGAATTAGATATGAAGTTATTAGGTAGACATTGAAAGCTGAAATATTTATCTTTCCATTTCAATCTTCCTTTGATCTTCTCATCAAAAGTAGACAATTATCAAACCAATAACATAGAAAATTCCATATATTTCTCAGTCAAACCCAAAAAATTTCTTCTTCTTAAACAAAATGGGTAGTTAATTAAATCACTTTCTCTAACACAATAAAATAAATAGTCCGTGTTACTTAAGAATCATTTCTTCATATTACAAAAAAAAATTTTGCAATAATCTCATTATATATTAAATCATTAAAATATTCATATTATTAAACACACATCCGTCTCTAGAGGCGGTGAGAATTCTTTCTATAGGAAAATTTTGTTATGTTTTATATCCGCCTTACTTTTATACTCTCATGTCCTCTGATTGGCTGTAGTCTGACAATGACACATTTATCCGCCTATCAGCAATGGCGAGATAAGAGACAACCAGGATAGGCTTAAGTTTAATACACATTACCCTCTAGGAAGAAATGAAAAATAACAAACATTAATACTGTATACTATCTAGAAACAAAACTACTCTCTATTTAAATAACTTAAAATAATCCAAAGATTATACTGTTAATTCATCAAATAAAACGTAATTTGGAAATACATCAAAATAAATCACAACATAAGCAAGTACTCATGTGTGTGTGTGTGTGTGTGTATATATATATATATATATATATATATAATGTCTGCGATTAATTGTAAATATAACCCCAAAATATGCAATGTTACAACACAACATAAGCTGGACTCACAGCCATCCGTTTCATCCGTCAGTCGCCCGTCCGTCCGTTGGTCACGTGACCTTCAACCAATTGCAGGACAACTTTCTCTTCTATCCGTCAGACCGTCAAATATATCTCAAACTTTAACTTTCGACGGACGGACGGACGGACGGACGGACGGACGGACGGACGGATGGATGGATGGATGGATGGATGGTCCACCGTCTTGTAATATCGTTGCTTGACCATGGCTGTCGAAAAACAGTCACTTGTTTTTTGTCTGAATATTTTTTTTCTTTTTTAGTACACAAGGCAGTGGAGTTGTTTGCTTTTTTACCTTTCACCTTCGAATTAAACTGATGATGACTTTTAGATTTTCAGAGGGGATGCTGATAAATTATGTTAGGTAAAGAGAATATATTTACGACATTCATTAAAAACATTTCTCTCTGCGCGAGAAGGTTAGTGTTGTTGGGTGGTAACACTGGACATTTTCGGCCAGACGGATCGACAGATGACGGACTGTCGAGAGTCGCTTTCAATTGACGGACGAAAAAACCGACGGATGGCTAACTGATGGAAACGACGGATGGTTGTGAGACGAACTTTATTTGCATTTAAAAAATACATAAAGTAGAGCAGATAATTTCAGTATTCTCTGATATTTTCCTTTGGCACTTTTAATTTAGCGTTAAAAGACTTGGACCTACTTTATGTACATCCTCGTCACTATCTTTAGACGGCGCTCGACACCATGTTAAAACACCTGCAGGTAGGAGCAGCGACATTTTTCAAAAGATTGATATCAAAAATACTCACATTGCATTGCACGACCTTCGCCTGGGTGCACGCTACTCCTCGACGACAAGGATCGCCAGAATGTCTCATTCCGTCGCATTTACTCACGCTGCTAACCACGTTTATCCAACACGAATTACGGCTGTATTAAAACATCTTTATTCTACATTGTATCAACTATCCATTCAAGGCATTTCGAGATATAATAAATACATAATTTTATATTTGTACTAGAGTACGATCGCATTTACAGACATTGCATAAGACATTTTCAGCAAATAAAATTATATGTCATGTAGTTTTTTTTTAACATGCTGAGTCTATAAATGCTACAAGGGTGCGCTTGTTTCATTGAATTCCTCGTAGAAGTGTTTCCAAAAATAGCCCAAAACTCACCCTAAGGTACCTTTTTTGAGAACGCGTCACAAATATACTATGTCACTTCTTCTTGCCTAATAAGTACAAAAAAATTAAATTCTTCGTTATTTACATTACTTTATATATATATATATATATATATATATAACTTCACGTAGCTTATTATACGTAATTCAGGACACATTAAAAAGTAGTATACACACTATAAATACGGTCAGAAAATAACGACTTATATTACACAAGAAAGAATAATACATATATGGAGCCTCGGTGGCTTAGTGGTTAGCCCACTCGCCTCCCACCAAGGCAAACTGGGTTCAATCTCCGGCCGGGTCACTCTGGATTTTCGCCAAGTGGGAATCGTGCCGGACGATGCCGCTGGTCGGCGAGATTTCTCGGGGATCTGCTCCATTGTCACCTTATTTCACCCACATCTGCTCTCAAGGACTCGTTAAGAGCTGTCCACATCTTTCTACTCAAGAATGCATATTTTTTGTAATACTGTAAAAGCACGTTGCTAAAATTCTCAAATTTAAAAGTTCACAACGGACGATCATTTTTTTTTTGTTACAGTTAAATAAGTAAATTATAATATACTGTATTTTGCAGCTTTACAACGTATACACAGCACGTTGGTCTACTGGAGCCTCTCTCCTGACGTAACAGAGGAGCCGTCATGTTTTGCACGTGCTTGTTGCAGTCAGACAATGCAGCTAGTGATGTTAACCTCCTGCAGTGCTGCAACGCGATGCATATCCCGCATCGCCATCGATCATGTCTTCGCCATTCCACTTTTTTTTTCTGCTCTCTCGATAACAGCTTCCTGACTATGCAGGGCAACACGTCGGCCGCTAAAGCAGAGTCGACCGCGACAAGGAACACATTTCCGCAAGATTTTTAATACCTCACGAGTCGAAATGGACCAGTTATAATATTTCTTAGACGTTTGACGGGCTCAGCCAATCAGAATCTTGCACGACAAAATGGTCGTTTCGACATTATGAATAATTGATAGAAATGAAATAAGGTTATGAAGATAATTGGTATAGAATCTCTGAGCATACAGCATGGATGCTACAGGCCATTCACGGTAAAGTTTAACGAGATGATTTGGTAATGCAACGGGTTTAATTTTTGTGACAGCTTGGATAGTCAAAAATTTAGTTCTAAACTTTGTATTACTGAGCGGTCGTTACTGGGAGAAATGTGACGAGTTTTGAGATTTATTTTCACATCTTTACTAAATTTATATTTTATTTATCAGAGCCATTTCTTGCAAAGGTGCCATACATGACAAGCGTTTTATAAGTATGTTAACATAACAGTACAATCGCTGTATAAAGTGAACTTTGACTTATATCTCATCTATAATTTGTAATTTATAATTAATGAGAATAAACAGAGATTTAATAAGTGTGTTGGTAATACTTAGTATAAAGAATAGTTCTCACGCAACGTATTATTACACTGACTGACTGCGCACGAATGCTGTGTATTGTCCCTTTGGGGTAATTTCCTAAACCCGGTTGAGCTTTGCTTGCACGAGGCGGAGGAATATCGTGGAAGTAGAACCTTAGCAGGGTTTCATATATGTTGGAAGTAACTGTGAACAGACTATATGTTAAAATGCATAGCTCAGCCTTGGGAGGACCCATGCACTGCAATGTTATATGATACGTATCTCTGCCACCTTCATATCGCTTTCAAACAAAAAACACTGTGTCCTTCGAAGATAAGGACCATGCTACAAGAGAGCAAGTTGGAGTAAATTAATAAGAGAGAGTGTTTTTGTTGCCACTGTGGGTCTTAATTTACCTGCAGTTTTCAGAGTATTGAACATTAAAAAAAAAAAAAAAAACCTTGCTGTAAGAATGTGGCCCGAGTGAAAATGGCCAAAGTGTTTGTTGGAAAAGCGATACCGTTTAAGATGGCTAATACTCGCCTAAAATCATTCAACAATTTAAGTCCTAGACGTAGTATGTAAAGAGGCGTTCGTTATAATGTATTTATTTGTAATGGACAGACAATATGGGTAGAAATATACTTTTATGTTATGTACCCGTCAGTAATTACATGTGGTTTTCTTCTAAACTCAGTCCTAAAATGCAGGCGCGCCAATACTCATTGGAGGCGAGTGTAGAAGCTGACGACACATAGAGAGCTTTCTACAGAGTACCCAACGCCGAGAATTACAAGACCATAAAAAAAAAACTAACGATGTGACAAAGACGTCACGTGGTCATCAAGTGCAATCTCACGGATCTGGCGTCATTTCGGTTGCAGCTGCATGCCCAACGGCCAGTCGAGAAAAATCAAACAGTCCGCCGTGTAATTAGAAAGTCGCGATTGCCAATTATTTCAACCGCTGCGACCCCGCGAGTTGCGAGAAGAAATTAGCGAAACGCACTTGCCTTGTTGCAAGTGGGAGAAGCCGTGGAATGGCCTGACCCGGAGACGAGCTAGCCAATCAAAGGAAGCCATTCCGTTTCATTTGTAGAAAGTTGTCTGCTTGATGAAACATCATCAACCAGACAAGGACCACTCTGCTAACACTGACTGGTTAAAACTTCGCATACAGGACGAGATAGTCAAGGATGTGGACCGTACTATAATTATAGTATTTGTACTATAATTTACAGCTTTATACGATGTATACTACGAAACCTTTATTATACGCAAATACACTATAATTAGAAATGAACTATTTAATTATTTTACTTTCAAAACCACAAGTTTTAAATTTTGATTTCGCAGAGCTGTCCTAGCTCATTTTCGTTCACAATTCAGTATATAGTCTATTCGCGGTTTCTTCAATAATTTTGATAAAACCATAATGCACTTTGTATATGGATTTATTTAAAGTTTAGCGGCACGCTTCAAATCTAAAAATAATCTGGAAATTGGGCTCTAATCTGAAGCTACTCAAGTGTGACACTTCTAAGAAATTGCATCGTGGTTTCAATATTTTAGCCAAGAATAATAATCATGTTTCATCAACTTCACAAAATTGTGATTGAAGCAAGATTTACAGGCAAAATCTTAATAAATTGTTGGGAAAGATTAGGTACGAATCATTATTTTGTATTTTTCTAAAACCTAGAACTTTTGAACGACTTAAAGGTTGACTTCACCTGTTTCAATGCGAGTGAACCAGCTACAGTAACTAATTTTCGAACTTCTAGTTTTCACTCAAAGTGTGCCAAATATTTCAACTCTGTGACGGTTCGCCACACTATCATTCATAACTGCGTATTAAGGCTGTGTCCCTATTCGCTGAAAGAGTACTCTTTCGCCCACTCTTGACGTCACAGAGAGTCCTCTCTGCTGTCCCAACTCCTTGGGGAGAGCGCGAGAGGGAGAGTGAGCAACGATGTACACTCGGTGCTCACTCTCGCACCCTCTCTGGCAGCCATGTTGTTTTCAAGTCTAACTTCAAATATCCAGACATTATATATATATATATATATATATATATATATATATATATATATATATATAGTTTCTAGACCAGTGTTATAAATGTTTTATCGGCCTAACTTAATCATTGCGATTATGAAATGTGTACTAACAACAATATTGCGTTTGGTATGGAACATAGTAAATTATATGTTCCCGTTTCATTAGGTTTATTGTGAGCGCATTATTAAATACTATGCTTTGCACATAATTATGTTTTTAACCATGCAAAATTGTTACAAACTGAAATAAGTTACTATTTACATGAAACCTTGTACACTTATTCGAGGAAAGTGAAAGGCCAGCAATATTTTATTTTTCACTATTTACTAACTTTTTTGTCGGAGAGATAATGCCGAAGGCTTACGGAGGGCACAAGTCTCAATTCGCTAGAGTGAGCCAGAGTGTGCCAGAGTGAGAGTGAGCACACTTTCAAGTTGAGACACAGCCAAATTGATTTTTTAAAAAATGGGGGGCGAAGTGCAAGTTGAAGCTTTGCCTCTGCATGACGCATAATGACTATTTACTAAATTATAATCTCTAGCTTTCAGATTAGCACTAGTATTACTTGACTTGTCTTTATCGCTCTTACACATGTAGCAATCAAATGCCGATAAGTAAAGGCTGTTCACGGTTAAGTGAGCACTTTTGACGTCTTAGCTACTTTTTCCTTTCACACATTTATTACCCTTTAACAACAAAACACTATATATATATATATATATACTGTTTGTTATTCGGAATGAAAGGGCTATCAAACAAAAGGGTTCACATTATCGTGAATAGCCTATAGCTACATTCATACCTGTTATATCTAGCCTCGTGCATTATCTCATCCCTAGCTCCCATAACATTTTTGCCATTGTTTAATAAAATACCTATAAATATACGAAGTCCATCTTATTTCTTTTATTTTTAACGTCAATTCTGAATTATTTATATGTAATTTTTCTTATCTTCTTTCTATCCCCCCTCCCACCCCCCATGTAAACTTGTCACGTGGGTCTAATATTACATACGTATTTTCTTTACTTTCGATGAGTTAACTATTTAGTTCTATAATTTATTGCAATTTTGCGAAAGTTTCACCGAATTACGTTCGAGTAATTTCTTTTAAAATCCCATGCATATAAAATTATTATTTATCCGCTTCTTATTTTAGGGCAATCCTCCAGATACATGCACTTCCAAAAGTTAAGCCAAATTAATAAATAAAACCAAAAATTAGAGTGTGCTGACGTAAAGAGTATACGCGTCGTGTGTATCTGGCCGTAACTTGGATCTACGGTTTTTTTCTCCGAAACCTGGCAACAGGGAATTGCTTGTACATTTTATGCGCCGACGGGGAATAGGGTGTAGCTTATTACACTTCCCAATACCTTTATTGTATGTTTTTTTCTTCCTGTTATCACTCCTGAACTCGTTCGAATTAAATAATCCATTTTCTCTTCACAGCCGCTACCCGTTAGAAAGTACAGAAGGCAGTTTGTGAGTGAGTGAAGAGATTTGGATGGCGCTTAACAGCGAGGTATTGAGAGCCGATGAGGGTGAAGCGAGTAGAGTGTGGAGCAGCGCCGGAATGGAAGAGCTGGAGAAACGGGAGATCCCCGAGAAAACTCGCCGAACAGCGGCATCGTCCTGCACGATTCCCGCATGTGAATATCCGGGAGTGACCCGGCGGGGATTGAACCCGGTCCGCCTTGGTGGGAGGCGAGCAGGCTAACCGCTCAGCCACCGCGGCCCCAATGAAGGCAGTGGAGCTGCGAACAATTCATAAAGCTTGTCACACTATTATCTCTGCCCTGCCACGCCATAAATATTGATTGACTTTCTGGGACGGAGGGCATAACGAGAAAACTACTTAATTCAATATGGAAGGGGCGGTCGGGTGACACGGGTTCGAATCCCAGCGGGGTCGCTCCCGGATTTTCGCACGTTGTAATCGTACCGGATGATGCCGCTGTCGGTGGGTTTTCTCAGGTGCTACTCCATACTAACATGGCTTCTCAAGAACACGATGCCAAGAGCCGCCAAAATATCTCCACTGATGAAAGATGAAGTAGGAAAATGCCAACTGTATCTTACTGGGAAGGTATTAGAAATAAATTCGCGTGGTTGATAGAGGTTTGGAAGGGGGGGGGGTGAAGGGGTTTGTAATGCAGCTAGGCAATTATTCCGCATGCGAGAGAAGTAAAGAATACAGCAGTGTAGAAGCAAGCCGGAGCTCTGGTACCGATCCCAGGGGAACACTTGTATCCTCCCACTATTCAAAATGTTTTTCTCCGGGAGTGAATTACGGGCTCCGCGTGGCATCTCGCCTGGGGCTCGTGCGAGCCTAAGCCCCGGCACACTCCCTCCGTATTTCTCTTCTTTATTCCGTACCTAAGTATTGCAAGCCCTGCTGTAAAACTTATCTCGCTACAAAGTTGGTATTAATGCGACCGTGTTTCCCTGCAACGTTACCAGAGGCTTGCTATAAAGAACTCGCTCTCCCCCCCCCCCCTCCCACCACCACTCAAGGTGTTTTCATGATCTATATACGACGAATTGTTCCGGCCGAACGTAGAAGTGTGGGCTTGTCAAAAATCTCCTTCGGAAAATTATTTTCGAGTAACGTAAGGTATGAAGCAGCCCTACTTTTTTTTTTTTTTTTTTAAATTCCTTCACTTATAACAACTTGTGTAAAAAAATATTTCTCTAAATAAGTGCAAATATTGTGAAAGCTGAAAATTATATCCGACAGTGTTCTTAACGGAATATTCAATTTGGAAGTTACATAACACTGACCAGAATTATTCATGAAGCAAAGTCCGGGACGTGATTCCTTATGATAGATAACGTGGGGTATATGTGAGTGACGACAACGGATATTTCAGCTCTGCTGGAGTGTGGTTCGTCAAATAGTCCCCATTGATTGCTTAAGTACAAGTAGTCGCCCTATTTTCGCAGATAACTTTGGAACATTAGGAGTTCATGAAAAATTCGAAGCAAATTATTACTCAACATGGCAAAATTAAGACAAATGGTCCTCTTTTCCGAACTCGCTCCGGTATAACGTTTTCGAGAAAACGTCCCTCATAATATGGGGTGTACGGTGTAACACTGCAGGGGTTGGCAACACACCAGCCTCCTGCGCTACGTTATGTGGGTGTGAGTACAGGCTAACAGGCGTAGAGGGTAAGTACCGGAGTGCCAATAGGATGGACACATGACACTTTTATACGTATAGGTTCACGGTAAAATGAGCACTTTAGAAAGCCCTGCTTAAGATCTAATTGTATACACGTTGTGTATTCTTCCACCTTATGGAAATTAACAATTCCATGGGCATCATCACACATTATTCATGCGTCGGTCAAGTGAAACTGTTAAATTATTATCAAGTAAATACTTCACAAATCTGCTTATTTCTACACTTCGATGCAAAAAAAAACAGAAAGTGAAAGAAATAATTTCAAGTCATGACAAATAGTTATCTAATACTTTTTATTGGACAAGATATAGAACTACTTTCCATCCATCATTACCAACTTTTCTGGGCGAACGTCACTCAGTGCGGCCATTACAATATAGGCATATAGGGGCAATGAACTTAACTTTTTCTAGGTTAATTTCTAAAGTGTTCACTTTATCGTGAACAGCCTTTAGTCTGTTGTACGGAGAAGCACGTGCTCGTCAAATGACGCCGTTTGTCTTGTATTTGGTGCGCCAGCATTCGGCCGCGTCACTATTGTTGAGTCTTCATTCCACACTCTCTCTCATGTAGTAATGCAGATGTCACGCAGGAGGGTTGAAGACGCACTGGGTGGCGCAGCTGGTACAGCTTCACTACTCGCACACAAGATGCTTGTCGGCTAGCTCCACTCGTGTCAGACGTTCCATAATTCCACAGTAGCGGCCAAATCACCTCCACGCAAGCACCGACTACATCCTTACCTATTCCCTCAGATGCATGCAAGGACCAGAGGGGTTGCCTACACTAAGCCACGTGCAAGACACAGAGGGTTGCCTACCCTCGAACACGTGAAAGGTGCAGAGGGTTGCCAACCCTCAGCCAAGAGCAGAACGCAAGGGTTGCCTACCCTCAATCACGTGCAAGGAGCAGGTTGTTGCCTACCCTCTGCCACGTGCAAGGAGCAGGTTGTTGCCTACCCTCAGCCACGTGCAAGGCGCAGGAGGTTGCCTACCCTCAGTTACATGCAAGGTGCAGAGGGTTGCCTACCCTCAGGCACGTGCCAGGAGCAGGGGTTGCCAATCCCCAGCCACATGCAAGGAGGAAAGGGTTGCCTACCCATCAGCCACATTCAAGGGGGCAGGTTGTTGCCTACCCTCAGAGACGTTTAGGGAGCAGGGTGTTGCCTACTCTCAGCCACGTTCACGGAGAAGGGGGTTGCCTACCCTTAGCCAGGTGCAAGGCACAGGGGGTTGCCTACCCTCAGCCAGGTGCAAGGCACAGGGGGTTGCCTACCCTCAGCCACATTCAAGGAGCAGGGGGTTGGTTACACTCAGCAACGTGCAAGGCGCAGGGGATTGCCTACCCTCAGCCACATGCAAGGAGCAGGGAGTTGCCTACCATCAGCCACGTAGAAGGCACCGGGTGTTGTCTACCCTCAACCAAGTGCAAGTTGCAGGGTGTTACCTACCCTTAGCCACTTGCAAGGAGCAGGGGGTTGCCTACTGTCAAACCCGTGGAAGGCACAGAGGGGTTGCCTATCCTCAGCCACATGAAAGTAGCTGGGGGTTACCTACCCATCAGCCACATGCAAGGGGGCAGGTTGTTGCCTACCCTCAGCCACAAAGAAGGTGCAGGGGTTGCCTACCCTCAGCCACGAGGAAGGTGCAGGGGTTGCCTACCCTCAGCCACGAGGAAGGTGAAGGGGTTGCTACCCTCAGCCACAACAAAAGGTGCAGGGGTTGCCTACCCTCAGACACGAGGAAGGTGAAGGGGTTGCCTACCCTCAGCCACATGAAAGTAGCTGGGGGTTACCTACCCATCAGCCACATGCAAGAGGGCAGGTTGTTGCCTACCCTCAGACACGTTTAGGGAGCAGGGTGTTGCCTACACTCAGCCAAGTTCAAGGAGCAGGGGGTTGCCTATCATCAGCCACATGCTAGGGGGCAGGTTGTTGCCTACCCTCAGCCACGAGGAAGGTGAAGGGGTTGCAACCCTCAGCCACAACAAAAGGTGCAGGGGTTGCCTACCCTCAGACACGTTTAGGGAGCAGGGTGTTGCCTACACTCAGCCAAGTTCAAGGAGCAGGGGGTTGCCTATCATCAGCCACATGCTAGGGGGCAGGTTGTTGCCTACCCTCAGCCACGAGGAAGGTGAAGGGGTTGCAACCCTCAGCCACAACAAAAGGTGCAGGGGTTGCCTACCCTCAGACACGTTTAGGGAGCAGGGTGTTGCCTACACTCAGCCAAGTTCAAGGAGCAGGGGGTTGCCTATCATCAGCCACATGCGAGGGGGCAGGTTGTTGCCTACCCTCAGCCACGAGGAAGGTGAAGGGGTTGCTACCCTCAGCCACAACAAAAGGTGCAGGGGTTGCCTACCCTCAGCCACGAGGAAGGTGAAGGGGTTGCCTACCCTCAGCCACGAGGAAGGTGAAGGGGTTGCCTACCCTCAGCCACAAAGAAGGTGCAGGGGTTGCCTATCCATGCAGGGATACGCCCAACTCCGAAATTATGAGTGGCGTTGTATCAAAAACTATTTACCGGAGCGAGTTCCAACAAGACTAACTTTTCATTTCTTTACCATGGTGAGTAATAATTTGTCTCGAATGTGTCATTACCTCCTAATGTTCCAATGTTACATACGAAAAGGTGATTACCCCTGCTTAAGTAATGAAGGGGTACAGTCTGACCAACCACATTTTGACGAATTTAAAATGTGTGTTTCATGAAACACGATGCCGATATTTTGTCGCTTCATCTAAAATACTTTTTAATATTTTTACATAAATGTATTTCGACTTTGATTTTCAATACCTAATACCTCCCTTAATATTCACCACACGCTAGTGTTAGCCAACGTATACCCCTACTTATTTTTCATAACTAATCTATTTCTGGAGTTTGGAAAATGAATTCTCGTGAACTTTTTATATACGTGAAATGCTTGTTTAAAATAAAAAAATTCGGGAACGGGGATATAAATAAATCTCGTTGCTCCATATATTTTCTGTTTTGTTGACTGCGATAGTTAGGAGTAGTTGGTTATGAAAATAGTGCGAAATAACTTACGTTACTCCGTGTTACTGCAATTTCCAAGACTGAGACAATCGTCTTTGAATGTTCACGAAGAGAAGGGAGTCCACACGAGCGCCATACTAGCCCAAGTACAGACGCTTCTCTTGAAATAGAACGAGTTTTATTTTGAAAAATGTATACGAAAACCCTAGCTGAAGGCTGTTCAAGTTAAGGTTGAAGTAAAACAACTGCCTATGGAGCACTGCACCCGACTATACAACGTGAAGAACTGCCTATGGAGGACTGCACCCGACTATACAACGTGAAGAACTGTCTATGGAGCACTGCACCCGACTATACAACGTGAACAACTCATACAAATGTAGTACAGGCAGCATGAAAATTGTCAGAAAAGTGCGATTTATGCTGTGTATGAAAAAATAATTTATATATTTTGCAACATAAGACATTTTACCAAAATATACTTTTTCAATGTAAAAATATTATCGATTAAAAGAGTCCGTATTTTTAAGGAAATTTAAGCATATTTCCATTCTTGATGCTTCAGAAAGCAGAATTTGCAAGAAAATCTTCGTTGTGGAATATTGTCATAATGTTTACTAAGGTTATATGTAAGAAAATTGTAATAATAATGTAGGAAATAATTTTGATTTTTGATTTTATGTGCGTCTATTCGTCATAAACATTCATGGCTGAAACTGATGTAAATAAAGTTAGTTACAAATTTTATACGATACAATATTACTATTATTTTATTACATATGAACACAGTAAATATTATGACGATTTTTCTAGAGGATTTTCTTGTAAATTCTGCTTTCCGGAACATCCTAAACGGAAATGCGGTTAGATTTTATTTAAAATGTGGACTCTATCGATCAATTAATTTTTACATTTAATAAGTATGTTTTAGTAAAATGTTTTTTAATGTTGGAAAATATATATATTTTTTCTTTCGTAGACAGCATAAATTGCACTTTTTTTTACAATTTACAAGCCGTCTGTACTACTTTTTTTATGAGTGCTTGACATTGTATAGTCGGGTGCAGTGCTCCATAGGCAGTTCTTCACGTTGTATAGTCGGGTGCAGTGCTCCATAGGCAGTTGCTTGACATTAGCCTTAACTTCACACGTGCTACAGTATAGCAATACAGACTGCCATGTAGGCTCTCTCAGAGGTTGGCATCGAATTAATCACAACTGTTTCAATGATTGAGATTGGCTTGCTAGTGTAACGCTAGAACATTTATGGCAATTAATTGTGTTTTACACACACATTTTTGCCTATCATAAACACAATTAGTTTCAGAAAAAAATCCTTAGTTTCAGTTGGGATGGCGCATGAATAATGATGTGTTCATGACAATTTTAAATTTACAAAGGACAAAATAACAGAAAATTATTTTTAAAAAATGTGTATCCTCGGCAGGGTTTTTAAAAGTGATCAAGGAGCCGTGAACAACCTATATACAGGTGATATTCACTCGGTCGCAGAACATATTGTAGAACTTCAAGCCCGAAACTAACCCATTCTGACGCAAGTGTACCAACTGTGCTCATAACACACGGGGAAAAGTTGTTTTAGGCCGATACTGTGTATAAAGGCTGTTCACGATAAAGTGAGCACTTTTAAAATCAACCTTAGAAAAAAGTCACTGCTCCTGCCTGAACATATTTTAACAGGGGCACTGAGTCGCATGCGCCCAGTAAAGTTGGTAACGATGGAGGGAAAGTAGTCATATCTTATTGTCGAATAAAAAAGTGTTAGGTAATAATTTGTGATAACCTCAATTATTTATTTTGCTTTGTGTTTATTTTAATGGATCAAAGTGTAAAAATGAGCATATTTATAAAATATCCGCTTCTCTAGTAATTCCACAGTTTCACTTGACCGACGCATGAATCAAGTGATGAGGCCCATGGCAATGTTAATTTTCCATATGGTTGAAGAACACACACATTGTGAATGCAAGTAGATCTTGAGCAAGGCTTTCAAAAGTGCTCAGTTTGCCGTGAACAGTGCGAGGCTTCGTGATCGACAATCTTCCCTCTGTGGGCGACTATCTCGTAAACGGCGCTAGTAATCTACGTTATGTCTGGTTCGTATTACTCAGGCCGAACACAAAACTTGCAGCTATTAAGTTAATGAGATGAACGAAATAAGCGACATTAAGGTGGGTGTGAAAGGATCAAGTAGAGATACCGTGCTCGGATATTCTTCCAGACTTCTCTGAACGATATTGACAATGAGGGTGCGTAATAAAATGAATAGCGTGTATATTATCAAGAAAAACCTTGACTTTGGTATAAAAATATCAACGATAGTAGGCCAAGAGCTTTCTTCAAAAGATATTTGTTACGGTTTCGTCGTAGGAAAAACTAAAATGTTCATCTATTGTGTTCGCCTTGTCGTCCGGTTAATTCGCATTTATGCCATCTGCAATTTCTGCCCTTGCTGTTTTTCCTGCTGATGACTCGTTCGATATTATCGTCATTTGTCAATTCTAACTATTTCGTCTGCGGGGATATTTATTTCATTTGCAAATCTGTGGACAAAATATACTCTTGGTTTTTATTGTGTTTTATTCATTATGTAAATGTTATGGGTCTTCTTAAGCTATATATATATATAAGCATTAGTTCAATATTAGTTTGGTTTAGGCTACATTTTTGATAATGAAAATTCACGGCAACTTGATATGGCTGAAGGTTTCCCTGAAAAAAAAAATCTACAGGCAAAAATATACAAAAAACATATGTCCAACTACAGCATTGGCATCATAATTTTCTAGTTATTGCAGGAACAATACAAATACTGATGAATATAGATAATTTTTGGAGTAGATAACTAGTAATATGTTCTAGGATCATATTTATGGTTACAAATAGCCACGAACAGGAAATCCAACCATTCTACCTGCATCAAAAATAATCTGCAAGAACAAGCGATCTAATTACCAGATCTACGTAAACAGTTTTTGAGTAGAATGCCGATAGAAACTTTAGTTCCGTTCCAACAGGCGTATCGTTGTCCGGAAATATAAACGACATATTCTGTGGCATTATGTATTTACATACAAATCATATTTTCTTGCAGCTATCAAAAGTAACTCCCCAAAAATTAACATATACCTGAGTGAAGGCTTAGGCTACAGTAAAGTGGGGTGAAATCGATTAGCAGGGGTGAGATTTATCACATCAAAATGTTATATTAATATAAATGTCTGATACGGTATCTGACCTAAACATGTACAATAAACAAACTGGCATGTTATCAATCCCATTGCTGCTAATCATTTTCATCCACCTATGTACCTGGACTTCATGTGATCAACATCACTCTTGCTGAAAAATGTAACCCCACTTTAAGATACTTAACCCAAGATATTCTTTGCCCAGACTAATAAAACTTCGCGTTACACAATGCAAAAACTAATGCACTGTATCTAACCCCCCACATGACGGTTCTAATAAGCGAGAGGTTGAGATGGTTCAAATACCTTAAGACTCTAGGTATTATTCTACTTGCATTTTCACATTTGCATCAGGAATATCCGATACTGCTGGAAAACATGTAAATTCAATTGTTCGTATTGTATTAAAGACTATTTTAAGAATCTTGAAATATTAATTTCTTATTTCTATTACATGACATTCATCTTTAAACATTTCGGCTTTTCGTTTCCTTTGAATTAGTACCGTTGAAGTTATCGCATTCTTCTTTATTCCAGAATTAAATACACTAGTAGTTAATTATTTAAATTGTGTACGTATCTACAGCTGAATGCAAGTGTAATAAAATGCTAAACGCCTTAACTTGCCTTAAAAAGATAAAAATAATTATTTTAACTAATTCCCTCGATTAAAAAACTGTGTTTTGTTAGAATTAAGCAACTTCATGTGTCTTCCTAATCGCTGTAAACACACAACTTTTCCGGGAAGGTAAACTTGTTTCTAACTATAATTACTGTTTCAGAATCATCTCACTATGTTCTAACACTTCCCTTCAAGACGTCACTGCTACATGCTTGCTTGGGTGTACACACGGGTAAGTACTTCGCAGTCTGTATAAGCTTCACGTAACACAAAAAAATGTTTTTCAATAAATGCTCTTTACGTTAATTTTAAATTCAATCAATTTAACATTTACTTCCATTGCCGTTCATCAGAGAGGATCATATTTATTTCGCAATCGGAGTAACCGGTAAAGAATACCATGAATCGCTGTATTTTAATTCGCCCCCCCCCCCCCTCCTTTTTTTCTTTCTGTTTTTCCAACTTGCGCGATTTTCGCTCCTTGGCAAAGGCATTACATATGGTAGCCTTCAGGTAGCGCATACCAGTGACGTGAATAAATCTCGCAGCGTCACTGGGAAGGCCTAGGTGTCATGGATCGGTCGATGAGCGATCGAGGTCGTTCGTTGGACGCCATGTTACACTTCAACATGCGCTGGTCACTTGAATCCACCGAACATGCTTCGCCATGAAGGAATCCTCCAGACTTCCTTAGCCGACACTGAGTCAAGAGGAATACTATGACAACATAGGGAAACTGTGTTCACTAACACAACATAAAGATGGCGACAGCGAGTTTCCTCAAGCTCACGTGCAACGACCATGACACCACAACAGTAGTTTCATTAGCGGGAAAGTAATTTAACTACAAATAATCAGGACCTCTATTTCGGAGTTCATTTTCCAATACATAACACGGATGCCGCCATAATTGTTTCCTTTCACTCGTGAGTGATGTATCACCTCTGTTATGCAAAGTTTTTTTTTTATAGCTAGGTCCTGCCAGCTACTTTATAAACGCTGGATATGAAAAACTGTTGTTCTACATGTTCATGTAGCTGGCCGGCCTTAACCTTAAATTAACATAGCTCAGCTGGCGTACTCCTAGGAATAGTACAATTACCATGGCTGGCGCATGTCATATACTGATTACGGAACTCGAAAATAAACATATATCCTGAACAAATACAAAAATACTCAACTTGACATCAGAAACACGTTATAAGTTATGTGAGTTGCGTATAAGATAAGGTATCCGGGTGGCGGCTTCCTATACGTGATACATGTATGCTCGACAATTAGAGAACCACTCGTACACACTTGCTACACTAGGATAACGTAGTTGGCGAATGGAAAATTCCCACTCTGGCAGAGACTGAAACCAATCCTCGTAATATTATCATGACCTGGCAGTATTGCTCTCCTCCTTTTATACGCTTCATAGCCCGGGAGCCTAGAGAGAGACCGCCAAGTAATTCTACATTAATATATAATTGCATATAATAACAAGATACTTTACGAAACATAAAAAAGCGAAAATCAACGAAGTGGTATTTTACCCTACTTTCTTAACGACCTTTAGAATGACTTATGAGAATAATAAAATGTTCAACTAGAAATTGTAAAATGTTAGATGGACCACAATTTGAGCAAACACGCACAAAAAAAGTTGTGTTTTGACCCCCCAAAAAAATGTTATTTCAGTATTGCCAATCAGATACATAGTTTACATTACCAAATATATTTCCGGCTGAATAATATATGACAAAAATTTAAACTGAATTTTTTACAACCTATCTTTAGACATTATTTATTTTGGTTATGGTTACAGAAAAAAGGTAGAATTCCAGCGAACAAAGAGGATTTCTTTGACCACACGTTTCTTCTTTCAACGAGGTGTGTATCCTTCCGCTGTGTAAAAAGCCCAGGTAGCTATTGACTGATATATATATATATTACATTTATTAAAAATGACACATTTCCTCTGATTACCACACAAGTAAAGACACTAACGGCTTTCCTTAATATGTTGCGATGATAACGTCAATATGTTGCGATAATAACGTCAATATGCAAGTCTGTGTTTACGTTATAATGTATGCTGTTACGAAAAAGTTGCCTTTTCCGCAATAGTGTAAAAATTAACTGCGTTTCGTCGGGCGAGACAAGGCCAGGCGAGGCCAGAAGAACCAAACTGATACTTTCGAACTCCTTTTTTTTTTTTTTTTTTTTCCGTCTGCGGAAAGTCAACCAATTTTCTTATACTCTGGTGCACATAATTAACTACTACTAAAAATAATAAATTATTAGAGTGAGCAATAATTTGTTGCTGCATTTTATTGTTTAGTTTCCACTTGACGAGAAAACAAAAGCACGACCTCCACCACTACGTCGTGGGTAGGCTCACTCAGGTGACACGGTGAGCCCTAGGCAGTCCTAGGCTCCACTTGACGGGTGGCGAACTTGTAATAATTACAGACCTGAGGAATTCGCGAGTGCAATGACCTGTAAGCTAAACTTCACACTCTTATGTACCCACATACAGATATCAACTGTTTATTGGTTGATTGTTGTGGCAGTAAAAGGCGGTGGTTGGGCGCACAATGTATTGCATGTTTATCACTGGCTCATTTATCTCCACGTGACAAACAATACGCCGACAAATTACAAAAGTAACATGAACGTACAGGTGTGTGAATTCCAATTTGTCTAGAAACGAACCCGCGAAATTCTCGGGATCTGTAGTAATAATATATGTGGTGCGAGACTCACGCGAAGGGTCCCAGAAATCCTTCTTCTGGATCATCTCGAGCACATCCTCGCCCGAGGACAGCCGGAAGGGGTTGGCGGAGGAGGGTATATGTTCGGGCACTGTGCCCACGACTGTACGGGGGCTGCCCCCCACAGCAAGCAGCATATCCACCTTGGCGCGCTGTCCCCTGCGGCCACCGCGGCGCGCGCGCACACACACACCAGCACAGGCGCGCAGCGGGCTGCAGACTGCCAGGGGCGCCCGCCCAGGGTCGGCACACTTCGGCTCCACTCGGCTCCCGCCGTCATCACTCGGCCGACTTCGCGAGCCATCGGCTCGTCCCGCCCGTAAAGCAGGCTTCACACGCGCGCAAGATGCATTTCGCGAAAGATTTCGTACTGAACTTTTCGTACGAGAATGCCAACTAAATTTCGTACGAAACGAGTTCACGGGCAGATCATTTCAAAATTAGTTGATAGCCCTGGTGAGTACCAAACAGCAAAGGAATTTTAATACAATATATGAAGTTACTTACTTCAACAAGGTATTTATTTCAAAGCTATCCCTCCAAAATAAAATTGTTTTTATTTTATTCTCAGCGAACTGTCTTAAACTCCAATCCACACTTTAAAAGTTATTTTTCAGTAATGTTTTATTTCCCTGTATTCCTCTTCGCACACCTCAGATTATGTTTTCTTTTACTCTATGGTTGAGTTTACAACAGGTCACATGACCAACGTGCAAGGACCAATAGGATCGCAACTTCCATTGCCTTGAACGAAAAAAAAAAAATATTAAAAAATAGGTTCTGCTCTATCTCCAAATTTCGTGCAAGATATGCCTTGCACAAGAACTTGTGCAAGAAATTTTTGTGCAAGGTCGGCATCTCGCGCAAGTTCGGCTCTCGTCTTGGATCTTGTGAAACCTGCTTAACGTTTACCATGGAAAACTTATCTCTACACTTTTTAATTCCAGTCTTTGAAAAATCACCCTCACGTGTTCGGTTCTTTCTTAAACAGTTCATGTGTCAAGCGTTTTATACTTCTGTTAACAGAAAAAAAAAATCCCTTATTTTTCGTTAAATAAAACTTTTACTTATAAATTATTTAATAATATGTCACTTATAACTAATACGAATAAAAACCGAGGGAAAATAAGTATGTTAGAAATGCCTAGTGATAAATGGTTCTCACGCAAAATATTGTTTAACTGGGGGCACACGAATGCCGTCCATTTTACGTTCAATTTTCTAGAGGTAAACTTCGTTCGCACAAGGCGGACGAGTAATCTGGAAGTAGAACTTTAGCAGGTCTTCAGAAAATTAGGAGTAACCGTGAACATCTTATATAGACGAAATTGATCGTGAACCACCCTTACTGTGCGAAAATTCCACCCTCTACCCTCCACCATGCACTAGCCCTCGGTCAGCCACCACCCATCACACCCTTCCGACGTATACGCTAGTGTTTAAACCTGGTTCGCTAAAATGAGCGCGCCCGTTTGAAAACCCAATAAAAATATCCCTTAGATGTATATATTTTGACACACCGAAGTCGGCGTGGTCCTTATGTCGAATTAAGGGCTAAGGAAATGTCTCGTCGTGCGTTAATTGCCGAAACGTAAAATAGAGAACTGAATACTAACCACTTAATATACTCTACGGAGTTAATTCTGACGACTATATATCTGAGTTAACAAAATCATCACATGCAGCAATAGTTGATACCATGTAATGTTTTCAAATAAAAAATTCGACTGAGTGACTGACAACTCAAGATAAAACAGAGTACATCGCACAGTGCCTACACGAGTGTTGCCACATCACGTGGTCCATATATCAAAACGTTTTGGTTTCCGTATTTATTAATAAGGAAGTTTTTCTAGTTTCTACCAGTACTGCGTGCTGTGCAAACGTGGCATTCTGATATCTCGTGTTGTGTTGCAGAAACGGGAGCTGGGCCAGCTAATTTTAGCCATATGAAGCAATGTATCTTTAATGGATGTGTTCGGAACAAATTCCTATTCTATTTCACGGAAGTGACAGATATATTCTGATATCGTGGCGTCTGTACCGGCTTCATTAAGTCTCAGTGTCGCTAAGTAAGGGTTTGTTTACGCATACGTTATTTACAAGACGATAGATTTACTTCTCGTTACTAGTTTCGGATATAATCAGTAAAATATATCAGCAGTGTTGTAGGAAGTGTATATAAACGCTGCAAAGTTTAGTTTGACGATATTTTTAATGCTTATTTTTACTCATTACACATTCGTGGTTGACAACAATGTTGTTAGGTAATTCCCTATGCTAAATGGCATATAAAACATTATACGAACAATGTCGTACAGTAACTCGCAAGGGATGTAGCCACCATTGAAAATCGGTATTTCAAATGGTTCTCCCGGAACATAAGGAAACCTACAAGAGATGAAAGAGCCATTCTGTGAATAATGTTTTCTTTAACCGAGACCTGAAATCTGCGAACAGTTAGGGCGTACTATCATCCCCTACATTGAGACACGTTGGTAGGATAACAACATGCCACCCCATAACGTCTCAATGTAGGGGGTGATAATACGCCCTAACTGTTCGCAGGTTTCAAGTCTTGGTTAAAGAAAACATTCACAGGATAGCTCTTTCATCTCGTGTAGGTTTTCCTTATGTTCCAGGAGAACCATTTGAAATACCGATTTTCATTGGTGGCTACATCCCTCGCGAGTTACTGCACGAAATTGTTCGTATAATGTTTTATATCCCATTTTGCGTGGAGAATCTCCTCACATCGTTTGTACCTGTAGTTCAGGATCAACCTGTATAATAGGTCATACCTAGTTAAGTTTTGGAAAACCTTTAAACAAAACTTGGCTGTAACCCTAGATCTTGAATGCTAGTAACATCTTGGTTTACATACACAATGGCGAAAACTAGCTAACAATAACTGCGCTATTCTTATTATGATTAAACAATGCCAGCTTGCGTGGGTCGCTACCACTTGTGTCAATGATAATGTTTATTTTCTCATGCGATTACAAAACTACATCATGTAACCTAGAATTTGCGGCATAAAATGGTAGAAGGGGGGGGGGGAGGGTTACAGCGGTGAATCCAACGCACGAGCGGAGACGAGCATGCCCGAGGTCAGCCGAAGTCGCACCACAGTCACGAGAGACGGCCGCCAGGGGCGCTGAGAGCGATCCCACGTGCGCGATGCGCTCACGTCGATACAGACGCCCCGCGGCCGCGCATGCGCAGACACACGGGTCACGGCAACGCGTCTTGACCCAGGCTCGGCGATCGCTCTCATCTACACACAAGAGAGATTATAATAACGGTTTCTTTCCTTTTCCAACGCTGAAACATGTCTCGCAAGTATACGGTATCCTTGTAGTAACACTTCTGATAGCTTTGCCGTGTGAATACTTCTTCGCATTCTCACAGACATTCAGAGATGCGTTGAATACCAGAATGTTCACATGATTTTCGCGAGGAATATAAATATCCACTGACAGTAATACAAAACGAAACTGATCAAACATAGCAGCACCAGGAGAAAACTATCCTCCCGCAAAGGTAACCAAAAGTACGTATTAAAATACTGAAAAAAAAATAAACGTAAAAATATTTCAAAGCAGCTTTCAGCCATGTAGAGCAGTTCCAATAACCGTAGGCAGGCACCGTAACATTAAAATCAACACAGGCAAAAGCCAACTTTAAATTCTACGCTATATTTTCCCACTAAAAGGCATAACGTGTACACCTCAAAAAAAGTTTTGCATCACCTGAAATTGGTTGCGCATGAAGGCCGTTTGCTGTGACAGTAGGCATGTCACAATCAGGCATTCGTCAAGTCTAGTGTGGGATTCTGCATCAGCAGTATTTTCATTCCATACTCAGGGTTGCTAGATGACGCGATTTGTCACCGTTTGGCCTACCTCAAGGCAAAATTTGAGACCAAAAATTTCTGAAAATGCGACCATAGCAATTTGGGCGATTTTTGTAATACTTGGGCCACTTGGAATAATTTACTTGGTATTGATATATCGTGAGATTGTAAATAAAATAATCCATTCTCATAGATAAGATACGTTTTTGGTAAAGGTGATCAAGGTGGATGCATTCGAAGAGGGAATTATGAGGGCCGATGAATAGAGTATCGCTCGATCGGTTATGCTTTAAAAGTATATCTTTCTTTTCAATTTGTATACATTTTCAAAATTTAAAAAAAAGAATGGTGATTAACGCATATAAAATTTTGCATGAAAGATTTACAATCTATTAAAATAATGCAGTTAGTATAAATTGATAAGAATAGGGCGACAAAAGATTGGCCATTTAGGAGACTTCCTACAAAACTATCTGGCAATCCTATCCACACCATCTCTACGGACTTGAGAAACAACGTAGCTCGCGAATAGCAATGGTGCGAAACTATTTTTGAGGTGTGTACATTATCAAGTCCACAGGTAATGTATGTTAACTAACCTGTTTTGTAGACTTTGTTACTGCCAGGTGCACGAGATTAATAACGTTATCATTTGGAAGAACGTATATAAAGCACATTTCGAATCCAGCCTGTGTGAAACTATGGCTAATTTCAAGCAATGTTGGGGGAATCACCACGAAAATCCGCTGCGGGCAACTGCTCAATCTCCGTGAATCTGTTGACCTCTACAGATGCTCTTGCCAAGATAGCCACAACCTCGGGCAACAGCAGTTCCCTTACGGGAACTCTATCGCCAGACAAGCAAACAAATACGAATACAAAGCCAATATTCTTGTTAATATTGTTACACAATCATTCGTGTTTTTATACTTCAGGGACTTGCATACAAACAAATCCTACATAATAATGGAAAGTGTACATTCAACCAGGGGGTTTTGAACACAGCCTCTCAATGCCCGTGTCATACAAAACTCTCGAGAAATAAACGTATTGGAAAAAGTTTACAAGTAATCATTTCGATTATATGCTGTTCACGGTTGAGTACTTTTGAAATTAACATTTGAAAAATGTCACTGCCCCTACGTGCATATATATTAACTGGCACACTGACTGGTATACCTCCAGTAAAGTTAGTAACTGAGTGCAAATAGCTCGATGCCTCACGTTGAAAAAAAAAAGTGTTTGGTAAACATTTGGGAATGCTGAAGTAATTTATTTGCCTTTATATTTTTTTATGCATGTACCTAAGTGTAAGAATTAGCAAATTTGTAAAATATTTACTTTTTATAATAATTTATCAGTTCCACTTGACCGCTGCTTGATCTAAGTAATCAAACCCGTGTCGATGTTAATTTTACATATCATAACGGCTGTACACACATGCTGTAAAATTTGCAGTTTGTGTACCGTAATTCCGAGGTGCGTACCGTAAAAATGGAGACGTGGCAAGCTTGTGATGGTACACTCTCTCCGGATGACCCAGCGGTCGATGACCTGTGGTTGGGGGGGGGGGGAGGAATCCCTTTATAAAAATGTCGCTCCCCTTTCGTTGCTTTCTACCATTTCTGGCAACGGATCAGCCAACCTTCCCCTCGTATGGCACCCGCCCACTGCAAGGTCACAGAATCAGTAGCTATACAGAAGCGGAATATATTTACGGTCCATTTCGCAACGGCGTATCAATTCGCTAATTGGTAGTGGCTATGGAAACGGCCCTTACATCTAATTTTATGCTGTTCACTGTAAACTGGGCACTTTTGAAAGCCCTGCTCAAGATCTACTTGTATGCACGTTGTGTATTCTTCCGCACTATGTAAAATTAACACTTCCGCGGGCCTCTTCACTTTATTCATGCGTTGGTCAAGTGAAACTGAATCATTATAAAAGTAAATATTTTACAAATCTGGTCATTTTTACACTTAAGATGCGTGACAAAAAAAAAACAGAAAGCGAAATAAATAATTTAAGTTATCACAAATGGTTACCTAACACTTTCAATTCGACTTTAAGGCATATAAATACGTTCCCTCCATTGTCACAAACTTGGCTGGGTGCATTTCTCTCAGTGCTCCCGTTAAAATATACACAGTTAGGGGCAGTGACTGTTTATAAGTTTGATTTTAAAAGTGCTTAATTAATGGTGAACAACCTTACAACTCTGCTTTCACAAGAAGCGAGGACAGGTTTGGTATTACACCTCGCCTGCGATCGCTCGTACGAGAATACTCTGCAAATTACATACAAACGAAATAAGATCACGCATAGCACGAACTTATAACTTGGAGCGAAATTTCTTCAGCAGGATATTTAAATACACTCGATTATTTATTCTACTTACCCAAACAAAGCTCTAATATCTGAAACTGCACTTTTTCTTTAAAAAAAAAAAAAAAAAGTTGCTGACATATTTTACCAGATGCCTTTTCGCACAGCTTAAATAAAATATATGACCGTCATCTCTTTAGTTTACGTACAGTTGGTCATGTGAACAGCACAAAAGTACAAAAAGAATAATTGATTCCGTGCAACAAACGTGCACGGACTTGAACGCAAAAGAAACGGAACAATATGTTCTATCTGCTGAACTCGCACTATGTCGTCCTCGCACGAGAAATTCTCGTACGAGATTTAGTACGAGACGAGCATTCTGTACGAGTTTCGCGTACATCAGTCGCAGCGGAAAACTTCTTTAACTTGCTAAGTTTTGCTGTGGAAGGTTCTCGATTTTTCGGCCGACGTTTGGAGAGTATCACACCTCTTGGTGATGGCAGATGAACAGCGTTCTACACACAGCTGGGAAAATGAGAACATATTTTTTCTGGTTGATCTGCGCGATCAAATTATGTATTCGTTGCATTGATCCACTTCACTACTTTTTGGTATTCCATTTTGTGATCGTTACATTAGTTTTTTTATCACTGGAGATAATAAAAATTAATGGAATTTAAATTTTTAAAATTCCGTCAACCTAATGGGTTATCATATGCGTTGACACGGTTACAAAGTCTGTGTTACATTGAGGTTATTGGTTAATCTACTGGAGATTACTCCAGCTTTGTCCAGTGAAGTGAAATGTCAAGATACCACGAATATTAGTAGGGTAAGGGGCCGCGATGATATAGTATTCGTAGGACATCAAGGCAGCCACGACCGTTCCCGCTACGTAGAAGTATAAAGTACCATTGCGAATGACTATTACAATAATATGGTTCACTTTATATTAAGGTATTTTTGCTTGCTATAAAGAATTTGCACAGGTATATCGTACGAATCTGTAAATTATAGTACAAACATTATATAATTAAAGTACGGTTTACAGCTCCGTAAGACTGTACACGCGCCGTCCCACCACAAACATCGAGTCTTCATTTTCCGGGTGACAGCACGCGCCACTTGATGTTTGTGAGACAGCTGATAGCATGACGAGAGATGCGCGCGCATCTATTCGTCTCGCTGACACTTGCGCAGACGTCTGCCGGCCACTGTATTCAACTGCAGGGTATTTGGTTTCCCAGTTATTTCACAAACGCCACGCGATGAAACGACCAGAGAGTAAGAACGGGGCAGGACCGCGAGGACTGATGAAGAGAAGTTGGGTGGTCAATGAGCAGCCACTCGGCTTGTAGGGACTCACCGACACGCTACAGGCGAGTTTAACTAGCCACTTGCAAACAACACTACAACATGTTGTACAGGCGTCAATACTCTACAACACGTCAGTCGCCGATAACAATGGTTAGACAGCTATAAACACGGGTCCCGCTATATACACTACACTGCAGCCCGCCGCCGGCTCAATGATTCGACCCAAGTGAGACGGGCCGCATTTCCTGTTGCAACCCGCCAGACGAGTTACGGGAAGTTGTGTTCCTGGTCTCGTGACATCACGGCCTGTCCTCCGGGAACATGTGAGAGATCGGAGACGTTGCCAGTTCTTCTGCAGCCCGCCGCCGGCTCAATGATTCGACCCAAGTGAGTCGGGCCGCATTTCCTGTTGCAACCCGCCAGACGAGTTACGGGAAGTTGTGTTCCTGGTCCCGTGACATCACGGCCTGTCCTCCAGGGACATGTGAGAGATCGGAGACGTTGCCAGTTCTTCTGCAGCCGCAGTCGGCGACGGTTCTCGTTATTGGACGACGGCGTCCGGCGTCACTGTGTGTGTGTGTGTGCGTGTGCGTGTGCGTGTGCGTGTGCGTGTGCGTGTGCGTGTGTGTGTGTGTGAGAGAGAGAGAGAGAGAGAGAGAGAGAGAGAGAGAGAGAGAGAGAGAGAGAGAGAGAGAGAGAGAGTCGTTTGACCGAGTTTGATGGACTTCCGATTTTTTTATACTTTCTCTTTTGAAGATTTTGCTGTCGTGTCTGTTCCGTCTTTTATTAGTTGTTTTTCGAGATTTAGTGTATTTGTGGGCGTGCAGAGAGTAATGTAATGTAAAAATGGCAGGGTATGAGGAACGTGGTATTGCACACTTCTGAATACTCGTGTTCACACGGCTGCTGTGGATGGCCAAGCCTTCCCTGTGATGTAAGCGTAACACAGAGAGAACACGAAGTAGAGGGCGCATGTCTCCTACGCAGTTCATTATCGATTTTTCCATCAACAGCACAACAGCGGGATTCGGATTCAGGGCAGCAACAATTCGTACACATCCTCTGGCAGAGAATATAGTCACGTTATGCTACAAATAACACGAACCCGTAGTCAAACTTAATGCGTGTATAAGATGAATATCAGTCTACTTCATATTTAGCCCAAGTCGTGACCAGACTAGTGCGTGAGGTTCCCAATACTACGCTTGGACCCTTGCAACTAACCTAAGCATCTTAGCCCAGTGCTGAACATTCGCGATTCGCCAATGACCCCGGGAGAGCTAATGGGTTTGACAATTATGTTGAATTTCAAAGCAGGGCTTACTTGGAGGGCGCCATTCTGACTAACCTCTCTTGAGATGCACATATTGGTCAACCACAAAATACGCAACTTATCAACAATCAGCATAGAGTAAAGCGGCGACACCCACACTGGCATGTTACTTGGTTATAATGCATGGCCCTGTGCCCTCCCCTCCCCACAGGCAGACTCACTCACTGCTCTGTCGCCCGGCGGCCGGGGGAATGATTGACAGTCGACCTGGCTGACGTCCCCCTGCTGGAGAAGATTCTGCAGCAGAGCCGACGACACTATAAATTACCCCCCCCCCCTTACCCGTCGGGCAGTCAGTATTCGTGGTAGCCATCTGGCTGAAGTGCAGCTTTCTGGAAAGTGTGGTGCAGCGATGGACGACTGTAGACGAGTGTTTGTGCGGTGTGGATGGTCGAGAGTGCTTAGCACCCGACAGGTAGTTGGCTACTGTGCATAGGAACACCCGGAACACACTAGAACATACCGGATTGGTGAAATGTGGACTGAATTAAGGTGGAGCTGTACGAATGTGGGATACGGACTGTATTGTAGACATTCGTAACTGTCAAATATGAACATATAAATTGTAAAGTGATTGAGTAGGTTTTGATACACAATCTATGGAGACTGATTTTAGTTATGTGGTTGCATTATTTTCTTTGAGGCGATTGTAAATTGTACCGATTAAGTCAATTAATTGTAAATAACAACCGACAGCCATTTATTGCGGAAATATTAAGTGAAGGGTGTTTTCTTTATAGTGTTAGTAAATGCATTAGGAGATTTGTGTTATCTGTTATTTAATTAAGATCCCCATCCCTTAAAGAATATGAATAAGCACACTGACTGAGAAATGTTAACGATACTTGAGAGAATCGTGCGAGTATATGGCGGTGTCTCGCCCATCTCAGATGGCAACTACCATAATGTTGCACAGCCAAGCTCGGAGCCCCATACTATTGGCGAACAACGACGCTGCTCGCGAACAGACATGTTGGTGCACGCGTTATCCTACAGCGCTATTAATAATCGCGGCATACGTAGCCAAACGTGCCGATTACAATTTTTGTTGTTTTTTTTTTTTTTCCGCCAGGTACTGCTCACCATTTTCGTGATTCTGATAAGCCAATCATTAAAGTACCCAACACAACAGCTTCGTTTCTTCCGTGGTCTGAGCAGTGCAGTAATGTGTTGCACACTCGAATCTAATCGTACAAACGTGTACACAGAATTGAGTAAAAACGGCATTTGTGCAGATTCCGTCCAGTTTTGGCGGCACGGACGGAATGTCATATGTACTTTTTTTTTCTAACAAAGAAGTTCACGTGGAGAAGATGATTAATTCGTTGTATCTGAAGGAAGTCATTACGTTTAGTCACAGGTAACACTGCAAACGCTCAAAGTAAAAGCATGTGTGGCGGATGACATTTACATGGATCGTCTAAAACTGAGACATTGAGGACACATTAAATCTGAAAGTAGAACTAAACTCATGCAATAAGAAATATATTCGATACACATCTCATAAGTAGTATAGATGATTTATATTTAAATCACTAACATATCCCAACCAGAAATTTTTATCCAGTACGCGCAATTCAGCACAATTTTCTAACCAACTTGTTTACAATTTATTTATATATATATATATATATATATATTCTTGATGGAATATGATAAGTTAAGCAACTTCTCATCTACTTGTTTCGTCTGTACTAAAAATGCATGTGTATGAAGATTAAAAACTAAGGTAAAATATTTCGACCAGTAAACAATTAAAACACGTTACCCGTATCTAAAATGACCCTTGGAAAAAAAAAAAAAAAACCGACTATTTCCAGTTTGGAGTAACAGCATTAATGAAATATATCATCTGTATTCAGTACTAGGCCTGCCTTTCAAATGAAAATGTTGCCCTAGCAAACAGACTGTAGGGAATGTTGCCACGTCGGAACACGCTGACGTGTGCACGCACAGATCAGAACTGTGATGTAGAGCCGAGTCCTTTGTCTGGTCGACATGAATGTGTACTCAAGAGAGGAAAGCGATGCAGCAGAGGATCTACGAGAGTGATTAACATGCACTGGTAATACGTGACGGTTCTGAATTCTCCTTGGTTAGGATCGCGTTCGCCATGCAAACAGAAAACACTGAGTTAATAAGATGACGTCACTGTAGTTCGAGATAAACTGAGTCAATCACGCTCAACGAGACCATCTTGCAATCCAGCTTGGCAGAAAATTTTCCTGTTAAAGTAAAGCAGTAAGAATAATTATTACATTCGAGAAAATAATTGTGTGTGTTATTGAATATCCACCTTGTATTACACGCTCTTTTAACACTACTAATATTTCCAGACACAAAAAAAAAAAATAATTTTCTGGAACATAATTATTTTGATAAAAATTCGTATGGGCGAAGAACTATTTTACATGCATTTTGTACACAAGATTTATATTGTTCTGAAAATAGGAAGGTCGTTTTTAAAGTTGCTAACTATATGTTAGTCAGCAATTCGCATCATAAAATGCAGTGCAAAATATGTATGGTCTTCGTTTAGTTATGCATAATTCGGTCCTTTGATGCTATATTTGAAATATTTTTCGTAGTTTTTTACAACGAACTCTTATTTAATCTCCGTTTTCATGAAGGCGTATGCTCGTAATAATAACTATTTGAGATTATAAAATCTATGGTTTGTTCTAATAACTCGATCTTCAGTTAAACACGCCACCCAATTCGTGCTTGCAATAGCAATCTGTTCTATAGTCCATTCACCGTTTCTTCTCTCTTTTTTTAATCAAACCTTCAAAAAATCACCCCACGTATGCCATGTTTAGTTACTTTCTAAATATGCCATGCATCACAAGCGGTCTATACCTCTCTTAACATAAACTTATCTTATGTTTCGTTAAAATTAAATTTGACCAATATTTTATTTATAAATTATAATGTTTCATTTTTAATAGATATGTATAAAAACAGTTAGAAAACTTGTGTGTTGGTGACGCCTAGTAAGAAACAGTTATCGTGGAAAATAGTGCGCACAAATTCGGTAAGTAGTTCTTTGATATAATTCTCTAGACTTATTTAAGCTTAGTTTGTACGAGGCTGAAAATTGTCTGGAAGCAGGGCTTCAGAGAATGGTTGCGGATACCACGAATGAATTACAATACTCTGCATTTCATTTGTAATCATCAGCGTATTTAAAACGGAAACGATCCACATTTCGTATTCCGAGTTCGCAATAAATGTTATTATATCACACTTGTTATTGTTGCTCCATAGCGGCAGCGTCTTTGTTAGCGCTCAAATTGAAATACGTAATAATTTACCAACTGTGTATTGCAGTTTGTGCTAAGGTAATAATGGATACTGATAACAGGAGTTATTCGTTCTCAAAAACTAACTAGATCAGCGATGTGTAAATGTGATTCTAATTAATTTTCGCTTACAGAACCAACAGTTTCTTGCTGTCAGTGTTATCCACTTAAATACTTCGCTCTCAGAAGATTCACATGGACCCACATCTGCAAAATTAAGAGTATCCAGTTCTTCAATTCACTGAAAACGGATGTTTGTGCAGCATTAACTATATACTACATACTGTAAAAGTGAATATTTAAATATATCACCAGTAACATGATCATATCTTCAGTCCCAAAATTAACCAATAGAATGAATTGAGTAATTAATATTAATGTGTGTTTGGTTTCAAAAGAAAATTTGGATTTTTTTGTCGATATGGCCACTCGCTGTACGTACTGTCTAGTATATAAAATCTGATTATAGGCTGTTCACGGTAAAGTGAGTACTTTTTTAAGGCCCTTCTAAATTTCCAGCTTCCTGCTGCTTTTAAATATGAATATTGCAAAGTGACCAACAAACATAGTGTATAGATTTCCCCACCCTCAAAATTTAATGTCTCAGACTGCAATAAGATATATTTATTATTGGTTAATGCCTGTTGGGAGGGCCTTAAAATGTGCTCACTTTACCTTTACAGTGAACAGCTTATGACAACATTTGTTGGGTTATTAGAACACAATTCAGATTAAAATTGACTAAATTGTTGGCACAACGAAATCACGCATTAAAGCATATTGCTTTGTAAAAGCTTGACACTATACATAGTTTTTATATCTAACTATAGTTTCTGTCGGCCTGGAGCAGCCGAGATTCTGCTGCAAGGAAATATAAAACAGGGAAATCTCGTCGAAAAATTGCAGGGTAAAAATAAACACCAAATGCGATGCGGACATACGACTGCACCACTTATACAGTAACGCCATCCGATTGGTGGAGACTATCTACACGATTCGATCATGGCGGGGAACGCCAAAGTGGTGCTGCGCAAAAATCAAAAATGGACGCTCACCAGTCGTCGGAAGTTGTATAAGAAGTATCTGGTCATCAGGGGACCTCGCTGACAACTATCCGCTTTCACTTCACGTTCGTACGGTAACAGCCAAATCCCTACACCGAGGATGCAATCTGATACGAACAAATTCCACTCTTCAACTATTGCGCAAAATCGTGATCCAGAACGTCATCACCTACTTTACAAAAGACCAGAACCCGGAAATTTATTTGCAAATGTATTTGTAATTCTGGCTTATGGCACCTAATACGAGCAAGGATAGCTCTAACAAGTCAAAAACGATCAGGGCATTTTCAGACAATGAAATGATCGGTTCTTTAGTATATAGGCCTACACATCAGTACAAATCCACACAATCCCCCCCCCCCCCCCCCTTCCGGGCCAAACACACACGTTAAATGCTCAAAGTGATACCTTGGGTGATGGGATAAAACAGCAAGGTTCGTTATCAAGTTTATAACAGAGACATTGATAACACATTAAATTTGACTGGAAAATGTAGTAGGTAAGGGGGGGGGTGCAACTCTTAATCATATGGTTTGTGTATCTTTAAATTAGTGAATTATACTAACTTGAAATTATTTTCGTTTAGAATGCCTAAGTCAACACAACGTCCCGACGCCAATGACTGGTGGTGGTGAAGGGTGAAATTAAGTGAGAATGGAGCAGCACTGGAATGTAAGGCAGCACTGGAATGTAAGGCGGGGGAAGTGGGACATCCCGGAGAAAACCCGCCGACCAGCGGTATCGTCCGGCACGATCCCCGGACGGGAATCGAACCCGGTTCGACTAGGTGTGAGGCGAGAAATCTAACCACTACAGCACCGCGGCCCCTGGAGCTCCGGAAGTATCGCAGTAAATACAGACACTAGCGTGCGATTGAAGGCGCGTGTTCGAGACCAGCAGTGGGTTTACATAAAAAACGAATCTATGTTGCTAAAGGCTGTTCACGATAAAGTGAGCACTTTAGAAATGAAGCTTAGGAAAAAGTCACTGCCCCTGAACGTATATATTTTAATGGGCGCACTGATCGACATTTTCCCAGTAAAGTTGGTAACAATAGATAGAAAAGAGTTCCATATCTTAACGTCGAATGAAAAGTGTTAGGTAACCATTTGTGATAACTTAAATTACTTATATCGTTTTCTGTATTTTTTAATACATCGAAGAGTAAAAATGAGCAGATTTGTAAAATATTCACTTTTCTAATAATTTCACCGTTTCAATTGACCGACACATGACAATGATAATCTTACATGAGGCGGCAGAATACACAATGTGCATACCAGTATAGCTTAAGCAGGGCTTTGAAAAGTGCTCAGTTTACCGTGAATAGCATATAGAAGAAGTGTTTCCAGACTCACTTCCAGCTGCTTAATTTTCTGTACAGAAACTCCATAGTTGTGTTTTACACTCGTATCATACTTGTATACTTGTTGACGTGACACGAACATACAGGATGACCGCTTGACGTCACGTTCAGGTGCGTCTCCGACGAAAGGACAGCATGCAGGATGGGCGTCTTGCGCGTAGAGGCGGAGGAGTAAGTGGTCAGTGAGCAAGAGTCGACCTTAGGAGCGTTCTACACTGACACGGTAGTGGAGCAAGTAACATGCATCGTGTCCAGTTTACGGCCACACGGTAGTGGAGCACGTAACGTGCATCGTGTCCAGTTTACGACCACACGGTAGTGGAGCACGTAACGTGCATCGTGTCCAGTGTACGACCACACGGTAGTGGAGCACGTAACGTGCATCGTGTCCAGTTTACGACCACACGGTAGTGGAGCACGTAACGTGCATCGTGTCCAGTTTACGACCACACGGTAGTGGAGCACGTAACGTGCATCGTGTCCAGTTTACGACCACACGGTAGTGGAGCAAGTAACGTGCATCGTGTCCAGTTTACGACGACACGGTAGTGGAGCACGTAACGTGCATCGTGTCCAGTTTACGACGACACGGTAGTGGAGCACGTAACGTGCATCGTGTCCAGTGTACGACCACACGGTAGTGGAGCAAGTAACGTGCATCGTGTCCAGTTTACGGCCACACGGTAGTGGAGCAAGTAACGTGCATCGTGTCCAGTTTACGACGACACGGTAGTGGAGTACGTAACGTGCATCGTGTCCAGTGTACGACGACACGCAAGATGATACTGAGATCTCACGGGCGGACGTAGGAAAGCGTGCGCTACTCCCAGCTCTTCCGTGTCAGTGAATCCGTGTAGCCAATAGCAATCGAGTATTTGGTTTGTTGATACTTGTTTTCATAAACATTGTGGTAAACACGGCAACAAGAGTACGGATGTGCCGCCCCTATTATAATTTGTTGTGTGTTAGTAAACAAGTTGCAGATGGTTCCGGCATTGGTATTTACGCAATATTAAACACTGTTAAAATATGTATTTAAAAAATAATTATATACTTTATAAAACTTGTAATTTCCGTCAGCTGAGTATTTCTTATTTCGTAAGTGGCAGAGCTGTACGTTTATCTGTATTGTATAATAGCCAAAATATAGTAACTCTTAAGTATAGCCGATCAGAATTGTCGGATACCATTTGACATTTACGTCGATAAGTTTGCAGAAGGTTAAATAATACGATTTCATTTACTTCTTCAAAGAAATAAAATATGACTTCGAACGCTTATTTAAATAATGAGGCATATAATTCATTGCATATGATTTTACGATACCACATATCATAAATTCAAGATGTAAATATAGTTTCCCGCCAACTGGGCTCTGATTAGCTACATCGTCTTAACTTGTACTTAAGAGATCATTATATTTTATATCTTAAGTCAAGCCAAGAACGCACACGGCAGTCATAAACCAATGCCCTTGAACACACTGATTTATACCGTTAGCAGTCATAAACCAATGCCCTTGAACACACTGATTTATACCGTTAGCACTCGGCACAGTTATTCTGTTAAGTCAATCGTAAACCCACCCTTAGGGCTCACGCGTGGAATATCTACAGGCAGGCAGGCGGAACTATGTATAAAAGGTCGTATATGGAGCGTGCACACAGGCTGTGTGTGCTGGCCCAACTCAGCCTTGAGAGCAGGCGAAAGTGGCTCGGGCCCCAGTCGGCAGACATGGCCCCGGGCGGTGGGCGTGGTCACGTGATCCCGCGCTGAAATGCAACTGGGTCGCCCGCTCTGCTTGCCTTGTACCTTACATAGTGCACAGTGCGGCCTGCACCAGTACCTCTCAACTTATATGCCCTTTGCTTTTTCCGTTGCCTGGCAGCAGCGCGTCCATATCCTCCAATTCATGCAACAAACGACTCTGCGAAGGCAGTGTTACATTTACAACTCGTTGCAAAAAAAAAGAACTCTTCAATTAACTATTCGTATTGAATTTCATGTAAACGGTATCCACAGCGGAATCGAATTTCAAGATAGTTACATCTTGAAAGTGGGATCGGATCCACCAGGGTCGATGCACACGTGTAGGTATCGTACAGAAATCGTACCGGAACTAACATGTGCGTACACATTAGTAGCATCTCTGTGCTACATATACATTTGCTATTCGGCGTTTTTGTCTTTCTTGTCCCATTATGTTATATCTCGTTTGCAATAAAGTCAAATCGAATATCAGTATAAATGTTTTGCCGAAAGAAAAGGAAATACTCGAGCTACGATACCTACACGTGTGCATCGACCCTGGTGGATCCGATCCGATCCCAATTGAAGAGTTTTTTTTTTTTTGCAACGAGTTGTAAATGTATCACTTATATGGTGCGTCGTCGCAGAGTCGTTTCTTGCACGAGTTGGAGGATATGGACTCGATTGTTTCACTGTAGCTAACGAGCTCCCCTTTTGCCAACATAATCACGCACATTAATCATAGTATTTAAATCCATATTAATTTGGATCGGAAGTTTTTATGGCAACGGTTATCGCAATCAGTCGGGACTGAGTACGGAAATTACTGAAAAAATTTTGAAAACTACATGCAAAGTAGCAAATATGCTAGAACAGAGAAATTATGTCAACAGAGTTTCTATATATATATATATATATATATATATATATATATATATATATATATATATATATATATATATATAAACAAATTCACCCCCTACATAATGCCCCACAAACACCCATTCCTGACCTGCTTATTAATTACACGTTTTGTTTTGATGACGACATACCAATTATAGGAATGACGAAAACACACCCATAATTTTCTGATTGCGCCACCGGTTGCCTGTATGACAGCAACAAGAATGTTATACTTTTAACCTCTGTAAACCTTATTACCTTATGTTATCTGTAGCAGTAAAGATACAATCTCTGGCAAGAAAAAATGAAAAATTTGGCAAAAATAGATCTTAATCCAAAATGTTGAACTCGAATACTTAATAGACGAGACGACTGAAGTCAGAACCGCATATGGTTCAAACTTATGGCATCTAATGCTAGCATAGACATGTATACAAAAACGTCATGAAATACCGCAATTTGGGCCTTGACAGATAATGGATTTACCTGTTTTTTCTTTATTTTCAGATCAGTATAACTAATCAATTCTCTCCCCCCTTCCTTGCCTTTTTTGATGATAACAAGGTTACTTTTAAAATTCATCACTGTAATTTAAGTAATGGGCTTGGAGATTTATTACACCATGCAACAATATTTGCAGACTGCCTTCTCCCCCACCCACTTCCCAAAATAGGGTAAAGCCGATTAAATACTGTTCACGATAAAGTGAGCACTTTTGAAATAAACCTTAGAAAAAAGTCCCTATTACAACCCGCATATATTTAAACATGTGCACTGACTGATATGCGCCTAGTGAAGCTGGTAACGGAGGACTAGAAGTATTCCCACATATTAACGCTGAATAAAAGTGTGAGGTGGCCATTTCTGATAACGTAATTTCTTTCCTCCCGTTTCTGGTATTTTATTGCACACAAGTGTGAGAGTGAGCAGATTATTTAAATATTTACTTTTCTAATAATTTTACAGTTTCACTTGACAAACGCATAAGTAAAGTGCTGAGACTCGTGGCAATGATAATTTTACATAAGGCGGAAGAACACACAACGTGCTTACAAGTAGAGCTGAAGCAGGGCTTTCGAAATTGCTCATTTTACCGTGAACAGCCTATATTAAATGATCCCAGTGAATCCAGCATCGGAGCGAGTTTCCTCAAACTACATGTAGAACTGAGCGCCAGTTTCCAACCAATGAGATGTACACGTTCCAAACAGGAGCAGCATCCAATCAAGAACAACTGAGTTTGCCGAGGGGCGCAGGTAAGTTTCGAATTTCTCCTCCTGCAGCGACACTTCAACTCGTGTTTCAGCCCCCCCCCCCCCCCCCCCCCCCCCCCGCCACCGCCACGGCAGAGGCACGAAGACCAATCTGTTATCTTCGTGATGTCTACGTCTTCTTCTAACAGACAATTCCGTGACCGAGAACCACAATGCAGTGTGGGAAGAGAAAGTTGCAAAACCAATTCTCAAGTTGTTTCTATAAATGCCGTTATTTCATGTCCATGGCTCCTCCGGCAGTGTCTACCCATCTGAAGTCCTGTCACCACAGTCGTTTACTTCGAGCGTGAACATAAAGCGTCTTCTCAATTAGACCAACAAACTTCGGGAGGTGATTCTTCATGAAGAAGTGCGAGGAAAACGCATGCGACACCTTATACCGAAACCGAATATTAAGGGCGGCATGGGCCCTTACAAAAACGAGATTTTAAGCCGTATTGTGCAAAATATCGGTTCTTACCTTGAAGGTCCCAATAACATACAATAATGTTCAGAGAGTTGTCATTGTATTTTACTTCGTTACCGATATTTTGCACAAATACGGTCTACAACCTCGTTTTTTAAGGACCCATACCTCCCATAATATTCAGTTCAAGTATAAAGTGTCGCATATGTTTTCCTTTTACTTTTTCGTGAAGAATCACCTCCCGAAGTTTATCTGTCTAATTGCTAATCATCCTGTAGTCTATTAGCTGTTACCCGCAGCTCCATTGGCGTGCAAAATTCAAACCTTAAATAAGGAATATAAAAAACAGATCACCAACCAGCGCCTACTCAAATGGTTGGTGGCATACTTTTTTATATTCCCTAAGAAAGTATTCGTTTTTTAGGGATGAAAAGTACCCTATGTGCTAATCCAGAATATAATCTACCCCTGTACCAAATTTCATCCAAGTCCGTAGAGTCGTTACAGTAACAAACAAACATAACGTACTTTCGTATTTATAATGTTATTAAGATTCGCAGTTTCTTCACACGTTTTGCATCAAACATTAAAAAAAAAAATCACTCCATGAATGACATGTCTGGTTGCTTCGTAAATATGCCACGTATTACAAGCGTTTTATTCTTGTTAAACATAAAAATGCCTTATTTTTAGTTCAAATTAAATGTTACCTGTATTAAATGCAAGAGTTATAATACTTAATTTACAAACAATATGAATAAAACAGGGAGAAATAGGTCTGTTGTTAATGCCTTGTAAGAAATCGTTCATATGCGATATAATATTACACTGGCTAAGAATCCTGTGCGTTGTCCCTTTGTGGTGTTCTTCTAAACTCGGCTAAGCTTTATTTGCATGAGGCGGAGGAATATGTTGGAAACAGAACTTTAGCAGGGCTTCATAAACGTTGGAAGTAAACGTGAACGGCCTATAATGTGCGAACTCGTGCTGTAGCGTGCATTAAACAAGAAACACTACTTCCGCGGCCATTAATTTAAACATTACCTTCTCAGTAAAACGACAAATATTAGAACTATTTGTATTAATCCGTTACCAACTTAACTACGAGCCTGCACAACCAGTGTCTACTGTAATATATATGGGGGGATTTTTTTTTTCAAAGGTTGATTTGAAAATAAAGTTCTCACTTTTGGTGAAGAAAGGCCTTTAATATATCAGCTGCGAAAAAAAAAAGCGAGATTGTATAACTGACGAGGCTAGGGCGAAAATACGCCATTTGCGTCACGGAATGTTACCCCACATTTGCCGGTGCATACATTCTTTAACGGGTTTCCTCACAGAGCTCGCGGGCCGTTGCGATTTTCGGTGCGTCTCGCCGGCGTTATCCGGGGGTGGGGTGTCGGAATGACGTCACTCGGGCACAAGGCCAAACAAACACGAGGCGGAAGACAAACGCGCTCCACACCCACTGTATATCTCACAGTCTGAATTGTTAAGGTATGTCCACACTAGGAAACGACATTCCAACATGTTAAAGCGAACCTCCCTCCGACATGTTGAACTATTGCTTTTTTTTACCACGTTTTTTATTTATTTTTTTTAATATTCCCAATTAAAGGCTGTTCACGATAAAGTGAACACTCTTCAAATTTAAATTTTAAGTTAAAATGCTTAAATTTTTATAGACCCTATAGATCTTTATTTTATTTTTTATTTTTAAATTTTAAATTTTAGTTTATTTATTTTGTATAAAATTTTATTTTTTGTTGGGGTGACGTGGAGATAATATTAACTCTTTATATTAATGTTATAAGATATAGATACCTTAGGGATAACAGCATAAGAGATTGCGACCTCGATGTTGGATTAAGATGATAGTTAGGTGTAGATGTTTAACTATTAGGTCTGTTCGAACTTTAAATTCTTAACTGATATGAGTTCAAACCGGTGTGAGCCAGGTTGGATTCTATCCTTAAAATTATATTTTATATTATTACCAAAGAACCATATAAATAAAATATTTTGATATTTTGATTAATTATACTAATTTGGCAGATTTAAGTGCATTACATATAGAATTCATTTATGTTATTTATTATAATAATTAGTATTGATAATTGTTGAAATATTTATATCTATTTTATTTTTTTTAATTTTGGTTATTTTTGTTTTAGTTGGTGTTGCTTTTTTTTTTACTTTATTGGAGCGAAATATTTTAGCTTATGTTCAGATTCGTAAAGACCCTAATAAGGTTAGATTTTTAGGTTTTTTACAACCTTTTTCCGATGCAATTAAATTATTTACTAAGGAAAATGTATTTCCTAATGTTTCCAATTTTATTCCCTATTATTTTTCTCCTGTTTTTAAATTATTTATTTCTTTAATTATTTGAATTATTATTCCTTACTTTAGGCATATATTTAACTATAGATTGGGTGTGTTATTTTTTTGTGTTGTGCTACATTAAAATTTTATAGAATTATAATTGCTAGTTGATCTAATTATTAATTATTATTGGGTGGTTTACGCTCCGTTGCTCAAACAATTTCTTATGAACTAAGTTTGTTTTTAATTTTGCTTTATTTTATTGTTATTACTGGTAGATATTATTTACTAGAATTTTTTTTTCTGTATTATTGTTGATATATATTTTTTCCTTTTTTCCTTTATGTTTATTTTCTTCTTTTTTATCTGATACTAACCGTATTCCTTTTGACTTTGCTGAAGGAGAATCTTAATTAGTCTCTGGCTTTAATGTTGAATATAGACGAGGTGGGTTTATTTTGATTTTTTTAAGAGAATATTGTCTTTATAAGAATGTTATGTTTTTTTTGTTGTGATTTATTTTCTATAATTTTTTTTTATCAAAATGATGTTTCTTTCATTTCTATTTGCTTGAGTTCGTGGTACTTTACCTCGTTTTTGATATAAGTTGATATACTAGGCTTGGAAATATTATTTACCTTTGTCTTTAAATTATTTAATTTTTTTTATTGGTTTTAAGTTATTAATTATTTCAATATTTATTTATTTATTGAATTAATTTTAGTATATTAAGTTGATAGAAGTATTATCTTCTTTTTTATATTTTCAAAATATATTTTTCTATAAAACTTAACAAATGTATTAGTTTATCTCAATATATTTTAATTAAGTTATCTAATATGAAGTATAAGCATGTTAATATTTGTCTAAGAATGATATATGGTTCTTCTACTGGTTTACCTCCTATTACTGTTAATAGTGTAGTTGTTAGTATTAATTAGAATGTTATTTGATTAATGGGGTAAAATGTTAATCCTTGAAAATTTCTTTTATATATTGGTATAATTATTAAAATAGTAATTGATAATATTAGAGCAATTACTCCCCCTAATTTATTAGGGATTGATCGTAGAATTTCATATGCAAATAAGAAGTATCATTCCGGTTGAATATGTGTTGGTGTTACTAAAGGGTTTGCTGGAGTAAAATTATCAGGATCCCCTAATAAATAAGGTTATATTAGTGTCAAATATGTTAATATTATAATTATGATAATGAAACCTACAATATCTTTTAGTGAAAAACATGGATGGAATGGGATTTTATCTGTATTTCTTTTTAGCCTGTTTAATGTGGAAATAATAAATGTACTATTATTATACCTAGGATTACAAATGGCATTAAGAAATGAATAGTGAAGAATCGGTTTAATGTTGCATTATCAACAGCGAATCCCTCTCATACTTCTTGTACTAAATCTGTTCCTAGGTAAGGAACTGCTGATAATAAATTGGTAATTACTGTAGCGCCTACAATGATATTTGTCCTCAAGGTAGAACATATCCTATAAAGGCTGTTATTATAACTAATAGTAGAATGATTATTCCTGTTGATCATGTTCTAAATATTTATATGATACATAGTATAAACCTCGCCCCACATGTAAATAAATACATACAAAAAATATTGATGCATCATTTGTGTGAATTGTTGTTCGTATTAACCAACCATTATTTACATCTCGGCATATGTGTCTAACTCTATTAAAAGCTATTTCAATATTAGGTGTATAATGTATTGCTAGAAATAAACCAGTTAGAATTTGGATTATTAAACATACCCCTGGTAGTGATCCGAAGTTTCATCATGTTGAAATATTAATTGGTGTAGGTAAATCAATTAATGAGATATTAATAATTTTTATTAATGGGTGATTTTTTCGTAATAGTATATTCATTAGTTAAATGTTATTCCTAATGGTTTTTTATTTGATTCTGTAATGTTAAATACTACAATTATTGCAAATAATAAATATATAACTAGTAATATTACTCTTAAATTAATTGGTATATTATATATTTTATTAATGTTATATTATTTGTTATTAGGTTTATTATATCATTATTTAATATATTTTTTTAAATTAAGAATAATATTATTATGATTAGTATTTTTTTTATAGATATACATGTCTGCGGTTGTTCCAGCGGGCTCACTGCGTGACATGCGCACAGTAAAGTTGGTATAGGCTGTTCACGGTAAAGTGAGCACTTTCTAAGGCCCTTATAATTTTTTCCTTTCATCCAATTTCTATCTTCCTGCTGCTTTTTTATATAGACATTGCAATGATACCAATAAACACAGTGAATACATTTCACCACCATCAAAACTTAATGCCTGAGGCGGCAATAAGATATATTTATTAGACGGTAATGGCTGTTGGGAGGGCCTTAAAAAGTGCTCACTTTATCGTGAACAGCCTATGACGTTGGATGGAAAGTAGTTCCATACTTAACGTCAAATAAAGTGTGTTACATAACCATTTGTGGTGACTTAGAATTATTTCTTGTGTTTGTTTTAATGCACCGGAAGCGTAAAAATCACCAGATTTGCAAAATATTTACTTTTCTAATATTTTCACAGTTTCAATTGACCGACGCATGAATAAAGTGGTGAGATCCGCGATATTGCTAATTTTGCATAAGGCGGAAGAATACACAATGTGCATACAAGTAGATCAGCAACAGGGTTTCCAAGAGTGCACAATTTGCCGTGAACAGCCTTCAGCTATTGAATTAAACACTGCAGTACAGACAAGGGAAGGGAACTGGAAACTCTTATAACTACACAATTGTAGTTACACCAATATCTGTCAATACTAGTATTGTGACGTAAATAAGAGCTCATATTTCAGTGTTCGTATCTGTACTTGAGTGCAAGATCATTAGCCAGTTGGGAATAGTGGTGCTTCAGAGTTTTCTTTATGAAAACGTGAATAAGATAGAAAAACCAAAGATGCAAAATGTAGCAGGAAGGCTCCCCTTAACAGGGCTGACATAGACAATTCATGGTTGCTTCCAAATCTCCTTAAGCCCTGTTAACGATCTATTTTCAGGGTATCACTCCGCCTCGTGCAAACGACACTAACCAAGTATAGAAAAGAGACAACGCACTCCATTCGTGCGACTTCAGCTTAATAACGTCTTGTCTGACAACTACCACTTACTAGATATTACAATCGCCCTTTTCAAGTGAAGAAGTCTTAAAAATTTGCAACCATAAATGTGAGTCAATCCAGAAAATACGATGACACAATCGGAGGAAACAGTTTGGCATTGCAGCTCCGAATACATCATCTACGTTCATAATTGCGTTACACCACTCTATTGTCAAAAGATCAAAGAATATGTTCAGTTGAGTGAGGACTTCTAAGAATCGTGCGCGAGCTGAAGGGGGGAAGGGAAGGGGGCAATTTCGAGTACGTTTCGCCGCGTCTCATAACTTCCGCGTAGTATAACTTTTGACTAGGAGAAGCTACGACGCTCGTTTAAGTTTCAATCGACAGATCTCATCAATATCAATCGAATGCGTGTATAAAAAAATTTCTGTGGCGTGGTTGTGGTGAAATTGTACGAGTTTAATATAAAAAATTAAGAAAACTTAACGCAATTTCTGCCTATACTCGTCAAAAAGCCCAGTCGAAATACAGAAATCACGTACGTTTGGAAAGAGCATCTCAAAAGCAATCCAGTGATACCCATAAAACCCCATATGATTGAGTGAAGCGGTGCCAGGAACGTAAAATAAACATCAAGGCGTCCGAGCGCGTCAGCGTAGACGTATTCACGCAAAACAAACGGTCGTGTCCCGAACACAGCCAAACCCAATTTTTGTACTTCTCATTTTGTATCCTTCCGCCATGCGTAAAATTAACATTGCCGTGGTCCTGGTCACATTGTTCATGCGTATTCCAAGTAAAACAGTCAATTGTTAGGAATGTACACGAGTTACTGAGTGGCCATAAACTTCAACATTACAATCACAATACGAAGTCAATTAGTTGAATTATTTTTATCAGTTTGCTGCCAACTTAAACCTGGGACCAGCACGCCAGGGTGTAACGCAGCAATCGGCAGCGATTTGTTTTTCAAACGTTTGTTTAAAAAGTTCTCTGTGTACCGCGAACTACACCCGTAATTAGAGGTACACTTTGGTTGGCCCATCAACTGCTGGGGAGCAATTTTTGCGGCCATTTTGAAAACTAGCTGTGCTACGACAATGTTGAAATATCACATTATTAACTATTTGTCATAATCTCCTTTACCCTCGTATAATTTTTTTCCGGTGCATACATAATAGTCATAGCATGGCTCATATTGTAGGCAGTCGTGCGTATTCCCATTTTAGAAACTCTGGAATATCTGAGAGCAAAACATTTTTTTCAGGGCAGAAACGAAAGTCGAAAATTTGCTGCCAACTTATAAATTTGAAAATAACAAATCTGAAATATTTAAATCATAAATAATTATTTTTCTTGAAATTGTTTGTTATCTATTAATTCTTATTGCATAACATAATATATAATTACTATAAATAAGCCCGTATTAAAAGGTTATTTGGTACTGTGACTTAAAATTTATAATAAGACCTAGGTTTTCAACCAAATATTGAAAATAATAAAATTGCGTAATTTAGGAAAGGTCGTTGTAAAGTAATCCTCTATATAAAAGTGTGTTTTAAACGGTAGTGATAATGCTGTATCTATTCTGAACAGATAACTGCGTTAAAGGCGTAAGGATCCGCGGTGGCAGAAATTGAGAGTAATATTGACGCGGATAACTCGGGAGCGGCAAGGAGCTATCCGATTGGCTGTTGGTGCTATATGCTCGTCGCTCTGATCTGCGAACGTGTCTACCCACCTGTAGTGTCTCTCCTTCAGAGCAGTTTACACAATTAAAAAAATCTTAATCATTTAAAGAGAAACTTACACTCACACACCATTCAGCCATCATTTCGCTCTTTCAAAAGGGGTTTAACTTTTCAGCTGTTAAAATATTTAATTCATTGCCTCATCAGTTCAAAGAACTCTGTTACAGCAATAAAAATACTATTTTTAAATATCACTCTTTTTTTCTTGCGAACGTATCTCACACAACTGACGGATAGTTAAATTACTCTCTAAATAAGCAATTGCAAATATACATCTTACATTTATTATACTACTTATGAAGCCCTGCTTCAAGTCTGACACGCGTGTCAATTACCAAACTCAAGCAATTTTATGTGAGTACTTCTGTCCTGGCAAAGACTGTCCTGCCTGAACGATTTAATTTTCGTCCCGCCAGCTGGTGAAATGTGTGATGCCAACAATTTTCTGGACTACGATTAATTGCTGCTATTATGGGGTTGGTGTGTTTACAGAACTACATGACGTTAATTAAACTGATTAGCAAGTCTGCTTGATTATTTGCCACGTCTGTATTTGGTAGCCCAGATTAATAAACTGTTATTTTGTTTGAAGAGGAGTTACTATTTGAAGAGGCAATATTTTTGCTGCAGAAAAATGTATGTCATGCAGGGGATGATTTTTCAAATGTTTGATGCAAAAAGTGTAATGAAACCACGAGAAGACAATATATACAAATTTTGCGGATAATTTCTTAGGAGCGATAACCGGGGACCTGTTGTGCTGGAAAGAGAGTGGCTGGTTGGCGAGGCTGGAATAAAGACGGCAGTGAAAGTGATCGTGTTCGACCCAGCCACCTCTCGCGCCGGGCGCCCACCGCCATGCTCCGATGAAAGCGCCGCCAGTCCTGCCAACTAATGGGTACTTTTTGTACCTCCGGTTGGAAGAAAAAACAGAACAGCATTCCGGCACGATATAGAAGAGACGTTTGGCTCAAACTTCTACCACAACCCACCGTTTACAGTTGCAAGTGTTCCCTACTGTCAAACACCGAAAACCTGTCTCATCAGGTTCAGTTCTTTGAAAGACGGAGGGGGGGGGGGGGGATTTTGCCTCAATGCAATACCACAAAAATTCTTGTGTTCGCTCTAAGTACACTGGGATTAATTTTTTTGAGGGCGCCAACCGAAAAAAGTTTTAATGAAACTAATCATCGTGTTCTAGTGGCGTTTGCCTACGAATAGCATTTCGGAATCGCAAGTAGAAAACTGAGAATCCCCTTCGTATGTGAAATGGTTTTTTAGGTGTTGTCTTTTTTGAAAGTGGGAGTGGCTTAGACGAGATTATTCCCGACCATGTTCAGGTCCGAAAACTCAGGTAAAGACTGTTCACGATAAACTGAGCACTTTTGAAAACCCTACTTAAGATTTACCTGTGGGCCACATTTGGTATTCTTCCAACATAAGTAAAATTAACGCTGTCATGGGTCTGATCACTTTGTTCTTGCGTCGATCAAGTGAAGCTGTGAAATTTAAATAAAAGTCAATACTTTACGAAATTTTTCGGTTCTTGCACTTATATAAATTGAAAATAAAAACCAAGAAAGCAAAACAAATCATCTCAGTATTTACAAATGTTTACCAAACACTTTTAATTCAACGTTAAAACATGGAACTACTTTCCCTCCGTCGTTGCCAACTTTACTGGACGCATGCGAGTCATTGTGCTTTTTGCAATACAGGATGTTGTAATACTGCATGTTGTAATACTGCATGTCAATACTTCGGGGAAACATTCCTCACATCTGGAGAATGAAAAATTGTCATATAAACATAGATCCGCAAACGCTTCCTTTCTTCTCTACAGTCCGTAATACATAACGTACAGTTTATGGCCCGCGGGCTGGATCATGTTACTGTGGAATGCCATCGCAGCGTCCTTTGCATGATACACGACACCTCACATTACGATGCTACACCTAGAACAGTATGAACTGCACGGGAATTAGTTACACATGTGTGAAGGCTTATAGTCTGCACTAAAGGAAGTGTTCCAAATGCCCTCCATCAGCGGAACACATACATCAACCCGCCCTTGTATAGACACCCAGATGTGTTGATGAATCCCTGGGAAATGCCTGATTGTTTCACAACCCGCCAGAATATGCTTACGGAGGGTGTCCACATCGTCCATTGGGGGAACATACTCACGTGCCTTTAAATGTCCCCACAAATAAAAGTAGTGGATTCAAATCAGGGCACCTCGGGGGCAGGCGTGGGGCTGCCAATTACAGCTGCGATGGCATTACACAGTAACATGATCCAGCCCGCAGGCCATACACTGTATGTTATGTATTACGGGATGTAGTGACGAAACGAAGCGTTTACGGATCTATGTTCATATGACTTCTTTTTATCCTCCATATGTGAGGAATGTTCCCCCGAAGTATTGAAATGCAATATTGCAACATCCTGTACAAGCAAGTAGAGGGCAGTGATAATTTTCAAAGGTTGATTCCAAAAATGCTCACTACCGAGAGCCTTTACAGGAGATCTGATTATATTCTCTATGTTAAGTTAGGAGGTGGCTATACCCAACTGTGCAATATGCAGAGCTCGTTACACACCAGTACACATACTATCAAATTTGGCAGAAAAGTACGATTTATGTTGCACATGCAAGAAGAATGCATATTTTTATTAGCGCCGTAAAATGTACTACTAAAATTTTCTTTTTTCAATGTTGAATAACAAAAGTGTGTGAGAAAGTTTTTTTTAATGAAAATTTAAGCGTTATTCCATTATGGATGCTCCAGACAATGGTCTGCAATTTGTAGAATCATGAAAAAGACCATCATAATAATTACTCTATTTTTTTTTATAATTGACGTTATGCACATCCATTTCAACCAAGAAAATTATATTTCCAATTGAAACGAATGTGTACAAAAGCAATTGTTGAACAGATTAGTTACCATTACAAACACAATTAACATTGCCGTGTACCTCACCACTTTTATTCATAACATCGGTCAAGAGAAACTGTGAACATTATCGTAAAAGTAAACACTTTTCCAGATTTGCAGATTCTTGCACGTGAACGAATTAAAAAAAAAAAAAATTAACATGTAAGTTTTAATGGATGTGCACCTAATACTTATTCTTAATTCAACGTTAAAATGTGGAACTGTGTTCCTTCCGTAGTTGCTAACTTCACCGGACGCACGTCAGTCAATGTGGCTGTTGACTCACATACGGGTAGAGGCAGTGAAATAGCGTCAAAGGTTGGTTTCGAAGGCTCTCAGTCAACCGTTAACAAACAACGCACACGTTTCCATTTTGTCACTTTAGTTCTGTAGCTTCTAGCGTAACAACATGCGAGTTAGAACATTTGTTAAGTCATACATAGCACACGACTTGCGAGATCACAAGTCGACATGTCGTGACATACTCAACGTTTCGGCCAATCACTTTGGACATAGTTAACGATATTAAAGTAGTGACGTGTGTGTGGCTGATGCCATTATTTACGAGAGGTACAAACATTTCGTAGAGTGAACATGGAATTAGAGTCCACATAGGAACTGCTAAGTCACCACTCTCTAATTTTCAACACTAAATTGCTTTCATGCCAGCAGTTCTATAAAAACACGTGGATAGGATCTGAGGTGAGAACACTGCTTATGTAAGCAAATGCTTTCACATTTTCGTACACTTCTTGTAACTTACACTGTAAAAAAACTGTACTTGTGCAAGAAATTGTTTGAGAACTAATTGCCAATGATATTTTTGTAATACTCAATCACACTGGAGTACATTTCATGAAACCTTAGCGTTTAATGTGTAAAACTCATTTTAAATTCTGACCAGCAAGTGTTGTATACTTCAAATTTATTATGAATGCTAAGCTGCATAAATAATGTTGACTATTTTCTCGATGTTTTGTAAATATATACAACTAGCGTCCTGGTACGGCCTCGCTCGGGTGCGATTTTCAAATATAGCGTTGTGCAATTATATACACTAAATGCTTCAACATTGGATTAATGCTGTGTTGTTCACAAAGTCTTCGCAAGTGAAATTTAAGAGACAAAAATGGCTACCGTGGGTAAGCCTTAAAATATAAACATAGGCCGTCGCGAACTTTTGAGTACGTTAATTTGGTGCATCTCTTATGGTTTAGTCAGTGAAAGTCACGTAAGCGCCTGAAAAGCAGCTTTGTCCGACTTTATTATAAAACGTTGACAAATAAATTCTCTAAATGATGGCGAAAACCGCATCAAAATCCATCAAGTAGTTTAGAAACCTTAGCCGAATACACAGACACACGCGGCCGGGCGACTGTTTTATACTATGTACAGATATTTCAACTGTACAGTTACAAGAAATTATTTGGCAACCAGTTTCCAAAGAATTGCTTGTAACAAGTACAGGAATTCTTCACAGCGCATTTTTAATGCGAGTCAATTATATTTAAATTATTCGAGGTTGTTTACACGTAAAATGACAGATCTGGAGAATTCAAATGTTCATCACTGTTTATCACGTGACTGACAATTCTACTGGCAATAGGCGAGTCAATGGCGATTTCGCGCTTTTGAAATCAATCTTTGAAAAATTCCACTGACCCCAACCTGCATATACTTTATCGGTCACACTGACCAGCTTCCACCCTGCAAAGTTGGTAATGGCAGAGCGGAAGTAGCTCCATGCCTTCAAGTTTAATTAACATTTTCAATTGCAATTTTTTTTTTTTTTTTGCTGCTTGTTTTCAAGCATTCAAGCTTAAGAAACAGCGAATTCGTAAAATAGTTATTTTTCTAATAGTTTTACAGTTTCAGTCGGCCGACGCATGGACTGAGCGATATAAAGTGTTCTGCCCCGCGGCAACTCTCATAATTCTTACACATGGCGGCGGAAGGACACACAACGTGCATACAAGCACATACTGTGAGCAGTGCTCACGTTACCGAGTGGACAGCCCTGTGAGAGTTGAATCACGCTCCCTGCAACAACACTCGCCAAGTATGGCGAAATACTACCACAAAAAAAAAAAACATTCTGCCTTAACGTCACGTCATCACAGTCCCGTTACATCGGCTTAGCCTGCTTAGCGGCACGACCGCCAACTCCAAGGCCATTCTCGACAAATATTCACTCACTGTGTGTGTGTGTGAAGAGGAGAGAGAGAGAGATAGAAGTTCCTGCATAAGGGAAAGCTCGCCTTCTTAAATATTCGACGAGAAAATTTTAATATTTTCAAAATATAACTATATGATTAGAACATGTTCACGTATAAATACACGATAGTTATTTACCATCACTTTGTTTCCTCTGGAGTTAAATTATTTTTAATTATTAGTCACGTAAGCTTTAAACACATTCTATAAAAATTCTGCGATATGTTCGCAATAATGCACCCCCCCCCCCCCAACACTAAACACACATAGGGGCCGCGGTGACGCAGTGGTCAGACTGATCCGTCTCAAACCTACGCGAACTAGCTTCGATTCCAACAAGGATCGCTCCCGTAATTTCGCTGGCCGGTGGGTTTTCGCTGGGATCTCCCATTCCTTCTCCGCCATTGCATTCCGACCTGCTCCGTACTCAACTCGCCTCACCCTCATTAAATAAATGGCAAACAAATATATCGTGAAGAGGAAATATATGAATTGGAACATTTTAATTTAGTAAACAAATGTGTTTTTTGTTTTGAAATAAACTTTTTATATAAATTTTAAGCGTATACATAAAAGGTACGTAAAATGCATTCCTGGATAATACCATAATTATTTACATAGCAAGATACACGTTTTTTACGAAGCTGGCAGAACCGAGTTCAATTGTCTAAACTCTGACTTTACAATTGTATTGTGTATTGGTGGTTTCGTCTGACGTAAAGTGAAATGCTCAAGTTTTCTACTGTGTAAGAAGCTCAAGGTATAATAATCTCCCCATGGCCCATAGTTACGGCCAATCACAGCATTCGCCTGAAGTTATTTCTGATAAAAAGGGTGGGGGGGGGGGAATTGAATACAGAAGGACCAGAAACAGGACCCAGTTACTAACGTATGCGAGCTCAGTATGTTATCACTGTGCTAACTCGCTCAGTCGGGTAAGAACCGGCGGAGAACTAATACGATAAAGTGAGCACTTTAGTGAGTGAAGAGTGATTGGACGGCTCTTAACATCGAGGTATTAGGAGGCGATTAGGGTAATTGAGGTGAGTATGGAGCAGCTCCGGAATAAAAGTGCGGGGGAAACGGGATATCACCGAGAAAACCCGCGGACCAACGGCATCGTCCGGCACGGTTCCCACATGCGAAAATCCGCAGTGACCAGGCCGGGGAATGAACCTGGATCGCCTTAGTGGGCAGGCGAGCAGGCTAACCGCTCAGCCACCGTGGCCCCGTGAGCACTTTAGAAATTAACCTTAGAAAAAGTCACTGCCCCTGCATGCATATATTTTAGTGGGCGCACTAAGTGACATTTGCCCAGTAAAGTTGGTAACGATGGATGGAAAGTAGTTCCATATCTTAACGCCGATTAAAAAGTGTTAGGAAACCATTTGTGATAACTTAAAATTATTTACTTCATTTTCCGTTTTTTTTTTTTTTTTTTTTTTTTTTTAATTCATCGAAGTGTAAAACTTAACCGATTTGTAAAGTATTTACATTCTTAATAATTTAACAGTTTCGTTTGACCGAAGCATGAATAAAGTGATGAGGCCCTTGGCAATGTTAATTTTACATAAGGCGGAGGAATACACAACTTGTATAGAAGCAGATCTTAAGCAGGGGTTTCAAAAATGCTCATTTTACCATGAACAGCATATATCAAACCTGTAGATAATATTTCGAAACAGGTGGGAAGAAGGTGTTAAAACGAGTACCTTCAGGAACAAAAATAATTACTGTGTCTATTACACGTCTACTTCAAGGTTGAAAATTAAAAATGGCAAACTAAATTGTTTTAGTATAGTCTTTCCATTCTAGTTATTTAAAAGTTAAATTACTATGTAAATATAAGTGGAAATATAAAAACCTTATTACTTTATTAAATAAAAAAATTAATTATTATTTTATCTTTCTCTTTGCAGATATGAGCTGTACATGTAAGACGCAAGTGTTGGAAACCAGCGTAAGGCCAAACTGTACGCGAATAAATTAATAAAATACACACTTCAGTAATCCAACCAAGATTTTCCAGTTGTTCGACACATTGAGATTTCGAAATTGCTAGAAACATAGAAACTGCAAATTGATTTGCAGTATCAACTATGTATTTATTGCAGCGTGAGTTATAGATCGTGAAAACGTGATATGTGACAACATCCATACGAGGAGCGGCTTTGAATTTCCTCTCCCTACACCCCTCCCCGCGTTACGTCACGTACGATATAGGAGTGCGCGGGGTGGTGCAGAGGGTGTATCCTAATGACACGGTGGAAATAAAAAAATTTATCTTGGCAATTTCGGGTTTTCACTTGAAGGGAAAATCTGCGTGTTTGAAAGCACCACTAAATTACAAATAGGTTTATTGTTCTAAGTGTAGACTATTTATGGGGGATATGTTTTAGTACATTACAGCTTTGTATTTTTGATCGCATACAGTGGACATTCATCGTGCGCTTTGTACCACCCAAATACTATATATATATATATATATATATATATATATATATATATATATATATATATATATATATATATATAACACACACACACACGCCATTTCCTAACCCTCCGCACGCCGTGGATATTCCCGTGTAGGGGCAGAGGACGATTGATTGCACGCTCTCCGCTAGTCAGCCAGCCGGACTTGTTAACTTGTTCTCTCTCGGCGACGTGTGCACGAAGGAAATGGAAAGTAATATCCAGCCAGAGAGCAGAGAAATCGACAAGAAGAAGGAATTGTTCGAGGACGACGGCGGACTGGAAGGAAAGTGCTGTGGATTGGTTGTGAGCTAAGCGCGGCCGACTGCACGTCTAGTGTGAGGCACAATCAGCAGTTAAGGTACAGGCTCTTCGCGATAGTGAACCTTTTTTGAAAGCCATGCTTAGGATATACTTCTCTACCCATTATGTACCCTTCCGCCATAGGTCAATTTAACATTGCAATGGGTCTGGTCCAGTGGCGTGTAGTGAGTTTTCTTTACAGTATAAGTAATATAAAATTCCCACATATCTGAGTGTTTTATATAACATTTTCTAGAGCCGGGCTGTGGTTCCATTTTCAGTTTCTACTAACAAACGCAACTTCCAACTTTGCTTAACCTCTAAATGTTTTTACCGTTTTATAATACCCAACATTAGTTATAAAAACGGAAACGAAATGAATGCAATAGTAATTAAACTGGATATTATTTAGCGGGAATATTACAAATTATAAGAAACTTCCGTTTACCGGAACACTTTCATCCACTTTCCAAGGTAAAATGTAGGACTGGAGGACGCAAACAGAACGACTGCTTGCCCTTCCGCGCTCCAGTTCGATTCATCGCTAGTCGCCCCCGTTTGTGGAAATAAATACTAGATAGCAGCACTGTGCGTGTACAAAGCGGGAGTTACGAAAACTTTGTTTCACGAATCGGAAACGGAAACTCGGATTTAAATGTGTATAAATTTATAGTTAAGGTGAAAACTATAAAGGGTCGAACAGTTCCAATATGTATAGGGTAAGCATTGCTTAACTTGCGTCTATGGAATAAACGCCACTGCCCGCCTACCAAGACGGCAGCCGCTAACTTGAAACGGGGAATCAATGTTAAACAAATATGTACTCTAAGTATGTATGAAACAAGTAACTACCTTCAGTGGCCATAAATTTAAACAATACTTTTTAAATATTACGCTGAGCCTTAGGGCTAGTTATTAATTCGCTGCCAACTTAACAAAATGCCGACACGCGAGTGTGTACTGTATGTATATCATGTACCTAGTAACACGTGGTGACTTTTTTCAAAGGTTGATTTTATAAGGGCTCACTTTACCGTGAACAATGTATAACGTTTATTGTACTCAGGTTAGAAACATAACGTAATATCTTATGGGAGAGTTTAGCACAGGGTAAATGTCCGCCGCTAGGTGCGCAGTCTTCCAAAAGATAACTTAATTACAATTTTAAGATACATGAATAATAAGAGAGAAAGATTTTATATAGTTACGAAGCTATTTTATATTTGATTTATAATTATTACAATTATCCTATTTTTAACTAGAAAACAGAGAAATTCTGGTTCACATGCGACACTAGCGCTAACCTAGCGGCGAAAATTTTTGGTTGCCAAAAATTTAACATTGATCTTCCCAACCTGCACTAGAATATGCCTTGGTTAAGAGGAACCCTCCCGCCATATGTGATTCTTCATTTTTACTTGTTTATATTTTTAAAAAGACAATTCTTAAAGTATTCCTACATCCAACTAGATGTTTACGTCGCACTAGAGTACAGGCTAAACATGGGAACTAGAGACACACTATTACGTCACATTTTTGATTCTGCCAAAATTTGGCGAAATAAATATTGCAACATAGTTGAGTCGTTATTTCTATCCTGCTTTGCAAGAATATTAGCCAGTCGGGTACACGAGTACGTTCGAAGTATCCCTTTGTAAGAACTTGACGCTTCAGCGTCGCCGGCCGGCGGCGACACATACGGTGCTGCCATCTGTATCCTACAAGGAAGCTCGCACATACAGAGCTGCCATCTGTTTCCTACAAGGAAGCTCGCACATACAGAGCTGCCATCTGTATCCTACAAGGAAGCTCGCACATACAGAGATGCCATCTGTATCCTACAAGGAAGCTCGCACATACGGTGCTGCCATCTGTATCCTACAAGGAAGCTCGCACATACGGTGCTGCCATCTGTATCCTACAAGGAAGCTCGCACATACAGAGCTGCCATCTGTATCCTACAAGGAAGCTCGCACATACAGAGCTGCCATCTGTTTCCTACAAGGAAGCTCGCACATACAGAGCTGCCATCTGTATCCTACAAGGAAGCTCGCACATACAGAGCTGCCATCTGTATCCTACAAGGAAGCTCGCACATACGGTGCTGCCATCTGTATCCTACAAGGAAGCTCGCACATACGGTGCTGCCATCTGTATCCTACAAGGAAGCTCGCACATACAGAGCTGCCATCTGTATCCTACAAGGAAGCTCGCACATACAGAGCTGCCATCTGTTTCCTACAAGGAAGCTCGCACATACGGTGCTGCCATCTGTATCCTACAAGGAAGCTCGCACATACGGTGCTGCCATCTGTATCCTACAAGGAAGCTCGCACATACAGAGCTGCCATCTGTATCCTACAAGGAAGCTCGCACATACAGAGCTGCCATCTGTATCCTACAAGGAAGCTCGCACATACAGAGCTGCCATCTGTATCCTACAAGGAAGCTCGCACATACGGTGCTGCCATCTGTATCCTACAAGGAAGCTCGCACATACAGAGCTGCCATCTGTATCCTACAAGGAAGCTCGCACATACAGAGCTGCCATCTGTATCCTACAAGGAAGCTCGCACATACAGAGCTGCCATCTGTTTCCTACAAGGAAGCTCGCACATACAGAGCTGCCATCTGTATCCTACAAGGAAGCTCGCACATACAGAGCTGCCATCTGTATCCTACAAGGAAGCTCGCACATACAGAGCTGCCATCTGTATCCTACAAGGAAGCTCGCACATACGGTGCTGCCATCTGTATCCTACAAGGAAGCTCGCACATACAGAGCTGCCATCTGTATCCTACAAGGAAGCTCGCACATACAGAGCTGCCATCTGTTTCCTACAAGGAAGCTCGCACATACGGTGCTGCCATCTGTATCCTACAAGGAAGCTCGCACATACGGTGCTGCCATCTGTTTCCTACAAGGAAGCTCGCACATACAGAGCTGCCATCTGTTTCCTACAAGGAAGCTCGCACATACGGTGCTGCCATCTGTTTCCTACAAGGAAGCTCGCACATACAGAGCTGCCATCTGTTTCCTACAAGGAAGCTCGCACATACAGAGCTGCCATCTGTATCCTACAAGGAAGCTCGCACATACAGAGCTGCCATCTGTATCCTACAAGGAAGCTCGCACATACAGAGCTGCCATCTGTTGCCTGCAAAGAAGCTCGCAATGAAATGCTGAAAGCGAACGAAATACGGTGGATTTGTTTGCCATTTACTTGGTAAAATGGTAACTTTTTTTAAATGACATACACTGTTCTTTAATAAAATTACTATAGTAAAATTAAAAATAATGTTTTAGAATACTAACGAATCTTCAGGCGCCAGGAAACATTATCCTTGTGTTTTCCTAAGGGTCAGAAAAATGTATATAAATTTGGACTGCAATTAATATTTCTGCAAACAATTTATTATGTACATTTTAATTTGTTCTTTGCCTCAGCTTTTTGCCAGTTTACTTACTTATCGCCGGCGACGAGCGTAAATTGTGATATCGGTCGCTCGTATGACGTTCTCGTCGCCCGTCGCTAGCGTCAACGCTCTGATTGGCTGATGCTCGTCGCGTCGCGTCGCGTCGCTTCCCTCTATTCTCTATTGTGAATACCGCGTCGCTCACTGCAATGTGCCTTCGCGGAAAGCTACATTCGTCTCTCGCAACTTAGATCTGTGCAGTCTATTCGCGGTTTGTTCACACTTTTTGACATCCTGTATAATGTGTGTGGTTGTTTCCTAAATATGTCATTCATCACAAGCGTTATACACTTTTGTTAACATTTAGGTGCCTTTATTCTGGTTAAATATAACTTTTACTTATACTTTTTTTTTTTTTTTCATTTATAACCGATATCAATAAAGATATCAGTGTGTTAGTATTGCCTGCTAAGAAATAGTTCTTACGCATTAAAGTGGGCGTGCAGGAATGCTGTGCGTTGGTCTGCTGGTGTAGTTTTATTTATGAGAGGCGTAGGAATATACTGGAAGTAGATCTTCAGCAGGGCTTCACAATTGTACGAGGTAACCGTGAATGGATTACAACAGTAGGATATCACTAGGCGTCATCAAAGGCAATGGATTTAATTACAAATACCGCGCTGTGCTTTTTCCTTTCGCTTAGGGAACACACGTAGGCCATTAAAACGCTATTTTTTTTTAAAACCATATTCACTACTTTTTCTCCTTTCGAACATGTTTGATAGGATAAAAGTAAAAAAATGGCGGATGTAGAAAACAGTTTCTTGCCTTTCCAGAGAAAGCGTTTATATTAGAACCAAGGTAACCGAATTATTGATTTTCAGGTGGAGATCACAAGACCAGCATCCAGCAGTCACGAGTCGAAACTAAATCACTGAAGCTCGTCGTCAGAACTATCTGCACTCACGACTTCAGCACCATACGTCAATGCACACAGCTTAACCGTTTTGTTCTTATCACTAGAACTTGTGTACGAATGTGTAGCATCATTTCCAAACAATGCTGGTTTAGAATCGGTAAACGTCTTCGTGGTTTGTTTATCTCATATTTATTCAAGTTTGATAGTCTTAAGGGGGACCAGTTCCCGCCATCTTGGATTTACGGAATTTCCGCATTAACTTGCAACACAGATTTTATATTCTCTTTTGGGCGTCGACAAGGCATTGGCACACTTTTTGAAACACGTGTTGCTAAGACTAGTGTTTGCAAGCATTATGTCTGCGAACGCAGGCAACACTAATTTACATATTTCTTGACGGCAGTCGCTAGTCAAAAATTATTATACAGTGTATAGTTGCAATAGTTACATCAAGTTTTAGAAACTAACGCCATGTCATACGGAAAATTTCGTTGAACGTTCTTAAATCGAACTTACGGCAAATAAATAGTGAAAATCCAAGATGGCGGGGCCTCCCCCCCCCCCCCATAACGCTTTTTCTGAAAACAAAATAAACAAAATGACTGCCGCGCTCTCTCTGATTGGCTAAAATTTCGACCTTGTAGGAAACCTTCCATTGTGAATTGCACACGACGAGTGAGGAAAGAGTCCATTAAACGGCCACCAGATGGCCACATCACACATACAAAAGTGGCCATGCAAATTTGAATGGAATATTCCATAGCGGCATACACGCTTAACCCATTCTCCGAAGGAGGACGGTGGCTTCTGGTATTCTGACGAGGCCCTCTCCCCCCGCGTCATATAGGGGTACATGAGAGCTCGCCAGCCTGCAGTTCGTCAACGGTTAACCGAGCTCTCGTGAAAGGCCTTCTCAATTACTTCTTACTCAACTACTCCTTCAAACTGTGTCGAAGATTTAAAAGACCTGGTTCAAGGACTATCCTGTGAATTGTGAATCGTAAATACCAAAGACCTGTTCCGTTATGTGCTCGACAATTACCGCATCAGTCCCGAGTCCTGTGAACACGTCTTTAAAATGACACCTCCACATGGGCCATCGAGGTCGGAACCTACGATTATACGTTTGCAGGGTTATCCAGGCTAACATTGTATAGGCTGTTAACGCTAGAATGAGCACTTCTGAAAGCCCTACTTAAAATCTTACTTGCATGCATGTTGTGTATTCTACCGCCTTAAGTAAAATTTACATTGTCATGGGCCTCATCACTTTATTCATGCGTCGGTCAAGTGAAACTGTGAAATTATTAGGAAAATAAATATTTAAGAAATCTTCTGATTTTTATACTCTGATGTATTTTTAAAAAAAAACAACAGAAAACGGAATAAATAATTTAAGTTATTACAAATGGTTACCTAACATTTTTGACGTTAAAATATGGAACTACTTTCTCCTACATCGTGATCCAACATGTCGGTTGAATGTCTTTCGATGTGCCCATCTTTATATATATATATATATATATATATATATATATATATATATATATATATATATAATTCTTCTGTGCGTGTGTGTGACTGAACTCCTCCTAAACGGCTGGAACGATTTTGATGAAATTTTTTGTGTGTGTTCAAGTGGATTCGAGAATGGTTTAGATTCACAATTCGGTAAAGAGAGGGGGAGAGAGAGGGCGAGAGATTTAAGACATATGTACAGGACAATGTCTGTCGGGTCCGCTAGTCCTATATAATAAGTAAGTCTATCTCTGTCTGTATGTCCGTCTTTAATACCTCTAAGTCCCTTGAAACTCAACAGAAGTTCTTCAAATTTCGCAGAGCGAATCCTCAGGGTCAAATACAGGTCAAGTTCGAATCTCAGCAAGATCAGATTACGCAATCATTACCTTTTACCATAAAAACTAACTTTCAGTTACTTTTTCCTTATGAAAAGTTTTGTATTAATGCACATAGAATATTGCATAGAGATCTGATAGTAATGGAATATCATTTTTGTTTTGTATCGCTTCAATCTTGAGTAAATTAAGTGGGGCCACAGTGGCTCAGTGGATAGAGCGGTTCCAAGTGGGGCCTTAGTGGCTCAGTGGATAGAACGAATTTGAGTGGGGCCGCAGTGGCCAAGTGGATAGAGTAATATTAAATGGGACCGCAGTCGCTTCAATGTTGAGTTAATTTCACATCATTTCATTATTACCTACATGTATCTACGCAATATTTTTTCCAGTCTTTGTATGATAACCAAATTTTTTTAACATGGTAACTGTTCTAGCCCCGTGACAATACAAAAATAAAAAGGACACGGGCTGGGTCCCCTAGTTAAAATATATGCAGGCAGGGGAAGTGATTTTTTTTCTAAGGTTCATTACAAAAGTGCTCACTTTATCGTGAACAGCCTTTAATAAGCTGTGCAGGTGTCCATGATGGTGCGATTAACTTGCAGACTTATTAAAACTCACTTGCCCCTTCGTGGATCACATTTCTCGGGATCTTACTTTACAAACTTTCGAGGATTCCCTTGTTACGAACAAACTTGCAGCTGTGTGAAGTGAGCCAGAGTGCGGTCTTCGTCCACACAAAGGTCGAGCAGGTAGCTGGCGCCAGACCATTCCAGCTGCTTAGAGTAAACCGGCTCAGGCAGGATATACAACAGCCCGTCGCGTCACAACCCGGCTCAGGCAGGATATACAACAGCCCGTCGCGTCACAACCCGGCTCAGACAGGATATACAACAGCCCGTCGCGTCACAACCCGGCTCAGGCAGGATATACACCAGCCCGTCGCGTCACAACTCGGCTCAGGCAGGAAATACAACAGCCCGTCGCGTCACAACCCGGCTCAGGCAGGATATACAACAGCCCGTCGCGTCACAACTCGGCTCAGGCAGGATATACAACAGCCCGTCGCGTCACACGCTCGTCTGTCTCCCAGCCGAGCGATTTACAACCAAACTTCGCAAGTCCGTCGTACGTTCATTGCTGCTAACTAATGAAAATATAACTGTTCACAAAAAGGGGAAAAAATTCTCTACAAAAAGGGAAAATCTTTAGCGGTATTGTGTTTCTAAGTACCCAAAACAACCAAACACGTACGTGACGGAAATTAATTAATAGATGTAAAACTATTTTTAATAGCATATAACCCATTATTTTATATTTCTACTATTGCACACAATGAGCTCGTGTTTCTTAACGTAACTGTCAATTAATCTCCAGGAAAAATGTAACTTCATTTAATTTTAAGTTATACAAACAAACACAAGAAAACAAAAGACAGCCAAAATAAAACACTGCACACACTACACAGCCTTGTAAAGAACTCGGGATGAATGAGTAATAAAACACTGCGCACACTACACAGCCTTGTAAAGTACTCGGGATGAATGAGTAATAAAACACTGCGCACACTACACAGCCTTGTAAAAAAACTCGGGATGAATGAGTAATAAAACACTGCGCACACTACACAGCCTTGTAAAAAAACTCGGGATGAATGAGTAATAAAACACTGCACACACTACACAGCCTTGTAAAAAAACTCGGGATGAATGAGTAATAAAACACTGCACACACTACACAGCCTTGTAAAGTACTCGGGATGAATGAGTAAGAAAACATGCAAGTTTTCGAATACTGTAATTTCATCCGTCAAAAGTTAAAGCTTGCCAAGGTTTTGACGGACGGATGGATAGAATTAATGGCCACTTCTGATTGGCTGTTGGTCTCGTGACTGACGGACGGACGCGTCAGGTCGTCGTAAATCCTGCCTTACACGATCTCCTTTCTGCAGGTCGTGTGATGCTTCAAAGCCCACACGTCACCACCACCTTGCTCTAGTAAACACGCACCTTCTTGATCCCACGAAGGGCAGAAGTCTGACGCCAACTGGAACTCGTTACCATGCACGATATTCTGCCAGTCTGTGGAAGAACATGAGGTGAGGAGGGGATGTGGCAGCGGAATGAAGACTAGAGAGAGAGGAACTGGAAAACCCTGGAGAAAACACGGCCATACTTCACAAGATAATTCCCCCGTGTGGAAAATCTGTTAGCGCCAGTCTACAACGTGAAGGAAAAACCTAGTAAGGTCTATTTGCGATATCGTCACACTTTTTGAATCAAACATTCGAAAACCCGCCCTATGTACTATGTTCGTGGTTGTTTTTTAACAATGTTGTATATCACACGCATTTTATGCTTGTGTTAAAATAGCAATTGTCCGTTTTTGGTTAACCTGAACTTTTACATTTGTTTTAGCTCTAAAAATATCACATCAATCTTAATAGTATTATAAACACCAAAGTTTGTATGTTTGTTGTACGTGAAAATGGTCCAATACCGCATATTTTTTAGCTTGCTTATGAAGTTTCATCGCGTGTAATAAAGGCGCTATGTTAGAGATCTCACTTGCACAGTACAGCGTCAGGACGGAAACACTGCACGCCTTGCTCGTAGGAGCGATGAGACACTAGGAGTGCGTGTTAGTGTCGCCCGTATCGCTCCCTCGCTTCTTGACCTTGGACGAGGGGTTCCTACGGGAGTCCATCCCACTCTTAATATCCATTGTAAAAGAGCTTAGTATGTAGTGGCAAGAAACAATTTGAAAATAATATTTATAAATGTTGATCGCGAGGAAGTAAAATCTAGTCTACACATTAACGGGAATTTTTGCTGTCTCTCGCCGCATCTGTCACGCTATTATGATTCCAGCATTAATAAGAGCACGACACGACACACGTGGAAAAAAAATCCTGTCGGGATGACGATTCGGTGCAATAGCCGTCGTTTCACACCACTAAAACTTTCACTTGGTTTTGCGGTTTGGTTCTCGAGTCCCTTTAGCCTGTGCGAACAGCGTCTACGTTCAGAGAATGCAAGAGGCCGCGGTGGCTGAGCGGTTAGACTGCTCGCCTCCCGCCAAGGCGAACCACGTTCAATCCCCGGCCGGTTTACTCCTGATTTCCACAAGTGGGAATCGTGCCGGGCGATGCCGTTGGTCGGCGGGTTTTCTCGGGGATCTTCCGTTTTCCCCCGCCCCTTACATTCCGGCGCTGCTCCATACTCACCACGTTTCACCCATCATCGGCTCTCAAAACCTCGCTGTGACAGTCGCCCAAATCTCTTCACCCACTCGCCAAAACACAATCGCTTCGAGAGAATGTCCGTTGCAGAGCCGTTTTATTTGTCCGCTTTACTCAGAATTAAAGTGGGGTTTTACATCGGATTTTATTTAAAGGAGGATACCGGAAACCCGAGTTGAGGAAAAAAAAAAACAGTTTTCTGTTACTGTATTGGAGGGATGTCCGTGGGTTTTAAGAAGATACGCCTGCGTTAGAGAATATTTTCTTTGGGATATAGGGATGAAAGTAGAATAACGAAATTCATACTTGACTTATGCCTTAAATCGATATATACAAACGAGCTCTTTCATTTGGCATTAAGATCAGTGCACAAGCACATCGAAGTCACGTGAAATACTGACAGGAAATATTTTCCCACGCCCAAAACTGCCGCCAGTCGGCGCGGGCCCCCATCAGAAGATCAGTAGTACGTATCATCATGACAAAATTCAGATTTACATTATTTCTCGTACCTGTGGAAACCTAACTAGACTGTACTAAATGATAGCAAAAGTTAGAAGTGGGGTTTATTTACTTTCGTCTCACGCCGCAAGAGGATCTGACAAGTTCGCAACACACTTGCCAAAGTCACGTGATCAAACAGTGAAGTAGAGTTTACGTCTCGGACATGCCAGTTATTTTATAGTAAAGATAATAAATTACTGAGTTGTATCAGTGGCACTGAACTTGCATGAGGAAGCGTGCTATGATATCAAATCACATGACTACATAATCCATGCACTAACTTACAAGCATAAGACATCTAATGTTGACATTCAAACTACGTTACTACAGATATGGAATGCGCTCTCTACCCCATTGTCATCATCCACTAACACACACCTAAATAAGTGGTCTACCTACGACTTGGGGAAACTGTACTCTCTCATCCGCAAATATGGATCAGAATTTGTACGTTTTATCGTGGGCTCTATGCGAAGCAGTTTACCACATGCGCGTCACTGCGTAAGGCCGTTACCGAAGAGAAAACTTCGTTATTTTTAAATTTGTCATTTCGTAAGTTTCAGTTCGAACGTTGTAGACAGTCACTTGTTTAACACTCGCGGAGCGGCAACGTATTTTTACATTAACAGTGACAATTATTTTTATCTTAATTTAATGGATCATCCGGACGTGGCATTTCTATAATCATTACTGGAATGTTGCGAATATGATAATGAATAATAAAATACTTATTTATGCAATAACGACTTTTAAAAAAATCGTTGCGAAATATATAAACAAAGCACAGCACGTACTTGCTTTTCAGAACATGTCAAAGGTATTTTATGAACACTGATTTTTGTTTAAAAAAAAAAAAAAAGTTTTAATTATGCATTCGTGTATGTACTTTGAAGGTAAAAACCAACACGGCCTATGAAAACTGAAAATTTAATAGGCAATTATTCATTAAAGGTCGCACAGCATTGGCAGTACCTGACGTGAGCTCCAAATATCGCGTCAAGGAAGCTGCTCTGGAACCAAATATGGTAGTCTTGCAGCATTAACACCTTTAAATAAATGAGTAACTTTTAACACATGCGCGAATAATTATCGACTTAGATGGCCTAAAAACACTTCGACAAACTGCGCTGTGACACACTTCAGGACACAGCTGTAAAACCACTGCAGTTAAACAATGGCGCTTGCACAATAACCGCAGCGTGTTGAGTACAGTATGGAGTAGAAGAGTGAAAATAACGGAACTAATTCTCTATGTCACACTGTGTATTTGTGGCCTTCCAAACCATACATCGAGCCTGAAGGCTACGCGGACAGTAGCTTGTCACTTGTTTTAGCGCGAATATGACATTTTAAAACTTAAATCTTAAAACTTACAAGTCATTTTAACATGGAGTTTGCTTCAGGTAGAGCGTTTATTGTAGTCACGTGATTGTCACGTGGAAATTTCTTCGGAATCTTGACACTTTGCTCTCCTTAGTATTTAAACTTGAAATTTTATGTCTCGAGTTAAAATTGAAATATGTGCGAACCGCGTAAACATTTCCAAGAAATATATTTTGTAGCATTCTAGCACCAAGAACAATAATTAATTTACAACTTATATCAAGTATTAACTAGGGTAATTTTAAATATTTTCTTACGAAAAAAATATATATATAAATTTAAAAAAAAAATTTATAGCTCGTTTTATTTATTTCTTAAGATAACTTGTCCACCATTGTCTTACTTTTTTTGGGATATCGTGTTATATAACTAAAAGTATGTAATGTACTGAAATTGTAAAAATTTTCAGACTGTCCGGCGCTTTTTTTCTTTAAGAGATAACTTCTATTTACCAACTTTGCCCAGCAATGCACTTTTGAACCACAACAGCCACGTATAAATCGACAGAGTAACACATTCATGACTTGTTCCCGTATCAAACTATAGTCCGTCTCACCCTTAGATTGCAGTACAGGGCTTATGGCGCTCACTGTTGCCAGATTGCTTCAGCTTTGTGACGTAACTGGCAAGCTGAGAAACAAATGGGCGGTGAAGGAAACGGCTCCCTGCCAACTCGTAAAGGAATCCAATCCTGCGATGCAAAGCTAAGCGGCTCCTTTGAAACTGAAGCCTGTGAGATACTCTAGTTTTCTTTTTCAAAGTTGCAAAAAATTAACTTATCTGGCAACAGTGCCCGTAGGAACAAGGACAGCGTTAACGACAGAAATCGCGCATTGAAAAGAGAGAGTGAATATCCATTATACCACACACTGCAATCCAAGAGTGAGACCTGTATAGGATATGTTGCAGTGAAAATGCGTTATTATTGTAATATGTGCAGGTTCATGAATGAACTTTATATTTGAAGGTTCGCGAATATTAGTAAATGACAGTGGGTTAAGTGCTCCAATAAACTCAAGAGCGGTCATAATTAGCGAAAAGGCAAAGGTCATGACCTTTCCTGAACCTCCCCCCCCCCCCCTTCGCCCCTTGGTATTTCATTAACGGCCGCAAACAAAACGTGGATCGATAAATAAAACCGTGAATCTGATAGCTTACCTTTGGCGGAAAAGCATCCTATATGCCTTTGTTTTTGCACACAAGTAAAGATTTTGGTGGTTCCTTTATTTTGTGCTGGAAAAAAAAAGAATTTATTCGCCTTTTTAACAAGACATATCTGTGTTTCTTCCAGTAGAGAAAGCTCAGTTTTACACAAACCTGTCACTGTTTCTCATTAAAGACATGCCTACTTGTACCTATATTGATGCGTTTGAAGCACTGAAACAAAAGGTTAGAAACTGGAGTGCACATCTGATGTATAATAGCCTCTATGCGCAAGGCATACAATGTATTCCAGTGACGACGCTGTAATTTCACGGCGTAATAAAGATAAAGGTACGATCTGCGTATCTGCAGTATGTTTCATATCACAGCTTTCAACACTCGGAAATTCACACTTTGAGAACAATCGAGACTATAGCACTCGTACACACGTACGTTTACAAATGCCCGAGTCCACAGCAGGATATTCACAAGTTCCCGAATAAAGGTGGATTTCATTCATCTATAAAATAATTAGATTGTCTTATAGACACGTGTGAAATCAGAGCTTTCAAACTAAATAACAAAGCGTCTCTCATATACGCGTGAAAAAAAAACGAAAACGCACTTCAGACGCCTAAGGAATGGCGGGTTTCCTGGAATCTCGAGATTTGGAAACTCGATTTTGAAACCCTCCAACACAGACAAAAAAATGCATCTATTTTATTAATATGTTACATTAGAAGTTGCATTTACAGAAATACGCGCGAAACCAGGATGGGCGACTTAAGACTGGCTTTGCTGAATATTCCACTATTATGACGTTAACATATGATTTACGTGACTAAATATTCGGAACCATGGAGGCATTGCAAGCTGCAACAATGCAGTCAATGCTGCGTCCACCAGTCATCCATATGGCCAGTTCACACCAACCACTGTTCCCTATTTAAAACTATGCTTAAACTTTTAAAAGCCGTTCGTTCAACGTCCGTTTAAAACAACGTCATGTGTAATACTTTCTCATAGTCCGCATTTGAACAATTCTCCCTTACAACGATTACTCGAAATAATAAAAATGTTGACATTGAACATGCGAGAAAAACACACTTTCTTAATCAAGGGCGTGATGTTAGCCCACGTGCAACTTACATTAGTGTACCTATTCTGTTCCAAGCCTCTTTCTATGCGGAATGCACTTCGTTTTGGTAAATATACTATTTTTATTTTAACGCACGGGGAAACAAATTTAAGGTTAGTTTCATTTAAACAACGATATCATGTTATTCTCTTTTTTAATTTTAATAAATATCGGTTAATAGTGAGCTTATGAAAGCTCTGTTTACGATCCAATTTTCCATCACGTTTGTAACTTTCGGCCATTCTCAAAATTGGCATTGCAACGAGCGCCATACGTCAATCGAGTGATCGAACTTAAAAAAGGTTAATGTGACAAATAATACCTCTATTGGGTTGACAAATAATACCTCTATTGGGTTGACAGATAATACCTCTATTGGGTTAAAATATAATACTAATGTGTGTTTACAATTTCAATATGCAATATTTAATAAGATGTTAAGGCGAACTACTACTTGTACGGTAAAATGAGCACTTTTGAAAGCCCAGCTTAAGATCTACTCGTATGCATGTTGTGTATTATTCCGCCTTATGTAAAATTAACATTACCAAGGGCCCAACCACTTTATTCATGCATCGGTCAAGCGGAACTGTGAAATTATTAGTACAGTAAATATTTTTTAATCTGCTTATTTTTACACTACACTGCATTAAAAAAAAAAAAAAGTAGAAAGCGAAATAAATATTTTAATTTATTACAAATGGTTACCTAATACTTTTTATTCGGCGTTAAGATACGGAACTACTTGCCATCCGCCGTTACCAACTTTACTGGGCGCATGTCACTCAGTGCGTCCGTTTACATATATGCAGGCAGGGGCAGTGATTTTTTTCTGAGGTTGATTTCGAAAGTGCTCGCTTTATCGTGAACAGCCGTTTGTAAGAATGTTAGTAGATGTGGCAGATAAATGTATGCTATTTGAAGTAGTTTGATCTTCTAACGTTCATGTCAAAAATGAACAATTAAAGGCGAATAGCGTGTACCGTTTAAAAGAGGTGTTAATGGGGCGAGTGGTGTGAAGAGGTTAGTTAGTAGTACCTGTCCTGGGGCGAGGCACCGGCGGCTCCTGAACCAGCTTCATTGCGCCTGCGCGAACAAGAACACGTCCGCCCACGGGCGAGCGTGGAGCGCGACTGACACTAGAGTCGTGAGGCGAGCCAGTGCCTCCCCCCCAACCGCGCTGACCCACTTCCTGATGCCACAGCGGGCTGCATACACTCCAGGCGCACGTAGAGGGTTGTATAACATCCTGGCCGCGCCCCTGCCGGCTAGGCCGACCGCAAACCTCCTGCATACCAACAACACCTGCCTCCGCACTCGTGGCAGAACTGATTGCTTTCTTCGTTATGTCCATCCCGTATTCCTCCACAATCATGTAGGAACAGTCAATCCAACCTCAGGAGTGAGGAAGAACGAAGTGAGATATATAGAGATAAAAAAAATGGGGGGGGGGGGCGAGATAAAAAAAAGGGGGAGAGATCAAAAAAAAAGGGGGAGAGATCAAAAAAAAAGGGGGAGAGATCAAAAAAAAAGGGGGAGAGATCAAAAAAAAGGGGGAGAGATCAAAAAAAAAGGGGGAGAGATAAAAAAAAAGGGGGAGAGATCAAGAAAGGGGGAGAGATCAAAGAAAGGGGGAGGGATCAAAAGGGGGAGGGATCAAAAGCGGGAGGGATCAAAAGCGGGAGGGATCAAAAATGGGAGGGATCAAAAATGGGAGGGATCAAAAAGGGGGAGGGATCAAAAAGGGGGAGGGATCAAAAAAAGGGGGAGGGATCAAAGAAAGGGGGAGGGATCAAAAAAGGGGGAGGGATCAAAAAAGGGGGAGGGATCAAAAAAGGGGGAGATATCAAAGAAAGGGGGAGAGATCAAAGAAAGGGGGAGGGATCAAAGAAAGGGGGAGGGATCAAAGAAAGGGGGAGGGATCAAAAAGGGGGAGGGATCAAAAAGGGGGAGGGATCAAAAAGGGGGAGGGATCAAAAAGGGGGAGGGATCAAAAAGGGGGAGAGATCAGAAAAGGGGGAGAGATCAGAAAAGGCGGAAAGAGGAGAAATAGGGGGAGAAAAATCAGAAATGAGAGGAAGGGAGAAAATAATAAATGAGAGTGAGGGAGGGAAATCAGAGATGAGACAGTGTGAGAATATCATAAATAAGATTAAATGAGAGAGAGAAAAGAGAGAGAGTAAATCAGAAATGAGAGAGGGGAGAGAGAAAAAATCAGAAGTAGGAGAGAGAGAGCGCAAATCAGAAATGATAGAGATTGCAAATCAGAAATGGGAGAAAAGGAGGGAAAATCAGAAACAGAAGAGAAAAAGAGATGAAGTCGAGAAAGAGAGAGAGAGAAAATCAGAAACGGGATAAACAGGATCAGAAAATTGGAGAGGAAAAGTCAGTGTGTAAATTACGCACGTGATATTAACATGTGCACGCAAGTTAGATATTCGGGTTCAATACCGAAGCAAAGGCGCCGTCAGCCAAGTTCGCCGCAAGCGAAGAGCCGGCGGAAATGTAGCTTGGTTTGTCGTGATGCGAGGCGGGTTTTGTACCACAGAGGACATGTAGCCAACACTGTGTCGCCCGCAGCAATGTCAAAACTACTGTTTGTTCCAGCAAAACACTAACCATTAGTCAAAGAAATAAGGTTCTGAAATTTCTCCTCGCAAAATCATTTCACTCTTGGAAGACGAAATTATGACTGTCAAATCGTTATAAAAGTACTTTCAATGTTTCATTATTACTCCCATTTTAACTTCTAAGCACGTGGACCAAGAAATCTAGCAGCCATGGGTTTTAACATTTCATTTAGAAAGAAGACGTTAACCTAATAACCTTACAAAACTAGTTAGTTTTGTTATTGATATACCAGTCAGTATTTGCGTTAATACACATTTAGTTATGAACAGTAATGTTTGAAAAGCTGATTTCCAAAAGAGATCTTTGAAAAGTATAGCAGTTACAAGCACAATTATTTATAACTAGCTCACCCGTGCGACTTCGTTTGCATGAATTTTTTTGTAAAGTTATTAAAATAAAGCCCACTATAGTTTCATTGCGGTTTTATGTTTAAAATACTAATATTTCTTCTTTCAGGTTTAATGGAGTTGTTAAATTAAACCCTGCCATCGCTTAGCACGTGTTTTATATTAGCATGATATTATGGACTTTGAATTGATCTAGCCACTTTTTTTTAATTGGGTGCTCTAGCCCCTGACCAGCTGCGGCCCCACTATTAGGTTCTCCAGCCAAGCTACTGCGGTCCCCTTATTGGATGCTCAGCCACTGAGATACTGCAGCTCCACTTGATATATATCTATCCACTGGATCACTGCGGCCCCACTTGGAATAACTCTAACCACTGGGCCACTACGGCTTCTTGGGAAGGAAAGGAGGACAGCCCATAGACAAAAAAGAAAGGAGAAATGAAGACATTTTTTAACAGTGTTGTTTTAATGCAGTAATCAATCCTATGAAAAGCTTAATCCAGTACCCTTTTACATCCCTGATCATCCTTTTTTCCGGAACCGTTTGAGATATCTCGATTAAACAAATACTAAGTGGGTAATGAATAAACAGGAAATTTCTTTATTTTTAGGCTGACTTTAAGTAACTGACGAACGGTGTCCAAGACAACACTGTCATGTACGATGCGATCTCCAGTGCTGAGATGTGTTTCAGTTTGCGCACGGCGGTGGCCGTAATATATGCGTCGCGTACAGTCGGTCCAGTTAGATGTTCTCTCTGGACTCGTGTAGACATTTGTGGTCCATTAGCGCGCATGTCGACCGCGCTACATCTGCTCTTTCTCTGCATCACTTCTGACGTGTCCTGATTCTGCTCACGTGTTAGCAGCACCACAACTCTTGGCTAAGGTGAACTCCACCCGGGGTTACGAACAAATCGAGTTTTCTTACGAGAGAGTTTGGCAAAGGAAAACTTCTGCGTCTAGGTGAGCAATGTTCCAACGACGTCACTGTTAAATCGCATTTTAATTCGAGAATAACAAAAGAGAAATATTTTACTTAGTTACGAAGTTATTTTATACTAGCAGGCCGCAAACGCTTCGCTCCGGATTTATGGAGTTATTGAAATACATACCTACCTATATATGCGACTACCAGTGACTACCTGCAACTTTCTTTTTATAAATGAAACATAGCCCACGCCCATCTGGAAGAATGTAGCTTCCTAACAGTGAAACAATTGTAAGAATCTGTCGTGTAGTTTTGTAAGAGTAGGCTTAGAAATCAGCCGAGTAGCTCCTTTTTCTCCGACTTTGTTTACAAATTTTGAAATTTCTCAAGGATTTTTTTTTTTAAATTTAACATACCCTATGGCCATCTGGAAGGATGTGGCTTTCTAACAGTGAAATAATTATAAGAATATGCCTTGTAGTTTCCCGATATTAACCGTTACATATAAACAAATGAACAAAAACTCAAATGACCTCTTTATTATATTAGTACAGATTTGATTTATTTTCATTGCAATTATCCCGGTTCTTACGGTAGGAAATTGAGAAAATGTAGTAGCGCTTAAATAGTGCGGAATATTTTTGGTTGCCGAACTTTTAACGATGATCTTCCCACCTTGAGTATAAGTAACTGTAACTTAGCCTTGCGTCGTTTACATGATAGCCAGAACTTTGTAAACTTCCCGCTAGTGTTACCAGATAACGAGATCGAATCCCCGCCAGCTTCACGAGAATTTCCCGTTTTTTCATGAAACTGTAGACGGAATTGTACATTTGCGGTTTTCGTTAGTTTTCTATGTTCACTGTACGAAATTATTCGGAAATTTACCACACCAGTGTACACGCTTAGTGAGAAAGCAGGAATGGTAATGTTTCTCGCTGTATGTTCACTGTAGTGACATTTGCTCAGGAAACAGTCAAATACATAGGGAAGTTCCCAACTTTGTGTACTAGCGCTGCTAAACATTCCTGCAACTGCAGCTTCATGTGTTGTATTATTACCATACAGTGTACACGCTTAGTGAGAAAGCTGGAATGGTAATATTTCTCTCTGTATGTTCACTGTAGTGACATTTGCTCAGGAAACAGTCAACTACATAGGGAAGTTCCCAACTTTGTGTACTAGCGCTGCTAAACATTCCTGCAACTGCAGTTTCATGTGTTGTATTATTACCACACCAGTGTACACGCTTAGTGAGAAAGCAGGAATGGTAATGTTTCTCGCTGTATGTTCACTGTAGTGACATTTGCTCAGGAAACAGTCAAATACATAGGGAAGTTCCCAACTTTGTGTACTAGCGCTGCTAAACATTCCTGCAACTGCAGCTTCATGTGTTGTATTATTACCATACAGTGTACACGCTTAGTGAGAAAGCTGGAATGGTAATATTTCTCTCTGTATGTTCACTGTAGTGACATTTGCTCAGGAAACAGTCAAATACATAGGGAAGTTCCCAACTTTGTGTACTAGCGCTGCTAAACATTCCTGCAACTGCAGTTTCATGTGTTGTATTATTACCACACCAGTGTACACGCTTAGTGAGAAAGCAGGAATGGTAATGTTTCTCGCTGTATGTTCACTGTAGTGACATTTGCTCAGGAAACAGTCAAATACATAGGGAAGTTCCCAACTTTGTGTACTAGCGCTGCTAAACATTCCTACAACTGCAGCATGATGTGTTGTATTATTACCACACCAGTGTACACGCTTAGTGAGAAAGCAGGAATGGTAATATTTCTCTCTGTATGTTCACTGTAGTGACATTTGCTCAGGAAACAGTCAACTACATAGGGAAGTTCCCAACTTTGTGTACTAGCGCTGCTAAACATTCCTACAACTGCAGTTTCATGTGTTGTATTATTACCACACCAGTGTACACGCTTAGTGAGAAAGCAGGAATGGTAATATTTCTCGCTGTATGTTCACTGTAGTGACATTTGCTCAGGAAACAGTCAAATACATAGGGAAGCTCCTAACTTTGTGTACTAGCGCTGCTAAACATTCCTACAACTGCAGCTTCATGTGTTGTATTATTACCATACAGTGTATAGGTTAACAACTTCCATTATAGTCTAGGAAGTTTACCAGAACGTTTCTTACAGTGATTGTTTTATATGCCATTATACGCATAGTACAACCTGAACCGCTTTCACTCGTCAAACAAATTACGATGTCTCGTCAATTACAACGATATTCTTCCGTTTAAAAAGTGATGTCTCCTATACAAAAGATATACAAATTTATCTTAATCAACCCCCCCGCCCCCCAATCATCCCTTTTCCAACAACCACCTGCCGCCTCCGCCCTAGTCCCAGTCCGTCGTCGCAGTGTGTGTGTCAACTTCCGGGGAAGATAGAAAAGAGAGTTAAAATAGTATGTACTGAAAGAAATTAATCTTACATTATGACTATTGATTGGAGTAGGTTTTATACCGCAGATCACAATACTCGATACGAAAATTTAAAATGAATTGAAGTTGTCTGTTTATTCTAAAATATTCTAATTTCCGCTCCAACAAAAAAAAAAAAGAAAAGTCGGGAAACGGGAAATTTCCCACCATCAGGCTTTACTGCATATTGAAGACGTTGAGTAAGAAAATGATTACACGTTCGCATTTATGACAAACATGCTTCGACTTTCAGACATACGCAATGTAATTTCCTTATAATGAAAGTATTATATTCCATATTTTCCCCATAATCACATGGCAAGCACTTGAAACAGTTTTGGGGCTCTCAAAATATATTTTAAAAAACTCACATACAATTAAACACAGTACTTAATTTTAAGATTTGTGATAGAAATATTTTGCACATTCATAAACTACAAATTCAAATTTTTGGGAAATGTCCCTAATATTTACCATTTTAAAAATGCGCAATTTTTCCCGTTAAGCGCACAGATATTTTTAAGGTAACTCGTGGCAGTGTTTTATCGAATGTAATACTTTATTTATGCAAGTCAAATGATGATTTTAAAATGTAACCATGCACTGCATAAACTACGCTACGAGAACTAATTCATTCGATTTACTTGACATGACAAAACGTCTGAAAGTTGAATAATCCTTGGCACTAATATAACACAAGTATCCGAATTAATGACGGACATTTAATAGCGGATTTCTGTGCTACAGTTGCAATGGAATATATAAGGTTTTCCACTGCTTACTTAATGGTGTCGGTGTATGAGAATGATTGGACGACGCGCAAATATACTGCCGTAAGAGCAAAGTGGATCCATTAACCGGGGGGGGGGGGGGGAGAGAACTGCTACTTGAAACGATAGCCCTCACAGTAAAATTAGTCTCAATTTGAAAATATCTCTCTCCAAAGAGCACTCTTTCGCATTTCGTAGCTGGAGGGTTCCTCATACTCTATGGCGCTCTCTCTCTTTACTGACGTTAATACTTCTTCAAAACCAGACCGACACGTCAGATATATGCAGTTCACGGTAAAGTGAGCACTTTTGAGACCCTAGTTATTTTATCTTTTCACCCATATTTTATCCTTTAACCACCTTTTCAAATTAATATTTCCATGATGTAAGTAATGAACACAGCGTGTATAATCTACCACATTTACCCGCCACCACTTTATTATGTAAGCTAGGAAATTCTAGATAAATAATGTTCTCTCACTTGTGGCATGGGTGTTGCGAGCTATATCGTTTCGAGCTTGTATTACCTGGATGTGTTTTCATAGTTGAAAACCTAATTATTCTAAATTACTCATTAATTTTTTCTACATATGTATAACAGAATATGATGTGTAATTAAAGCAAATGGTAACAAACAGTAACTTCAAATGCTAGAGCTACGCAGTACATATAACAATCAGTTAGTCCTCACTAAAATTTTTTGCGGCAAGCTGGTATTTAAATAATTGTTAGTGATAAGGCCAGGTAAAGAGCTGTATACTTCTGCAGAATGTAGTAATCCACAGTTCAATAGGGCGTTTCTTTAAAATGTGGTATCGATTCGACTTGATGTCTAAAACAATTTATAATTATATATAGTGTGCGTGTGCGTGCGCGCGTGCAAGTACCGTTTCCCGGCGACAAACAAAACACCACCACATCACATGTTGGCCTCTCTTACGTCTGCAACATACTGTACGTTGTTTATCTTCTGGGCCCACTTACAAGAAGGGCTTGATGTAACTACCAGCGATGTCTTACACATACACGGTACCTACTTACCATGTTCCAGTACACACGATCACCAATACCTGGTCGTCCGCAGCCATAACCTGTGCTAGCAGTTCTTCCTCTGTTTCCACAGAGGTCTGGTACATCAAGCTCTTCATGTGGCCCCAACAGGAAGTAGTCTAGCGGAGTCCTCTTGGCCACCAGTGGATAGGTCGAGGTGGCCCGATTGCTTGGCCTGCACGTTCACCTGACGTAACTCCGCTAGACTACTTCATGTTGGGGCCACATGAAGGGCTTGATTTACCCGACATCTGTCGAATCAAAGGAGGACCAACTGGCGCGGGTTATGGCTGCGGCGGATCTTGGACTTCCAGGTCTTGGTGATCGTGTGTACCAGAACATGGTACGTATGTACCATGTTTGTGTAAGACATCGCTGGTAGTTACATCGAGCCCTTCTTGTAAGTGGGCCCAGAAGATAAACAACTTACAGTATGTTGCAGACGTAAGAGAGGCCAACATGTGATGTGGTGGTGTTTTGTTTGTCACGGGGAAACGGTACGTCACTGCACATAAGTTCCTATGCAAAACATAACAGTCTTGGTCCCCACTACAAACTCTTACAATGTGTAATGGGAATTTAGACACATTCTGTATGTAATGACTATTGATCCAAATTAGAGAGCTTTCACTTTACCGTGAACAGCCTATACCAGTGCGGAAACTGAGAATTTTTTTAAGGAATCGATTAACTCAATGTTATTCATATTATTATTACTACTACTAATCTGCCTTTAGGGTGACATGTTTTTGATATCTCGATTTGTGAATATTACCATACCATTCTTAATGCTGTACAGTGATACCAGTTAATTTACATGCAATTGTTGAACAACGCATAGTTGGATTAGTATTATGGATTGTTATATTAGCGTGGTGTACCTTACATTACCAGTCAGTCATAACAGCTAGATAAATTGATTTATGTAATTTTTTGTTACTTTGATTATCTTTTTATATACAGAATGTTTGTATGTCTACAGTGGATTCAGTGGCAGAGAAGGCAAATTATGCCTTAATTGCGCCCACAGAAAAATAAGGGGAAGTAAATATATAAATTAATTAACAACTGCGATGCGAGGGCGACCTTGAGTAGGAGCCACGCATGTGCCAGACACGGGTGGGGACCCGCGACGATCGCGGCCATCTTGGACGTGAGCGAACATTTCCGACCTATACCTACATCTCGCGACCCCGATGAGCTGGTACGCCGATTTTGGCGCCAAACTAAATAGTTCGTCTGTATCTGTTGACTCAAGACATGAAAGTCAAGTAGGGTGCCAGGTTAACCCGCCCGCCTCCCACCAAGGCGATCCAGGTTCAATCCCCGGCCGGATCACTCTGGATTTTCGCATGTGGGAATCGTGCCGGACGATGCCCTTGGTCAGCGGGTTTTCTCGGGGATCTCCCGTTTCCCCCCGCCCTTTCATTACAGCGCTGTTCCATACTCATCTCAATCACCCTCATCCACTCACTCATGAAAGTCAGGTATCCACTTTGTTACCATGGCCGTATCGCTGACAAAACGACATCCATTTTTTCTTCCGAAATACAGCGGACGAATAATACACGTGAAAGTTTTTAAGGCGATTTCATACCTGGAGCAATTCCGATGTATGAGGTTCAGAGCCACTGGAGCATTACGGGCGACGCTGACACGCGCATCAAGTGCGCCATAGCCCTTACGCACAAGGCGCTGATACACGGTCCAAACAGCTCCTGTTGTATGGCCTTATAACAACCTTTCAGGTTGAATTAATTTTTCAGAGAGCACAGGAATTAATTATACGCAGTCTAGTAAGGATGCGAATTACGTTCGTGATAAACATGAACACAATTTGTGAGGCAACTTAACCAAACGTGCGCTTTTTTCAACTTTCAGTTCACCGCGAGCGAACAATATCCAAATCTACAAACGAGTAAAGCAATTTAGGAAAATTATTTCTACTACAGCAATCCGAGTAAACCTCACCTGGCGCTTCGCCCGAGATAAAATCACGAGACCGCTATGGCTGAATGTTGTTTTCTTCCGGGAGGACAGGAATAACTGCACAACGAGGCCTATATTTACCTTGTGCTTCTCGCCAACCAAGAGCAGATATAGCCGGGAAAAGAGAGTTAACACGCCCCGTCTTCCCCTGGCCAACATCGTGTAGACTGTGTACTCTCGCAAGCTAGAGATGTTTTGTTGCCGATAAACTGAGTAAAATGTATTTAATATCTTTTCTCTCTATGAAGATTAAAGGCAGTGGTAAGTTCTTGTTATGTCGATATGATTGCACCGTGTCAATGGCCGACCACGAGACTAAATGAATCGCAAGACACTAATAAGTGTAAGTCTTCACGACGTATCGGGGCCTGGAATCTGTCCCCTTGCGCAGGTGAGACAATGGACTATGAATAATCGCCGTACATAGTGGGGGGAGTGGAGACTTTGAATTCAAAACTGGTGTTCCAGCACGAAGATATCTCGTGTGGGAAACTGGGTGAATATTCCCTGCTTCTAGATCTAGGAAGTGCTTTCCTTGTAGATTTACTTCCGCTGGATATAAACACTGCATGTTAGGAGGCAGTTTTGAACTGCTGATATTCACCGCGGCTGGCTGCCACGGAACTACCAACACAGTTTTTAACACTTTACATTTTAGCTTTCTCTCGTGGTATTCTAGTGCCACTTGTGTAACGTTCCCTGAAGATGGCACCGCCATGTCGTGAAGTGGCTGAAGAGTGCAGTTCCGAGAATTCCAGCCGACACACAAACTGCACACCACCAAGTCAATTTTAATATTAGAATTTACACAATTTCATTAATTAATATTTTTTTAATACGATTGCTTGCCAGTAGCTGGCCTGGCCACAACTGCTGGCAAATATTGTTTTAGTAGATAAGGAATTGGGTTTTTGGCACAGGAATCACGCATCGGACCTGGAAACCGCCCGCCCTTTTGGATGACACTCAAAATCCCTAGAATTTCCCTAAAAATTACCCGAAATTACATTATAATTTTGTTATGCTCTAGATGTCCCTTTTTCCCTTCAACAAAGTCCGTGCCTCAAAATATGCACTAGCGAGCCCCCGAAAGGCAATTTTCGAGCCATTGGAAGGATCTGGGGGGGGGGGGATCTATCTATCTCTCCCTCCCCCCTCCCCCTCTCCCTCCCCCTCTCCCTCCATCTCTCCCTCCATCCCTCCCTCCCTCTCTCCCTATCTCTCTCCCTATCTCTCTCCCTATCTCTCTCCCTATCTCTCTCCCTATCTCTCTCCCTATCTCTCTCCCTATCTCTCTCCCTATCTCTCTCCCTATCTCTCCCTATCTCTCTCTATCTCTCTATCTCTATCTCTCTCTCTCTCTCTGCTACTAGCCAAGCGCACCTCACCCCTTCCCCTCCTCATAATCGCAAAAAAGTCAAAAATTACAAAAATCTAAATAAAAAAAGTAAAATCGAAGAACATTATAACATTACCCTACCCAACACCTGCTCGACCACAACACCCTAACCAACACCCCCCCCCCCCCATAATAAAGTTGCAGAAAAATTGCAAAAGACGAAAAATAGTTCTCAAAATCGAGGAAACATTACATTGATGACTCCGACCTACATGGTGTTTCCCAAGTGCTAACCCTCGTTCGACGCTGCCATCAATGGCATGGAGACTATTGCGATTCTGTTTTATTATTATATTTGTAGACTGAATTATGTAAAACTATACCTGTTTTCAATGAATAAAGATGTTTTATTTCTCGTTAGTGTTGTACCCTGTCTGCTTTCCTGGTATAGTGTAAGTGCGTATAGTAATAAAATTACTGAAATGATGTGGGCAAAATATATTATTTGAATGTAAGTACTTAAATATTTGCTGTAGTGGCCTATCACTGAATGCCTTCAATCAATTATATGGTAACAGGTGTACATATTGAAATAAAGTACACAAATATTTACAGTGGATTAATACTGTAATACATTCTCAGCAGGTTGGCTGCAACAGACATTTTAAAGTATGCTGTTGAAGTGGTAGAAATTTGAACTTGATACCTGGAGCGAGGGCGAAGGTCGGAGGTCGAACCAGGCCTGATCGTACCTACTTCAGTGCAGTACATGTTGCAGAGAATGATAGCACATGAAGGAAATGTGGTGGCCTGGTGGCTAAATAGAGAATCAATACGGAATCCAAGATGGTGGTTCGAGATGACCAAGTAAATAGCAGGTGACTAAATGTATAAAGATGGCATAGCATTAATAATTAATAAACAAAGTGGCAGTCGAGCAGAAGTGAGTAATTAGGCTCACTATAGCTATCATGGCGGGCAATAGTGGCACACACTAACAGATAACGAGAGAACCAATATGGCGGCCGAGTGATAGCGGCATCGGCGCCTCTAGCAGGCGGTAATTGAACGATGGATAAGTGGAAACAAGATGGCGGACGATGGTAGCAGCAATAAACAACATTACAGGCACCAATGTTGAGCTCTACTGGAAGAGAGAACTACAGCAGACGATATCCAAGATGGCAGGATTGAACGAATTGAGCAATTGGGATTCAACATGGTGGTCGGTGTTATCAGAGTAATTTTTCCTGGATTTTGAAAACTATTTTTAATTTTTCGCGATTTTTCTTTAATTCTATGATTAGGGTGTTGGGTTCAAGTGGAGGGAGGGTGAGGAATTTTACACGTTCTTCGATTTTAACAATTTCTTTTATAGATTTTTGTGATTTTTCTTAATATTTTATGATCCTGTGAAGAGGTGGTGGTGAGGTACGCTTGGCTAGGGGTGGGGTGAGAAGGGTGAAGTCCTGCGGGTAAAAGCGAGCAGCCCCCCCCCCCCCCCATCCTTCCAATTGCTCGAAAATTGTCTTTCGGGGGCTTGATATTGCATAATTTGGAGAACGGATTTGAGAAAACAAGGGGAAATTGTAAGCGAAATTCGGAATTTTTCTTTAGGGAAATTCTATGGATTATAAGTGTTTTAAGGGAAAATGTAAACTTTTAAGGAAAAAAAACGGGAAATTCGTGACGTTATCCAATTTCCGGCACTTATTTCGCAATTCAAAAGGGTAAAATAAAATAATGATAATTATATATAGGCTAGCTTTCATCTCAAATATATACTACCATAAAAAGCTATACTTAAGGCTATATATTTTATTTAATAATCAAGCAACTGTCTGAACAAACGAACGAAGCCAGCTAGCGGACAGGCACAGGAACAAAGTTCAGAGGGGGTTAGGGTAGTGATCGGAGGGGGGGGTTAGGGTAGAGAACGGAGGGGGGTTAGAGTAGTGAACGAAGGGGGGTTAGGGTAGTGAACGGAGGGGGGTTAGGGTAGAGATAGGAGGGACACGTTACAATGTTGCCACTCGCAACACAATATATACGTTCGAATTTCACTCGTACTGAATATTAATGCCGAATGTTTAATTTCATCAATTCATTTTGCCAAATATTGTGTCATTTCCGAAACAAAGCGTTTACGACATGGTAAATTGTCGGTTGTTGCTCTTCTGTTTTCATAATCACGATAAAAAAATTAACAATGGTTATTGATTGAAAATACATAATGTCTGGCAAAGTAACATAACAAAACTCCCACTAATATGTGCGGGAGGCGTTTCGACTCTACTGTAGGATATCCGCGCTGCACAGAGCACGAGAACCCTGCTTTAGATATACTTGTATGCACTTTGTGTATCATTCCGCCGTTTGTCAATTAGCACCGCCATGAGCCTCATTACTTTATTCCCGCGTCAATCGATTGAAACTGTAAAATTATAAGGAGATAAAATATTTCCCATATACAGTCTTACATTTGAATGCTTTTAAAAAGCAGGGGGCGAAAATAATTTTAAAATTCACAACGGTTTCCCTAAAAGGTTTAACTCGGCTTTAATACATGGAATTACTTCTCCTTCGTTACCAACGTTACTGGGTTCTTGTTGTCCAGTGTGGACGCTAAAACATATGCTGGCAGGGGCAGTGACATTTTTCAAAAGTTGATCTTAAAAAGGCTTCTGCAATTTCGCTCATCCCGCACAGTACGTTGTAAGCACGTGGGGCGGGCAGAGATGTGGACAACATTAAGTGTGAGCTGCTTGGGTAAAGTGAGGCGAGCGCTTCCCTAAGTCATCGATAACCTTGAACCCAGCTGTCGCAGGTCGAGGTCGCTGCACGACACGGGTACGGGAGAGAGGCAATCGATACACGCCTGCCAGCAATGCCCTAGGCAATCTGCACTGCAGATCGACCTACACGCCAGACGCCACACTCCAAGACAGTCGTATTTATACAGGATGCGACCTACACGCCAGACGCCACACTCCAAGACAGTCGTATTTATACAGGATGATTTCGCAGTTAGGCCGATAAACTTCGGGAGGTGATTCTTCATGAAAAACATATGCGACACTTTATACCTAAATCGAATATTATGGGAGGTATGGGCCCTTAAAAAAATTACATTTTTAACCGTATTTGTGCAAAATATCGGTAACGAAGTAACATACAATGACAACTCTCGGAACATTATTGTATGTTATCGGGACATTCAACGCGAGAGCCGATATTTTCCACACATGCGGCTTAAAATTTCATTTATATAAGGGCTCATTCCTCCTTCAATATTCGGTTTAGATATAAAGTGTCGCATATGTTTTCCTTTGACTTTTTCATGAAGAATCACCTCCCGAAGTTTGTTGGTCTAATTGCGAATCACCCTGTACAGTCCATTAGCGGTTTCTTCACACTCTTTGAATCGGACATTTGAAGAAAAAAAAATCACCTTACATATGTGTTTTTATTGTAATTAATTAATATGTTACAATCGTTTTGTACTTGTGTTATCATAAAAAACTTTATTCTTGGTTAAATCGAAATCGTATTTACATTTATTTATAGATTGTAATATTACATTTACTAGTAATAAATAGTTCTTGCGCAAAATATTTTTACACTGAACGCGCCCGAGTGAGTTGTGTTGTCCGTTTTGTATAATTTTCTAGACTCGGTTAAGCTTTGTTTGCACGAGGTGGAGGAATATCGTGAAAGTAGGACTTTAGCACGGCTTGAGAAGAGTATGAAGTAGCCGTGGATAGACTCTACACATGCAGTGACATGGGTAAAATTTTATTCTACTCAAGTTGGAAAGCTCCGTATATTTAGTTTGGCAAGTAACAATTTCTGCCTCTAGGCAGCGCTGGTGTCGCATGCACGCCGGATTTTTCCGTTCTGTATGCAAGTAAATGAGATAATTGCCATTTTCAAAATTACAAAGTTCCTTTTCATTACGTCTATATTAAATTAAGAGTTAAAATATAAGTATACGGTCAATTTTATAAAAAATAACTTACTTTTATGTCAACGGATGTATGAACCGCTTTTGATACGTGGTATGGTTACGAAATAATCAAATACATCGTACATGGCAAGATATTCCAAAGGTTATATTTAAAAAGTGTGGTGAAAACGCCAATAAACTATACATGAAAGCTGGGCGTGGTAATAAATATTCCTGTCTGCAGCATACATTAGGATAAGAATAATGTTTCCAATCTAGGAGTTTCAAGGCTTATAATGTTAAGATCTCTGCAAATTTACAATTAATGTATTCTGATTACAATAAAACCGTTTTTGCTAACATAATATGAAAAACAGTACAAGTGACTAAAAGAGAATGTGGTCATTTTGAAAATATGCGAGACTAAAAACAGTTGAATAGAAGTTTTGGAAACATTTTTTTCTAGATTGCACGTTTATTTACTGCTAGAAAACGTAAGCTGTATATGGAATCTTGATTCAATTCTTTTAAGTTTAATTCTGTAAATTTTCAGCTTTAAGCTGCGACAGCGAGTGACAGCACCAAATATCTCTGGCAAATTAGTTTATTTTTTCTACAGGTTTGTTTTTGCTAGCCGATTTATTACTTTCTGCTAAACCTTGTACTGCCATGAAAATTTCGTTTCGTAGCAGTATGGTGTTTCTGTACTTTAATTTTACAAACTTAAGAATGTTAATATGTATTTTAATAGATTTGGAAAATATCTGCACTGCTAATTACAGCACTTGCTTTCTCCAGTTCGACTGGTATGAGATTGTCTTCTTGTAACGAGAAAGGCAAAAATGAAAAGACTGCAGCGATAGAAGTTAATTTAAAAAAAAAAAAGACGTGGCAAAATAAAAAAAGGGAGGGTGGGAAGGAGTTGCAAGAGTATGAGGGAAAAATTCCAAAATAAGAATTTGCCTGGTCTTCAATTTTTCTTGATAATTGTTGGCGGGTGGCCGCCTTCGCACTGTTTCCTGGGGAGGCATTAGGTGCGCTCTAGCGACCTACTTGGGAACTACGAGCTGCTGAGAGCGGGTAGTTCGAGAACCCGCCGCTCTCACGGCGCTGCAAGCGTGCGGACCAGTCTAGTACGTAGGCGTGCCAACACCCACACGCACTTCACAAACATTTCGTTGTGCTGCCACCAGGCGCAGCACGATTCAGTTTCGCATTTTTGGCGGTATTGTGTTTCTAAGTATCCAAAAAAAAAAACAACCATACACTTACGTAACTGAAATTAATCGTTGAAAAAAATATTTTTACAGCATATTATATATATCCAAACGTATTTATCAATTAATCTTCAGGGAAAATGTAACTTATTTTAACTCTACAGTTACATAAACAAACATATGAAAACAAAAGACAGCCAAAACAAAAAATTGCACACTACACAGCCTTGTAAATAACTCCGGATGAACGAGTAACAACGTGCAAGCTCAGAAGGCCGTAATGTCATCCGTTCGTCCGTCAAAAGTTAAATCTTGCCAAGGTTTTGACGGACGGGCGGATAGAATCAACGGCAACCTCTGATTGGCTGTTGGTCGCGAGATTGACGGACGGACGACGTTCGTTGTAAATCCTGCCTACCGGTTTTGCAATCTCAGTGTTAAGCTGGCTGTGTAAATCATCATTCAACGTCTACATGAACATACTTAACAAAAAATGTTGTAAGGCGATTCCCGACGCAAAATTATACAACAAACTTAGCACGACTCAGCCTTACGTGTTCATTGAGGAAGGTGTGCGGCTCTAATGAAATAATCTAAATATGCAAGAAACAACGTGAGATTACACATCAAATTAGTTTATAACACTTAGCTGATAGAATTTTTTTTAAACTCAGAAAATTTGGTTCGTAAAATTACACCCCTTCATAAATTAGTGATCTGGTAGCAAATACACTTCATAGAATTGCCAACGCTGCCGTACATTATTAACTGCGATAGCTTACAATGGTGAAATGTGTTATTACTTCGATTATTATCAATAAACTTTATTCATACCATTCAAAAATGTATTAAACACAGAAAATGCGTCAAGTGTAATGTACACTTATTTGTAGTAAACATTTAGACTTATGAGAAATACAGTGATTTGTATACCTTCATTAACAACTTCTCAATGAACGCACGCATATCAGAAACAGTAGAATTACATTTTATTTCACTGTATGTTTTTGCAAAGCACACTTATTTCATTAAAATAAAATAATTTTTTTAGGAGGAAACACAGATACTTCTTCATAAGGAATGTTTTGTTTTTGTTGTCAGATTTATGTAATTAAAAGTTTTTCTCTACCCAGTACTACTACAAAATATTAACTATCATCTGGCTATACTGTCAAGTTTCCATTCTTAGTGCGGAGCAATTTTTATTCTTTACGTAGGTTCCAACAATCCAAAGCTTAAGATATTTCACAACTGTATTTAATTTGTGAAAATTGTAACTATCACAAATGTTTACATACTAAACTAAAAAATACGGTACACATGCGACAAAAGTGGTACACATGCGACAATAGTGGTACCCAGAGGCGGAGAAATATGATTTGCCAAACCGTCACCACAGAGCTTTCTAACCTTATGTTATCCTCCATTCGCAGTGGCGTAAGTGGAATTTTATTTGGGAAGGGGACGATGGGGGAGGGTTTGTTAATTGATAAAGCAGCGTCTATAAAATTGTTTTGAGTTGAACATTATATGCAGACGGTTGTATTTTCATTTCGCTAATTTTTACTGTTTTATTTAACCAAATTTCTTATTTTAGTGGTAACCACCTAAATATGTTTTTTTTTTTTTTTTCTAAATGTGACCATAACATATTTCTTCTTCACACCAGGTGATTCCTTGGGAAAACACAGTCGTATTTAGAATACCGATATAAAATTCGCAAGTGTTTGTAATGGTGGCAGCCCTGCAGAACTACATTCGCCGGAGAAGACCACAGCGATCAGGTAGAATCTGCGGAGTGCCGAGTCGCACGTCTATCTCGTGTTCTATGATCGCCTCACACGAGCGAACCTCTCAAGTAGATCAGGAAACTGGGAGGAGGCGTGTTATAGTGCCCCCTCCTCCCTCTCGGCTCACACAGCAGACGCAGCGTCTGCTTCAACATCCTTACCCAGACGGGGTCACGGAATCAACGTAACCGTCGATTATCCAGAACAAGTCCGTGCGGCTATGGGAGAGGATGTGGTAACAGTTATATTAATTGCTCCGCCCATCTATACAATAGAATAAAGATGAGGTTAGACCGCTTATTCGTCTTCTGCGCATGTACCCAGCATCGACCTGCCCACAATAATACACAACTGTCCGTCACATGGTCAACAGTGATGAACGTGTTTGTTTATATCTTAATCTTTAAATGACAAGCAGTATTATTAATAAAATACTTTTACCAGTCTTAATTTAATCAAACTGCATTACAAATTGGTTAGAGGAAGTACAAATTCATCTAACAGCATTTGTTTACAAATCAGTTTTCTAACCTAAAATTCAAACCACGCCATTTTCGCAGTAAATTAGTTCAATGTTGGGACACGGAGATTGGCTGTGCGCAGTCAGCGAGATCTCTCTACCTCATTTTTAGTCTATGATCTATACGTATCGGATTATTCAAAACACTGACAACGCTTATGTTACGCGTAACAGAGACCGATCATTTTTCAAGCGGAAAAACAGGTTTTGGGCGCTGTGGATGCTGTTCCATGGCCACCACGCTCACCAGATCCGACACTTCTCGACTATTTTCTTTGAGGTGATGTTAAGGGTGTGGTGTATGAGACTCCTGTACCGTCAGAGCAGGATGTTACCACACGAATCCACACAGCCAGGTGTACGCCAATCCCTGCACCGCAGATGTAGGCTCTGTAATCAAGTAAGGAATCGGCAATTGGAACCCATTCAGTAGTTTACTGCACGACATGGCGTGATGCAGCTGCTTGTGTTGGCGGTGGTATCGTGACGTAGTGAGGAGCGTACACACATCACCACGTCCGCAGTTCTTCGACGGCGCACAGCGGAGAAGCCAGCGGACACGAGTACACTACTCAAGAATGATCGCTCCCCCCCCCCCCCCCCCCCGCACAACATGTGTACTAATCGCTGTCCGGGCTGTCTTACACCTGAGCCTACCTACACACACTCTTGCACGTCTCAATTTCCTTCTTATCGATTGTTGGTCTGCGTGATCCCTACCCGCTATACACGGTTCACGGTTAAATGAGCACACTTTTGAAAGCCCTGCTTAGGATCTACTTGTATGCGCATTCTCTCTTCTTCCGCCTACGTTAAATTTAATTTGCCATGGGCCTCATCACTTTATTTATGCGTCGGTCAAGTGAAACTGTAAAATTAATACGAAAGTAAATATTTTGCAATTCTGCTCACTTTTTCCCCTTCGATGCATTAAAAAAACAAAGTGAAAAAATAATTTAATGGTATTCGACGTTAAGATATGGAACTATAACTTACCTTCCATCCATCGTTACCAACTTCACTGGGCATATGTCACTCAGTGCGCCCGTAAAAATATATGCAGGCAAAGGCAGTGGTTTTTCTCTAAGGTTGATTTCAAAAGTGCTCACTTTATCGTGAACAGTCTTTGCTTGTCTTTACACTCGTCTTCTCAGAAAAATTTAACATGTGTGTACACACCGCGTGAGTACTTCCAAAACCCGTGATTAGGATCTACTTTTCTACCAATCCTTGTCACTACTCGTGCGTAGATCAAATGAGGCCTCGTTGACAGTCAACATTACGCACATAACATAATGTAGTAAAACCTGTGTTTGAAATCACAATGTCCACGACTAATATTTCACACGACTTACTTCAATCTCCGAGTATCTTAAGCAGTCTTCAACGCCGGCGAATGAGAATGTGAAATATCATAGAAAATGCTGTAATCAAGATAGCCGACTTATGCGTGTAAACATTCCTGCGCTAACAAAAATGATTTCCATAATGGTTTGTTCTTTTCTAATTGGTCAGATAAGATGTCTCCCCATATTTACGTGTATTGTGAACATGCGGTGTCGCTTGTTATGCTGTGTAGATGGCGAACGTGGCCTGAAACTATGCAGTAGGTATGGAGCGTACACATACTACTAATACGTTACATACTACATATACGCTAATTCTTACTTACGTGCACAAACCAAACAAAAACTCTTAACCGCCCGTCCACAATTGACGTTAACGCGAAAGAAAAAAACCTCCCTTGTCTGATCAATTAGATGACAGCAAACTATTATAGAAGTAATTTTTGCTAGCACAGGAAATTTTTTCACGCTAAGTTGGCTATCTTGATTACAGCAATTTTTATGGCGTTTGAAAAATGTCTTTGCTTCTACCTGCTCATATTTTAATGCACACATTGAGGCAGTGTTTTATAGTGTTTCGATTTTGGAATATCGATACTAAAAAAAAAAAAAATTACAATAGCATCGCATTTTACACAATTTGGTGTTTTAGCATTCCAAATTAAAGTTTATAAAATGCTAAGTGTAATTTACAAAAAAGGAGAAACTCACAACGAATTGGATACACGACCCGAGTGGCATGCGCCCAATTAAAGTTATACGACGGAAGGAGAATAGCTGAAAGTGTTAACGTTGAATTTAAAATGTTAGGTAAACATTTGCAAACATTAGAATTATTTTCTTTGCTCTATTTTTAAATACATGTAAACGTAATTATTCGCAACTTTGTAAAGTATTTTCTTTCTAATCATTCCATAGTTCCTCTTGACCGGCGCGAGAATAAAGCGTTCAGATCCACACGGCAGTGTTAATTATACATATGGCGAAAGAATACACAACATGCATACAAGTAAATCCTAAGCGGGGCTTTAAAAAGTGCTCGGTTTACCCTGAGTAATTTATATTAATCCGGTGTCCACAAAATTTAAACATCGCAATTTTTACACCACATTCAGACAAGGAACTACTTTATTCTACTCCGCCCACAGCCATCTTTCAACAGGACAGTATCAGGCCTGTAAGAAATACTGTGTGGGGGGGGGGGGACTTGGAGAGAGATATAGTTTACGTACGCCCCACGTATGAATATTAGCCTCTGTAAGAAAACGAGCGAACCCTGCTATGGCTAATGTAATGTATGCAGGCAGAACTGCATAATTAAAGTAGAACGACCTGGGAGAAATCCATAGCAATAAAATTAACATCAAACATGAGCCAACTGCCAGTTATTCTGCATACCGTAAACCATCGTCGAAGTTGTTGGTATTCCACACCAACAGAATTTCAATTACCTGGATATCCCTGCTCACAATCAGGTTCTGTACAGCCCCCTGCATAGTTATACAACACTGCATAACACACTGGAAGACATAGGAACCAACTATGTATTTATTTCAAGCAATGAAAGGCTTCCAATTTTTAAACAATAATTTAATGTGTAAAAATATCATAGAAATGCATTGCCTGAAAAGTTTCATTCCTTGGTAGTGTTAAAAATGCAAGGGATATGCACGCAGTAGCTGGACTAGGTCTATAAAGATATCTCTCATTATGTCTGCTACAAATGCCAATTAAGTAAATAGAGCATTTGAAAGTAAAAAAGAAAATATCTAGACATCATGAATGTTGCACACACTTAAGGTTTTGCAGAGTAGATTTAATTCAGTTCAAAATAAAAGTAGCTAATGTTCTCACACTTGGCCGTTACAATAAATTACGTTCCTGTATAATTACATATTTAAAATGCTCCTGGCTAGCACAGCTTATGTTGATAGAGCCATCAGATAGTTAATTAAATCTCAGGCACTTTGTGACCACTGGAAAGTGTCGGGAAATGATGCTGCTTACTTTACAAGTTTATTAAACATACTCACGTGCGTGTAACGGTCACTGTACATTAAGGTGGGATCATACCTTACATAAATGTAGAGTTTCTCACACTTATTTTATATGTAAATCAATTCTGATGGTAGTACTGTGTACCGTTGGCTTATCACTCAAATTTTTATATACTTATTTGGGTCTAATTAACCTTAAAACATTTGATTTATACTTTTAACTTAGAACTAAGGCTTCATTGGCCTGCTGCCGTTGTGAACCACTTAATTCAAGATGGAGTATGGAACATTCCGTCACCATCCATTATCGGCAGCGGTTAACTATTCAAATTAATACAGAGTACATAGGGCTTAACCCAGGGTGCTTTCCAATACCGTGACGACTCAAAAAAGTGCGCTTAAATGTTGCCAACTTGCACACAATTAACAAGTTACTTGAAACCTTATAAAACAAAATAAAATTACAACATTTCACATATGGAAAATTATCATTTCAGCTGCTGCGTTTACTTCAATATTACGTAGAACTAAGAAAATAAAATTATGATATAACAATATTACAAGTGAAACATGCAGCAATCATAATATTTGTTTACAAAATAAACGTGCGTGTACTAGTATTATAGATTTGCATGCTAACTTTATATGTGTTGGAATGCAAATCGCACGTGTTGGATAATCAGACGTTACAGAGGCCATATACCAGTTCGCCGAGAGAGTACGCACTCTCTCCCTCCCCCCTCCCCTCCGCCCCTCCTCCCCTCCCCCTCCTCCCCCCTCCCCTCACCCCCTCTCTCCCTCCCCCCCCCCCCCCCCCCCCCCCTCTCCCCCCCCTCTCCCCTCCCTCTTCTCTCTCTCTCTCTCTCTCTCTCTCTCTCTCTCTCTCTCTCTCTCTCTCTCTCTCTCTCTCGACGTCACAGAGAATCCTCTCTGCTGTAAACATTCCGAGGAGAGAGCGCGAGAGGGAGAATGAACGACGATGTACACTCGGTGCTCATTCTCGCACCCTCTCTGGCAGCCATGTTGTTCTCAACTCTAACCTCAATATCCAGAGATATATTTTGTTGTTTCTAAAGCAGTGTTAGAAATATTTTATCGACTTAACTTAATTATTGAGTTTGTGAAATGTGTAATAACAACAATATTCCGTTTGATTTGGAACATAAATTATAATGTTATGTTTACGTTTGATTTATGTTAATTGTGTGAATATTATTAAATACTGTAATTTGCAGATACCAATTATGTTTTTACTCATGCACAAATGTAACAAATTAAAATAAGTTACTACTATTTAATGAAATACTGTACATTTATTCGAGGAAAGTGAAAGGCCAGTAATATTTATTTTTCTTTATTTATTACTTTTTCCATCGGAGAAATAATGCCGGAGGCTTACAGAGGACACAAGTCTCAATACGCTAGAGTGAACCAGAGTGAGAGAGGCGAGTGAGTACACACTCCAGTTGAGACACGGCCTAGTTAGTGCGTGTTAAAAATAATACGTAGTTTGGGAGTAAGGGACTCTTTTTATTCAAATGATTTTCAAAAGAGCCCGACCGTCAAACAGCTATATACTTTTTTCTCTTCTAGGAAAGCCTGGTGGCCAGAGGCAACTACGCTGCCGTTCAGGTATAGGCTGTTCACTTTAAAGTGAGCACTTTTTAAGGCCTTGCAAAATTGTTCCTTTTTGTCGAATTTCATTTTTCGGCCACTTTTAAATACAACCACGATGTATACAATTCACTCTTCTCAGAAGTTTACGTCTGAATAAGTAATGAAATGTATTTATTAAAGGTTGAAAGGGCTTTAGAAAGTGCTCACTTTACCGTGAACAGCCTATAACTGCTATACGTGGCGGCTTTTTTTAATTCGAAAAAAGAATGTAGTTTGTAAACTGCACACGGAGATGGATGGTGATCGTGAGGATCGCTCAGTACAGCGGCAGTTATTACATCACAAGGTCACAGGTCGAGCCCGCTCAACGACCTTTCAACCACACAGCCCCCTCCCCCCACATCAGTGCAGCCAATTACAAACCGCACGTCGCTACTTCCTACCACCACAAAGCGGCGAAATTTACCAGCATCGATTTTCCTACCGCACGCCATTAGCGCGAACGTTAACACTGAAAGGTTAGGGATGGGCGAGAGTTTTTAATTATTGCTTTGCTGCATCACCGCTTAATTACGGGATACAGGCTGTTCGCGGTAAAATGAGCACTTTTGAAAGCCCTGCTTAAGTGCTGCTTGTAACACACGTCGTGTGCTCCTCCGCCTTATGTACAATTAATATTGCAATTGGGCTAGTCACTTTATTCATGCGTCGGTTAAATTAAATTGTGAAATTGTTAAGAAAGTAAATATTTTATATATCTGCTCATTTTTACATGGTCGGTGCATTAAAAACAGCAGAAAGTGAAAGAAATTTATTTAAGTTTTCACAAATTATTACGTAACACTTTTTATTCGACGTTAAGAAATGGAACTTCTTTCCATCCATCGTTACCAACTTTAACGTGCGAATGTCACTCAGTGCGTCCATTAAAATGTATGCATTCAGGGGCAGTGACTTTTTTCTAAGGTTCATTTCCTAAGTGCTCATTTTATCGTGAACAGCCTTTCACCATACTGCGGTTGGTTCAATTACCCTTGTATTAAAGTCGAGCATAAATCAGCACGTCGCTCTAACACCAATGTTTACTTTTAGATTGTGTGTACCTCCACTACCAGCTGGTGAGGGGCCGCGGTGATGTAATGGTTAGAATACGCGCCTCCCACAAAGGCGAACAGGGTTCGATTCCCGGAGGGGTTTCCGCCGCTGGTCGGCGGGCTTTCTCGGGGATCTCCCGTTTCCCCCTGCCCTGCTCCATACTCGGCTCGCTTCACCCTCGTCGGCTCTGAAGACCACGACGTTAAGAGCCGCCCAAATCTCTTCACACAGTATGACAGACACTCGGAAACATAGCTGTTAGTAGGGAACCAGATGTCGCCATGCCACTCACTATTAACCACGTGACTGTCAGATGTATTGATGATGGGCGAGTCAAAGTTACGTGGGCAATAAACGAAGATAGGTCTACCTCACCTAGAGTCTATGGTGACAACTTATTACATTTGCAAAGACAGGCGTACATCGAGAACACATACTTTACTTACACAATTTTTCACCTGACATGTTCCCCCCAAATATCTTCCGAATCGCTCTAGGTATCGAAATTTTTATTTCGAATTCGTAAATGGCATTACGGAGCTACGACGCCGTTTGTGTCCGTTCTGAGATGTAATTAAGAACTGAAATAACGATATCAACTTCTTTTTTTTAGATATAAGGGGGGTTTTCATTGGTGTACGCAATTTGACTGTGGCTGGGTAGGTTGTTCGTTGCTGTTGCTGCAAACAAATACAACTTTGTTTAATTTGATGTTTACAGCTTTTTTACAATTAATCCGCCATGCAATCGCGTTCTGTTTCACAGTCTACTCTAATGCAACATCTCCCAGAGAATGACCCAACCTACCTAACACCACAGCCACAGTCAAATGCACACACCTAACAACATCCCATTATATCTCAAAGAGGGATCGTCGAATTTTCAACATAATCTCGACACTGAACTCCCAGCATAGTAACATGTTACGCTATTGGGAGAGATCAGTATGTTTCCATTTTTTTTTAAATGCCAAAGTTGATACCATTATCTCTGTAATTAATGACAATCTCTGAACAAACATAGACTGTGTCTTATGAGCTCTGTAGTGCCATTAACGAATACGAAATAAAAATGTCGATACATTCAGTCATTCGGAAGATATTTGGGGTGAACGTTTGAGCTTAACAATGCCATGTATAGGCTGTTCACGGTAAAATGAGCACTTTTGAGAGTCCTGCTTAACATCTACTTGTATGCAAGTTTTGTATTCTTCCGCCTTATGTAAAATAAATTACCATTGTCATTGGCCTCATCACTTTGCTCGTGCGTTGCGTCGGTCAGGTCAAATGAAACAACTGGGATGTAATTAGGAAAGCAAATATTTTACAAACCTGTTCATTTCCCCACTTTCGACGCATTAAAATAAACAGTAAGCGAAATAAATAATTTAAGTTATCACAAATGGTTATTCAACGTTAAGATATGGAACTTCTTTCCCTCCATCGTTACCAACTTTACTGGGAGCATGTCACTCAATGCGCCCGTTACAATATATGCAAGTGGAAGCAGCGATTTTTTTCTAAGGTTTATTTCTACAATGCTCACTTTATGATGAACAGCATTTGTCTGTGTGATGACGGCGAAGGGAGACCTGTATAGGCCGTTCACGGGAAAGTGAGCACTTTTGAAGCCCCAGTTAATTTTTTCTTTCAAACAATTTATATCCTTTCACCACTTGTTAATGTAAACCCTGCCACGTATTTAATAAACACAGTGTATACATTCACCATACCCAAAACCAAAAGTCCGAGGCCACAATAAAATGTATTTATTGGTCATTAAGTCTAACGAGACAGCTTCAAAAAGTGCTCACTTTATCGTGAACGGTCTATAATACGAGACGTGAAGGGACACACACGTACGTCCTATAGCGCAGTCTTGCTCGGAGAGCTTCCTGTGATGCATATAGATACAGGGTAAGAACCTCAAAGACCAATATCATCATTGAATTATACTCACTATGAACAATATATTGCACGTTACATGACTTATCTTATAGAATAGGGAATAATGTTTATCTCACAATCTCAGGTAACTGCAAGTCCAATAGGTAGGAGGAACGGCCCTGGGGCTACGCACTCCATAACAAACTGAAAAGAGGTCGAAGAGTCTGGCTTGCAATGAGTCAGGTTCTGGAACTCAGGCATGTATATATGCCATCTGTGATGACGGAGGCATACTTTAGGCACACATGACGACCCCCCGTCACTCTCATCGGACTGCCGGCCCGTACCTGGTGGCTGTTAGTGTGCCGCGGATGCAGGGCATGTCACGATGACAAATGACAGCCACTTTCCAGTCAGCCGAGCAGGCTCCGGCCTCTGTCTGTGGGTCAGTAGGCGAGCGAGCTCTTTGCCGCCGCAATCTCCCTCCCCTCCCCCACCCTCCTCATAAATCACACACTGGAGATCCGACTCACGATTAAAAAACGAAAGCGTACAGGTTGTTGTTCACTACAGAAACAGAGCACTTCCGAAGGACGTCCTTAGAATCTACATCTTCCCTCATTGGTCTGTACGCAGCGATAACATTCTCCGTACAAGCTCGTGAGAAAGCTTCCTCGAGACCTGCTACCTGTGCCTGCATGCCAGCAGTTATGGAGGATTCTCTGCAATAACCTGTCCAACGATACTCGTTGCCGTACAAGTAAAGACGAGTGCATTTTCTATGATTTCACCTCCGCAACTGTGATTCAGAAACTATCTTACTCGAGATGTAACTACACGTGCAATATACAGACACAGAATGTTTTTGTACCGTTTACAAACGCTTCTTCGGAAAGTAGTTGCTAAATATTTTCGTGTAACTCACAAGTTACATATCGTATCTTTACAACACGTTGTTTTATAAAAACATTAACTGTTTATGTACACTGTAAAAAAAATGTCTAGCAAACGTCCTAAACTTTAATGGAAGTTTTTAACCTATTCATTATTGTATGGGAATAGTTCCATACAGCAGACTGAGCATGTAGGAATGTGTTGCATTGCTACGATACAAATTTCGAAACTTCCATACGCATTTGACTGTTCCCTGAGCAAATGCATAGAAACACTAGCACGGATGTATGGGAAAAAACTTGGCTATTCGCTCTCTCTCACTATATCTATACACTGATATGCTACATTTGCGAAATTTACTACAGTGTATCTCCATGTTTATAATATATTCAAAGTCTGTAGTACTTAGGTGTTAAAATTCGCCCTTAGTTTTACAAATTTCTATGGTACCATGTAGAAACGTTTGCTCTCAGTCAAAATTTCCCGCATATTATATTTATATAACCGTCAATGAACACATTTACAATTCAAGTATTGCAGAAATATATTAATATTTCCGTATACAGTGTCTACATTTAGAAATTTACGAATATAACACAGTTAAGAAATAAACAAATTAAAAAATAATAAAATCTGATTTTACGTTACGCGGTTGTACAATAATTGCCTCTGCCTCTAGATATTAATTAGTCGCATTTAATTACTAAAGTTAAGATGCTGAGTCGTAATAAAACATTATATATTCCACCTTAGATCACTTTGTTGCTCGTTTTTCAACATTACGTTTGCGGAATGATTAATATAATACGAGGGGGGAGGGGGGTCTGCATAATATATTGTTAATATTATTAACACTGTAATATCAGTTTTGATATTCAAGAAGTGAGGTCATGAAGTTTCATACAAGGATGCAAGAAAACTGGAGTTGTTCGCTGAACTAGAATAGTCAATAATGGGGTCGGCTTTCAATCCCAGCTTCCATAGCCATTCCTCGTGTGATCGTGACCTACCCTCATGCCAGATTCTCGAGTCCCAACACTGAATGATCGTTTGCCAACACGACTGTCAAAACCGCGAAACTAGTTCTTCATAACGAGAATCATTTACGAAGATACACTGAAGGCTCTCTCTCATTCGCCAAGTTGAAGTTTCAGTCTACGTGCAGCAGGTTTCTGTCTACGTGCGGCAAGTTTCTGTCTACGTGCAGCAGGTTTCTGTCTACGTGCAGCAAGTTTCTGTCTACGTGCGGCAAGTTTCTGTCTACGTGCGGCAAGTTTCTGTCTACGTGCAGCAAGTTTCTGTCTGCGTGCGGCAAGTTTCTGTCTGCGTGCGGCAAGTTTCTGTCTACGTGCGGCAAGTTTCTGTCTGCGTGCAGCAGGTTTCCGTCTGCGTGCAGCAGGTTTCCGTCTGCGTGCAGCAGGTTTCCGTCTACGTGCGGCAAGTTTCCGTCTACGTGCGGTAAGTTTCCGTCTACGTGCGGCAAGTTTCCGTCTACGTGCGGCAAGTTTCCGTCTACGTGCGGCAAGTTTCCGTCTACGTGCAGCAAGTTTCCGTCTGCGTGCAGCAGGTTTCCGTCTGCGTGCAGCAGGTTTCCGTCTGCGTGCAGCAGGTTTCCGTCTGCGTGCAGCAGGTTTCCGTCTACGTGCGGCAAGTTTCCGTCTACGTGCGGCAAGTTTCCGTCTACGTGCGGCAAGTTTCCGTCTACGTGCGGCAAGTTTCCGTCTACGTGCGGCAAGTTTCCGTCTACGTGCAGCAAGTTTCAGTCTACGTGCAGCAGGTTTCTGTCTACGTGCGGCAAGTTTCTGTCTACGTGCAGCAAGTTTCTGTCTACGTGCAGCAAGTTTCTGTCTACGTGCAGCAAGTTTCCGTCTGCGTGCAGCAGGTTTCCGTCTGCGTGCAGCAGGTTTCCGTCTACGTGCGGCAAGTTTCCGTCTACGTGCGGCAAGTTTCCGTCTACGTGCGGCAAGTTTCTGTCTACGTGCAGCAAGTTTCCGTCTGCGTGCAGCAGGTTTCCGTCTGCGTGCAGCAAGTTTCTGTCTACGTGCAGCAAGTTTCTGTCTACGTGCGGCAAGTTTCTGTCTACGTGCAGCAAGTTTATTTTTAATGAAATAACTGTAAAGGTCTTATTATATCACATTTACATTTTACAAATAGCTTCGAATGTAGTCGCCACATTTCACCGATGCATTATATCTGGTAATCGTGAGACGGCGAGAACATATTCGCAATTGAAAAATGATTCTGCACTAATTGTGTCATATATACTCGACAGAAGTTCAGTATTTTCGTTTGTTAAAGTGCGTAATGCACTCATATGTTACCACAGCGATAGAGGCGTAGTTTCGACCTAAGTGTTCCTAATAACTGACGTAAGTTAGAAACAAGTAATTCGACATACGTAAAACCGAATCTTAAGCCCGATAAATCTTCACGAAAAGCAGTCCTGTTGTAAAACTAAACATTAACAATCTTCACACCCCTGATCATCAGGTTTTGTCAACACTTGTGGCAAACTGCCAGACAATATTGAGGACTAGATGACAATGAGCCTATATCTCCATCAGTATACGATCCAACCGAATTATTCACGAAAGGAAAATTTCGTTTCATACAGAAGTAGTACCAGCTCGAACATGTATCCCGAGATCTGCCGAAGACACCCGACATTCACGTGGGGTTCCGAGCACGGAAAGGTTGCTATGTTTACGTTATTCTAAACTTAAGAAAATTTATTATTATCCTAGGCTAGTTTAGGGTGATATGACCTTCAGAAACACTTATATAACTAATGTCTAGGTTCGGTTGGTCTGTCAAATTTGGAGACACTAATTTGAAAAAAAAAAAATTAAGGATTTTTCATTTAAAACCATCCATCGCTGAATTACGAATGACAATTTTTGCGCCTATGTTCAGAGCCTGTTTTTTTTTTTTCTTCCCCCACACAATATACACTTTAATTTCGTTCCTGAAAACATTTTGCCTCAACCCATTCGGCGATTTGCGGCAGAGAACGGCACACAGGTTCGGCTAGTTTTTGCGGGGGATGCAGTCTTACCTTCACATGAATATATCAAGGACGTGGGGCAAACGACACTTCTACCAACAGCTACAATTAATGAGAGCATATGGAAGTTTACACACACTTTAATAAAATTCTGAACAGTAAAAATACATAAAAATTAATTGCTTGCACAATAAAACTACTACAAAAGTATACAACACGACAACGTTTATAACAGTACAAAAATTAAAACAGCTGCTTGATAAAGGAGTTAGCATTAAAATCAGTTGAGGAATGCACAAACTATCCTGTGGCTTAGTAAACTCGTGCTTCCCTTGTAGGCGATTTTCTTTCGAAGCGGAGTAAAGAACGAACACGATATGAATTACCGCAACTTCTCCAGACACGTCTTAGGGGCATCCACTAAACCTGCCGAGAAAACGAGAACGGAACATACTGGCATTAACATTTCTCACTTGCAGGTCCAATATAGTCAACTTTGCCTTAAACACACTAACTCTTATGATCAAAGGCGATTTGATGGTGCTGTACCCGATTTCCATTACGACAACGAAAGAACAATTACAGTAAACTTTTACTCCCAAAATTTCTTTCAGGCTACTTTGCAAGAGGCAGTACATTTATTATGTGCAAGTTCACCGAAATAAATGTCTTTTAAGGAAGTCACCCTGCAAAATATTTGTATAGTCGCTGAAAAATAATTGTTTACAGACAACCAGAGTTTAGTCGTAGGAAACATTTAATTTTGTGCCAGCTTTCAACATTCTTGACTAGGTGAATATAAAACAAAGTATTTTGTAAGTACATTTTTTTGTGCTCTATAATTCACATCCTTTGCCTTCAAACTATTTCCGAAATACATATCCCTTAAGACAACCGCCTGAACAGAGTTCAAGTGTGAGCAAGTGTTGCCAACAGTTGGCAAGTCTGCACGACATTCAACACGACATGTAGAGAGGACAAAAGGCGCCATGATTCCACAGTGCGAACATCTGAGTAATGCTATAAAATTTAATTTTTCAAATAAATATACGCCAACACAAACTTGATATACTTTGGTATTGTAGAAATATTGTAGGTGGTTATCGCACAGGAAACAATTAAAATGTGTATATGGAAGTAGGACTTCCCTTGCCACCAATATATCAGTACTCGCCCTACCCATCGACATTTACATGAGGACGTTATAAACATATAAGTATATGCTAGTCACGGTCACCTGGGTACTATTCAAAGCCCTGTACACGATCTATTTGCATGCACATCATTGTGTATTCTTTCACCATATCTAAAATTAACATTGCCATGGTCTGATCACTTTATTAATGCGTCAGTTAAGCTAAACTGCGAAATTATTAGAAAATTTTCGTTCTATATAAATTTGCTAATTCTTGCACGCGTAAGCATTAAAAACACAGAAACCAAAATTAATAATTTCAGTATACGCAAATGTTCACCTAACACATTTAGTTGAACGTTAAGACATGTGGGGCTAGTTTCCCTCTCGTCGTTGCCAACTTAACGGCGTGCACGCCAGTCAATATCCCCGTTAATATATACTATCTACCAAAAAGTAATTGGGCACCCGAGAAGATAAATAATTCAGTATGTCAGTTGACTTGTGTTTCATGGCCTTCGGCGTAGGACTGCTGGTGTTTGTCCGTGGCAGCATGAACACAGAGGCCTATTGTAACATTCTGGATAATGAAATGCTCCCAACACTGTGGCGTTTTTACGGAATGGACCCGTGTTACTTCCAGGATGACAATACCAGGCGCCATGTTTCAAGGACTACTATGCAGTGGTTCACTGACAACAATGTTCGGCGATTGGACTGGTCCGCCCAGAGCCCCGACCTCAACCCTATAGAACATCTTTGGGACGAATTGGATCGCGGGGTGAAGGCTCGTCAGGCGCGGCCAAAATCCATTGCTCAACTCATGGAATGGTTGCAAGAGGAATGACGACGAATCCCCGTGGATGTCCTGCAAACACTCGTAGAGAGCATGCCAGACAGGGTGGCTGCTGTTATAGCCGCAAGAGGTGGCCCTACGAGATTCTAACGGGGTGACAACCACCGAGCAAACATTGTGGACAGGTGCCCAATTACTTTTTGGTAGACAGTGTACATGCAGGTAGTGTATCTGGGGCAGTGAGGTTTTTAAAAACTGCTTAGTTAACCATCAACAGCCCATACCACGCTGCATGTTTTCAATCTGCAGCGTACTTGTGAACGTAGTTACAAACACGAGCGTTTAACCAGAACCCAACCTTTGCACGCGTGTATGACTACACTCATCTGATAGTGGCGAACTGGCCAAATCGTAACATCTCCGTTTACAAGCACACTACAAATGGAAATCATGCATCCATGACTGACCACGGAGCTAAAGTGTGTAAAGCGCCGAAACTGGTTACTACGACATTACTTAAAATAAATAAAATAAAAAAAGTTCAATGCCAGACCCGGCTCGCAAGACCAGGTATGAGCCGCCCAACACTCAACACTGCCAGTTAGTGTTAGTGTTGCACGTGGGGTTTTCAGTTTTTAACACAAAGGTACGTAGGCGCCATTTAGCTTATCAACAATAAGAAGCTAGACCTCTCCCACTCTAATTAATCATAGCTCAATATACTCGATTGTTCATCTTCGTGTATTATTTTCACACCTGTCCTTTATTTTCGCTCTACAAGAACGGTCGATGTGTAGTTAAACATTACACAACATTTATGAGCTGCGATTTAATTTAAGAATCTTCATATTATAAAAATAATGCATTCTATACGAAATATTCTTATTCTAGGAGCAAATTTTCACAACTAATATATTACCTAAATTGTTGAATCAACATTGATTTAAAAAAATTCGAGCCAAAAAAAGACAATGTACTATCTTATAAAATCTCAGTATGGAACCAGAAGGCCGACAAAAACGAGTAAATATAAAAAGCAATGATAACAATAGACTGTAACATACATAAGATGTAATTAACAGCACGAAAAACTGCAGTTGAAAATTATTCGCAAATGTGGTTTGAAACTTAAAGATATGTGGTTTTACGTATCTCCTTTGATGGTGTAGATTACATTATCCGCAAATACAATGAAATTATTTGAGATTAATGACTGCGCGTATTAATACTCTAAGAATTACATATTTCTGTCCCATATTTACTGCTACATTAAAACTGCAACTCTGAGGTACTAATGTGTCAATTGGCGGGTAATCAATTGCCACGTCTAACTTGACGTGGTGACAATAACATTTTTCTAATAATGCGCGCATAAATATTAAACCCAAATAATGTCGTACCTGGTAGATATATACAACACTAATCATACTTTTGAATGAATTGAGGAGACACAGGAACACATTTAATGAAAATTCATCGCTATAAATATGCACTTTTTTTTAATTACGCAACGGAGGACACCTGTACAACATTGTTTTGGTTATTGGTAAATTATAACTCTCCGTAAGATATCGATAGTTATAGACTTCACAGAAACTATTTTAAGATTGTAACTTCGGTGCCAGGTATTTTATAGCACGTAATCGATCTATGACAGAAACCCTGTAATTCGTAAATTTTCTAGTAGGAATAATTAATACTCTATGGAGTTTTAAAATGTTTACATGCCTGTTTGTAAACTGTTACTCTGTTGAGTAAAAAAACTTATATAGGAGCTGTGACAGTTCCCAATTGGTACATACTTTTCCATTTACTGAAAGTCAGAATAATGCCAACAGACTGTGGAACGTAATAACGTATTCGTAACTGATTCATACCACAGTTAATTTTGTTTATGTTGCATTGTTTTTTCTGTGCGTGGCAATATTTAGTTTGTACTCTGCCATATTTTAAATCTGCCGAAATATATTTAGATTCCCTAGTGTTAGGAAATTTAAAAAAATTGTAAGTAATAATTTAAAATTTTACATCCATGCATGTATGCATTAAGACTTTTGGTATTTTCTAGTCCTCTACTATTAGCGTAAATCGTGAAGTGAGTTATCTTAAGATTCATAACGTACAAAGAGTGGCAGCCGAGTGGCTCTAATGCCAATAAAAACAATCAAACAATACCTTCAAAGCATCGTTTCTTTAACAGATGTTATCATCAATTTGAAGAAAACTGCAAAGCTCTAAGGGCTGTCAATATGTCAGAACCTGTGCTTGTTCTGCGGGTTTTAATTCCGCTACAATAAACTTTCCAAACTAAGTCATTAGAAACAAACTGGTTAGAGTCAGCTCCTCTTGGCGACACGAGTCAGCTGTGAGGAAAGATCATCCACTTTCAGAGAGACCACATTTGCGTTGGCTGGTTCACGAATAATACTACACCTTTGAAATGAATTTTGAGAAGGGGGTAAAAACCTGCCCTAACAACATATATTTAATTATAAGTACTTATTGAAACACCTCTTTGTAAATGGCTAACTGGCGAAGTTGGTATAGGCTATTCATGGTAAAGTGAGCACTTTTGAAGGCCCTTCCAAGAGGCATTAACCACTAATAAACATATTTTACGATAGCTTAAGACGTCAACCTTTGAGAGTGGTGGAATGTATATACTGTGTATATTGGTCACAAGACAATGTTTATATTTAAAAGTGGCTGGAAGGGAAATTTCTGCAGGGCCTTAAAAAGTGCTCAGTTTACCGTGAATAGACTATAGCAATCCATCCGTGGCAGTTTAGGTTGACAAGGGCGCGAATTGTATCCTCGGCAGTGAGTGCGCGAATATGCCCGTGGCCTGTGGGAGTACACGCGAGATATTTCCTGTCGAAAGGGTTTTTACGGTGTATATGCTGGTTTCTCCCTTCCTCTTCTTAATTATAGTAGTTTAGCTATAAGTACACTCATGGAGGTTGTCATGGCCAAAACGAGGCCATGACGAGCCAATCCCTTGCTGCCTGCCACGTATGCATGTCTCCTTGCACGATTCCCTTCACTACAAGGGGCATAGCCCTGAGACGCACTTAACTCCCGTACCTACTCAGGGCTCACACCTTACACTTAGGCCGTGTCTCAATTTAAACAATACTTTCTTGAGAGAGCGCTCTTTTGCACAACGTAGCGAGAGCACTGCTTCCCGCTCTCTCGTGCTCTCGCTCTGTGGAATTGAGACAACCACTCTCTCGTTTCTCTCCGACGTCAGGTAGAGAGCTGATGCCGAAAGGCGTGGAATTATGTTTAAGTTAAAATTGCGGTCATGGCTATTGTAAGTAATTCATTTGTGCTCAAAATAATTCTCAAATAATTATAGCAGTACCAGAGCAATCATAAGTGCATAAAACACTATTATTTTTGTTTTATATTTTACGGTAATGTTGCGGCAAGGTGACAAATAAAACGAGATTTAGTCATAAATGCGTATTTATATTTTTATAAATACTTTTGCGTATGTGGTTTTGCTGTTTAGAACACTTAAAATCCTACACTTACAGTTAAAATGCAACGAGGTTTTGGCCCAGATATCTACACCTACCTTACACAAACACAGAAATAATGTAAACAAATATGGCGCCTGTGAGAGAGCGCCAGCGAGTATACAGCTTCGTGCTCTCTCTGCGCTCTCGCGTGCTCTCTCCGACGAATTGAGACGACCAGAGAGCGCTCTCTGTGACGTCATTCGTGGAGAGAGAGAGCACGAGAGAGTGCTCTCTGGGCCAACTGAGACACGGCCTTGGGCTGTGTCCGAATTCGCCTGAAGTACATACGTGTGCGTACCTGTTCCCGGAAGTGACGTCGCAAGTGTTGTCCGAACTTCAAGTACAGTAAACTTCAAGTAAACTAAGTTGTATACTTTTCGCATATTTGTGGAATGTGTGCCGCCATTTTGAGAAGCAATTTGTAGGTTACAATTTATTTCCGACATAATTATTTGATTTAAATTTTTATAGAACAACATTACTACTTCGTCGACATAGAATTTTGAACTGAATAAATAATTATCGCAAGTTTCACCTTAAAAAAAGGTTTAAGTAATTCCTAACCCACAGAAGAAAGATAAAGAAAGGAATCCAAACTGCAGTTAAATACAATAATGCAAGACAGTAAATGTTAATTTAAATCAAATTTAAATATCATTTAATACTTTATTTAACCCCTAAAACTTTCGGCAATTATCAAATTCTTAGTCTGAATACATGAACATTTAAAGTGGTTAGCTGGCTCATAACTGGCACAGAAGCGAACAAGACTGCCTGTCCGAATGCATCAAGATTGGTGCCAAGGGTGAGCTAAGTATGCAAGGCTGCAATTACGCAAGTATATACCTGAGTTCGGACACGGCCTTAGTTTCAGAGTAGGTGAGAAGAAAGAGAGACAGGCACAAGACAAGGGCAGACACGCCAGAGAGGCGCGCGCGCACACACACTGACGGTAGGTAAGCAAGTACGAGAGGACTCACCTCGCTTCTTGAGCGGGCTGTAGGCGGGTCGGAGGCGACGGCCTTGCTTGATGGACTCCATGAGCAGCTCACGTGGCGCCAGGGGCCGGCTCCTTGCAGGCGCCAGCTTCCGCTCCGACGCCTGCACAACAACATACTTGTTACAACAACAATCACGACAGAACGTGAAGATGTTACAATGAGAAATACTCTACTGGGAATAGCAAACATTAATAAACTGACAACAGATTACTATTGAAACAGCGACAACACAGTGACCAGATGGTGACAAGACTGCGACAAGCAGGCGACACGGTGACGAAACGTGAATAAGTAAAACAATTATAGATAATAAAATCAATGAATTGCAGAAAGAACAAATAATATTACAACATAAAATTAAAATAAACTGAAATTAAAGGTGGTAAATACAAGATATTTTCATTTATTTCAAGTTTATTGAACCAGCCAGCAACCAGTCCGTAGTTACTGGACGATGCACAACAGTAAACGTCGCAAAAATATTCAGACAATAATTTATGGAACATTAAAATAAAAAAAACCAAGCACAACAAAACAGCCACAAAACTACGTAACGTACACCTCTACAACAAAAAGCATGCGCTCTGTCTTCTATACAGGACCCAGGCGCGTCACAACCCCCCTCTAACCCCCCCTCAATAACGAAAAATTGTCCAGAAATAGTTTGTTCCTCTGATTGAGGGATAGTCCCGTCATATTTTATTTCGCAAACATAAACATCATGTAAGACTGCCGATGTTTTTGGTTACTTGTGTTCAATACTGAAACATCTTTAACAGTCTAAGAATAGACTAACAAGCACACCGCTGTTTAAAACGTGTTATAAAAATTAATAATCAGGGTAGGAATATATCTCCAATAAATAAGAAAATATACACATGGCATTAAACTGGAAGTAAAGACTAACCCTCTCACGCCCTCCCTGTTTTTTACACACAATATACGCAAGTCTGCACCAACGATACCGTGAAATAAAAAACTAACAATACGAACGAAGTTTACAAGTAAATACTATGAGAATATCACGAATTAATTACCTGGTAAGCCTGAGTATTTTACCACAAAGAATTCACACAATCATAATATGGTTTTAAAATAAAAGAATGTAAGAAGACTTTATGTAACAACTGTTTAAAGTCATTAAAATAATAATAATGTTTTAGTTTTGTTTCCATGCGCTTCCACTGAGGAAGGTGGAGCAGTGGTAACATTGAACTGCCACTGGGCAGGAGCCGGGTTCGAGTCTCGGTAGGACAGTCATTGCTTCTACCTTTCCCCACTTCGCTGGGCAACTTGCGCCATCTGTAACGGCCCTCGCGTCCAAGAGACGCTTAGCCGCTCCTCGGAAATAAATGTTTGCGGTTTTTTTCCCCCACAGACCTCGTCAGAATAACACTTTCACATAACAGCACTTATCCTTTGGCATGACTCTCGCCCGTCTCTCAATAACAAGGTGTTCTTATTACGTCCCTCCTCGTGCGTATAAGACAAACAAGGAGTGAACCTAAGAAATAATTTAATAAACGTGCGTGATGGTTTGTCTTTTCTTACTATCTTTAAGGTATTGGCCACCTATTTTCATTTTAAGAAATTGAGCCAAATAGCACACGACGAAAGCTACGGTAAGCATATTGAAGTAGGTATACGGCCAGGGAATGAATATTTTCTCCTAAAAACTTGCAATATACTATTAGAACGATATCGCGTATAAAACTGCACGAGACGAATGGGTAAAATATTTAAAAACATTTTGGCATGACGAACAGGCAAAAAGTGACAACTAAATTACTGTAGACCAGACTAATGTGATATCCTTACAAAAGGAGAGTTCGAAAATGCTTTGAGGCAAACTAAAAAAAAAAAAAACCCCTTGCTAGATGAACAAAACAATGGAGTTGCTGAATTACGTAGGAATGCTACTAAAGATATGATTCCTATTAAGCCTGCGTTGTTTGTCTACTTTCTTGGTCGAAAAGTGCGGGAGCTATAAGGGTCACGCTGGTACGCACTACAAGAGCGCCATCGCCTCTATGCGCAAGGCTCTGAACTGGCGTGCAGTGTTCTCGTAGTTCTGCGTGTACTTATGGGACTTTCAGCGGCGACCCTACCATTTTATTGAAGAAAAGTCTGTAGCAAAGTACAATACCGGCTCCTATTGTAGTTTGACTCGTATCCGAGTGGTATCTGTAAAGATACGGCAGTCTGAAAACCCGTTTTTTTAGCTATATTGGAGGCTCCGAGATCACATTCACAGCATGCATAGTAACTTCAAAGTAGGCCTACCATTACTTCCTTGTTTAAAGTAGGCCTACCATTACTTCCTTGTTTAAATTAGGCCTACCATTACTTCCTTGTTTAAAGTAGGCCTACCATTACTTCCTTGTTTAAATTAGGCCTACCATTACTTCCTTGTTTAAAGTAGGCCTACCATTACTTCCTTGTTTAAAGTAGGCCTACCATTACTTCCTTGTTTAAAGTAGACCTACCATTACTTCCTTGTTTGGGGTACGATGTTTTTTCGTAGGTAAAAATACTGGGAACACGTTTACTAAGTTTCGTCAAAAAACCAGGATTTCAAGTTTCAAACAAATTGCATAGCAGTTTAAGAGGCAGGCAGGCGGAATACTTAAAGAGTCTGGCTTCTTTCTCCGAGAAACGGAAAAGAACTAACTGATAATTACTGAAGTGTATTTAACGCAGGATACAAAATACATTCTAGAATACTCGGCTCACGACGAAAACTTATAAGCAAGACGAAGCTATGAAATATTAAATGGATTTTGGGAGTGAAGAGTGCCCAACTAATTAAAAGAGGCTATACGACTTTTCGAAAATAGGAATTTTGTGAACTTTGGGAAGCGTTCGAGATACCAAATCCATTTGGTGATTTAATTGAAAATCTATTCTGCGATAAAAAAAACCTATGAGAGATTTTGGGTATCAAAGTTACAGTCAGGAAAAACCAGAGCTCATTACCTACTATCTGCAGAATCTATCTAGATGATACTGTGAAGATGTGTAAAACCAGAGTTTCCCGTGGTTAAGGAGCCGTCAGATGAGATGCACGGCCAGATTATGGAACATGTGACGTCTAAATTATTTCGGCTATAACGCAGCAAGATCACATAAATCAAGCAGTTTTCGTTCAAATTTGTGGAACAATAAAATAAGCAATAAACAGGAAAAAAATCGATAAGGTAAACGCAATTCTATAAGGCGATGGCCGACCACAAACTGCTCTGCGTTTGTAAATCGGGGAGGCTGACAGATGAGACACACACTTTCATTCGGTTGTAAAGGTGTGCAAAAGAGAAGTCAACAAAATACAATGAAGAGAGACAAAACACATGGGAAATTACGAATATAAATGACAAACTATAGTAATTAAATAAACAACTTGAAAAATTAAATAGAATCAACGAACTGCGCGTGCACAACAGAAAAAAAATCTGAAATCTATACCAAGGAAAATATAATTCTCTGAGCTGTACCAGGCCAAAACGGCCTCATTCTTGAGTAGGAAGGAGAAGTGAAATCTTATTACTACTATCATATTACAGATGTAGGTTGGATGAATCTCGAAAATATCTTTGTGAAGTAGGTTTAAAATGTAATATTAAAGACTGGATGGAAACATGGTAAAACTTGTTTACTACAGTAACTTTTCTAGACAAAGCAGTGCGAACATACAATTGTAACAAAGAAAAAATAAATACTACACACAAAATTTTATTCGGCGGAATATTGCAACATTCCCCATTTTAACCCTAGTCACCCAGCTAACGCAACCCGCAATGTAATACAGTTCAGCTGTGTTGCCTAGCGCAAACATTGCAGGCGTTAGGTAACTAGCAGATTATCATTCTCTCCCCTACACAACTACGTAACAGGTAAGGAATTGCAGAACTTGATAATCCTGGGCATATTAGATTGGAAAATAGATGTCCATTATTAATAAAATAAGGAGAGGATGTGAAAAAGAAAACATTAGATCCGGACGAAAATTAGACACAAATGAGACTTTGCAAACTTTCTAGGGGTAATCATCCAGCTGCAGAATAATTGCACACGTGGTGGCTCGCATTTCAAGGAATAACAGTTGTACACTGAGTGACTGTAGTCTTGTGTAGTTGTGCCTTGGCCCTTTCTCAAAACAAGAACCTTTACAAAGATTCAAAACTTGTTTAAATAACGCCGCTGTTGAACATATACCGAATGTTCCAGAACGCGCTCGTAAGAACCACACCACGTGACTCCTGAGACGAAAATGTTACTGGCAAAATGTCGTACGATGACATTTTTTCGTGCACAGTGTGGCAACACAGCACAGCTCATTTCTATAATTGTCAACACTTTATGTAAACTACACGTTGAACAAACGTTAGGACTGGGCGGGATTTGAACCCGCGCCAGGCCAGTGGTAGTACGATATCAGTGTGGCGCAAGAGTGGACTAACTTCGTTCTCTGCGTCACTCGTGCTCAGGCTCTGTAACTGCCAAAAATAGTAGAGAATGGTTGATACTGAGATTTCCTGCTCAAAATGTACGATCCACTTTATCGCTCGCATAACGTTCCTGCATCAGCTCTGATTGCAGATGAACTCGGAGACAGTGGTTGAAACGACGTTCCTTGTAATAAACCAGTTTTGGGTCCGAATCACGCGTGGGCGTCATTTTTACATGTAACGAAGTTAGTGTCCAAGCCATCTTCTTTCCTCTCCTTATAATATTTTGTTGGGACAACTGAATATTTTATTGGCCCTAAATAAACAAATGTTTGGCTTTCTATTCTCTCAGTGCAAAGGGGAGAAAAATCGACTACGGCCAGATTCCTGGCAATTGAAATCGCGCATGAAAATATAGGCCAGCCACGTGTAATTTCTGGAGCGTGAATCAAATACATGATTTGAGAGTGGGGGGGGGGGAGGACTTTAAATTTCATGTGTATTCCTTACTACTGTAAAACTGTGTATTACAAAACAACTTCCTTTAATTGTGGAGTACATGACATGAATTGTCCTATTGCAATTTTTCGTGCTTGTTAGAACACGCTTCTGAAGATTCGGACACGTCTCGTTCAATTCCTGTATACTTGATTGTTTACTGTTTGAAATGTTTAGTGGAGACCGGCTAGTTCGCAAGAAATAAATTGCAACTACAAATAACTAACAACTGTGCTTGGGGTGTAATAGTCCAACAAATATAGTTTTTACTTACAATAAAGCCTGAGCTACGGCCATAATTGCAGAGGTATGTCCAGCTCGTGTTCCAAATGCATAGCACTTTCGCTCCCTCTCATGATTTCATTTGTAATTTCTGTGTAGAATACTTCTACACTCGAAACATACTAATAAATAGTGACATATCTATTTTAATGTCCCTTAAAAATATAACATAATTTACCTTCGGTTTCCGAGCAAACTTTAGTGCAGAAGTCATCAAAAACACCAAGACACGATCACATAAATACTTATCTTTAATTGGGGAAAGGGGCGATTTCGACAATGTTGAGCGTAAGTTGATTTTATTTGTTCTCAATTTTTCTTGATCTTTCTTTGTCGCAAAATTTATTTAAAAATGGCCGTTAAACAACGTGTATCAAGTGAAGTAACAACGAATAAATATATGGAACTAATACAAAATACTTTCTAAAATGTGTTCCGTCTTTCAAAACGCCATTTTGCGTGGTAATATGAACACAATCCATTTTTACGTCTTTCCTTTCGATTCAATATAATCGTCACAGCGCTCTGTTTGAAGGTTTAATGTGATGAAGAGAGTGCACTCAAATATATTATTCGTTTTAACAATCCTAGCAGTACCAATCAAAAGAAACACGAAAAAAGTGAGCATTCAACTTCAAACTACAATATTTCGCAGTGGAACTATGAAACAGATATTTTCCTCTCGTAATTTCAACTTGGCATAGTAGTTAAGATGGCAAGACAACAGCCTAGATTTGAATGATGCGCGAGTTCAATCCCGGCCACCTACGAAACTTTTGTACTTTTTTTAAATTACAATAAATTGCACAATATAAATAGTAAACAATCGTAAATGTGTTTATTTCACGTAATTATTTGCCTACATTCTTTAAAATCAATGTTTAATTCGCCACTGCAGTCGGCCGTTACTTATTCAATCAGTGAAATTTTTTCACTGAAGCAATCCGTGGTTTCCCACTGATTCGAATTTAGTGTGCATTTGACAACGCAATTAGCCAATATGGCAAACATATATTATAGACCAGTAATGGCGAAATACTTCCTTACGTAGGTTGGATTCCGCGCGTACTTCTCTCTGACGGCGCTAGTATGTACTAGGTGACGTCACACTGCCGCAAATACGTAAATCTGCGCCCTTCCGGGGAATTCGGACGCGACCCAAGGCTGGAAATTTCATTTTGATTGTTTGGAAATTCCACTTTTTTAAGACAAAAGCTTCATACGAGTCGCTAAAATTAGAAACCCCTTGTGTATAGTTGTTCTGCCGAGATAATTTAATGGCGATTTATGGATGTGATGTAAAATGTAGTAAGAGTTAAAAACGTGAAACAAGCTGGAAAGGAAAGAACTTAATTCAAACCTCGCGGTTTGAAATGCAGTTAAGTAAGTAGGTTACAAGAAAGTTTTAAACTATCATTTGGCAATAAATTATTTTTGGTATTAAGGTTTTCCAACTCGCGTCAGTTTTTTTTTTTTTTTCCAAATGAGACAATGCAAAAATATCCCAAGACTGACGAAAAATATGTAATAAATTCAGACCGCCGACATAAAAATGAGCTAGAGGTCTAGCTTCAAACTCTCGTTGAACTAAAAACATGTAACTCGTGAACGATCTAGAGTAACGGGCAAAGCTGTAGATGAAACGAAATACCTGAACCAAAGCAAGTATTTTGGTTAAACAAATCATCTGGGAGCCAGCAGGTACCTAAAAAAGTTGTGTGAACTTTCGTTGTAAGTGATGTTAAATTCAAATTAACATGGGAAAAGCTCCGAAGTTATGAGGCCGATCACCATTATGAAGCTGTCGTTATTTGTTCAAGATCATTTTAGGATCAGTTCACTATCAGACGCAATGTGGCAGCAAAAAAAAAAATCTACAACTCACCTATATTTAGACTCAGCATGAAAACAATATGACGAGGTTTTCTAGAAATGCACTCAAAACCAAAGCACCAGAACGATGACTTTGAAATAAACTTTTCCCAACCTCAATTATATAGTTTTTAGCGTGCGACGAACTTAATGAGAAAATAAAAAGCTCACAACTGAACAATATCACCAACAACTTGCTGTACTACAAGTGAAAATACGCAAGCATCGTGTTGCGAAGTTTTATGCCAAAATTATGTTGAATTGGCGAAAATATTGGTTGATGTAGGTAAGCAAATATTCGAACTTCACATGGCCTAAAGAAATACCATCTTCGTCATTTAACAGTGTTTCCAAGAGACAGTGCCATGGAAAACAAATACAGCAAGGGTATAATTTTACCAAGAAGGAACGTCCAAAAAAAGTAAAATTCCAGTTATCTCAAATATAACTGCTTGGTTATATTCAAGAGCTCCAGTGTGAAAAAAGCTATCCTGCCCAATTACTTATTTTCTAGGTATCAAAATGTCGGTGTTTTTCATGTCCTAATGATAGCGAATGAAGTCAACACGAAACATAATACTTTTGAGTTAAGTTAGGAGCCACTCGTATCTACCCTGAGACGAGCAGTTCAGAAGAATTGTGGAGACAAAGATCAAGAAAACTCACCGAATCTATGTCTCTTGCACAATGTTCAGAACCTGAATCAGAAATAATTATTTAAAAATTTTATATCTGAGAACTTAACATATACGATGCGTCAATACTACAAATAAATAAATATATATATATATTTTTGGGGGGATAAACCAAAGTAGTCGAATACCACTGGAAGTCAAATTCATGTCTCCAAGAACACTCAAGTGCCTTTTCAACAGAGATAAGGTAGGAATAAAGACACGCGAAGGCACAAATTAATGTATTTATGAAGTCAGTATTTAAGTTAGCCAAAGGGGCTGCATGTGCACGCCCTAAGGCGAAAGCACATAACTAGCCACCTCCATTAAGTGGGGAAAATGTGCAGGATAACTTTCGGGCCTTATCTGTCCAATATAAACCAAGAGGGGAGACTATTAAGACGAGGTTCTGGACTTTCACGGTAACAGAAACAGATAACCTACTAAAGGTTTCTGAAGAAGTATTTGAAAGTGTAGCTTACACACAATGACTCATTTGATGACCAAACCCCTTCGTGTATACAAGTTTGTGTAATAATCTCGTGTGTCCAAGAAGTGTAATATTTTTATTCCTGAAATAGATAAACTTTTAATAATTTAACTGTAATGACATGCGTTACAGTAATTTTTTCTCTCGAATTTTCAGACTTACGTTCATACTATGGTTAGTCTCTCAAATAGAATCTGCATGCATGGGTACAGGGGCATTAATTTTTATTTTAGCGGCTCTTAAATTGTTTCAAAAAAACATACCTTTCAATTCATGATTGGGTGAACTTTTTTAGGGCTCTGCTTAGTTTCTACTTTCCGTCAATTTCACTAATCAAAGTTGAACATTATAATTTTAATAGGACTATTGCATTATTAAAATTACATTTCACTATTAATGCCACTGCCAGGTATTCGAGTCGGCGCATGTAATAATAATTCATTAGTGTTCAATCTAACCACGGATCAGCGATATAAAATAATACTAAATATCATTAGTAATTAAGAAATTTTAGTTACATTTAAATAATACTTGGATGTAAAGAACGAAACCCTTCGATTCTCTATAACAAGCACACTAGAAGAGCTACTCTACGAACTGCAGTAGGGCTGTGCGATATATCGATATATTCTTGCTTATGATACGATATTCCTTTTTACTATCGCAGTAAGAACGTTTTGCCAATGCATCTAATTATGCTATATATACGACTTGCTGCAAATTGGGTGTCAGCATGTGTTATTGTATACTGCAATCGATTTTCCCGTACTTTTGGAGGCGATACAGTTAATCGAGATGTTTACTGGCAGCATGTATCGAGGAAGTGGATATCGCACAGCCCTAGGAGCAGCATGGCGGGACGGGACATGTACTGTACCTTCCTGAGCGGTGGGCGAGAGCGGATGAACTCGAGGATGATGGCGTGAGCATCCTTCTTGACGCGGTGCGGAATGTCGCCGTCCACCATCACCTTGTTGAGCTTGTAACGGCGCGAGCGGATGTCGTCCATGAGGATCTCGTAGGGCGTCAGCTCGTACTCGATGGGCGCACGGCCATGCGACAGCCCCACCTTCTTCAGGTTGACGCCGTGCCGCAACTCGCGGATCACCTGAACCCATAGCCGCGCCTGCAAACACATGCGCCACTGTCGCTGTAAGTAGTGCCAGCTATGCGCCTTGCGACACGTGCGCTGTCGCCATAGCTAGTAGTGCCAGCTACGCGCCTTGCGACACGTGCGCTGTCGCCATAGCTAGTAGTGCCAGCTACGCGCCTTGCGACACGTGCGCTGTCGCCATAGCTAGTAGTGCCAGCTACGCGCCTTGCGACACGTGCGCTGTCGCCATAGCTAGTAGTGCCAGCTATGTGCGCCTTCCGACACGTGCGCTGTCGCCATAGCTAGTAGTGCCAGCTATGTGCGCCTTCCGACACATGCGCTGTCGCCATAGCTAGTAGTGCCAGCTATGTGCCTTGCGACACGTGCGCTGTCGCCATAGCTAGTAGTGCCAGCTATGTGCCTTGCGACACGTGCGCTGTCGCCATAGCTAGTAGTGCCAGCTATGCGCCTTGCGACACGTGCGCTGTCGCCATAGCAAGTAGTGCCAGCTATGCGCCTTGCGACACGTGCGCTGTCGCCATAGCAAGTAGTGCCAGCTATGCGCCTTGCGACACGTGCGCTGTCGCCATAGCTAGTAGTGCCAGCTAGCTGGCTAGCATGTGCGCCGTCGCCACAGCGAGTAGTGCCAGCTATGTGCGCCTTCCGACACATGCGCCACCAAAGCAAGTAGTGCTTGTAGGCAGTGCGCTGTCGTCACTGCAAGTAGTGAATGCGAGCGCTGGCGCAATGCAACGCCTTGTCTACACCAGTGCTACAGTATACATGTGGTAGCACGACTCTCGCAATGGAATACACTGCTACAGAAAGTTGCTTAGCGGCATTAACTCGTATCTGTGCCTTTGTGTAAACATGCCATGCTTAGTCTCTTGTATTTTGTTCTCGAATATGCTGTTTTCGTTTCTGTTTGCAATTTACATCTCATGATTATGCCGGAAGGCTAAATTATGGTACATTACGGTGGGTTCCGAACCACGACATTACTCGTACTCAAACCGAAATCATTCTCCAATTTTAAATATGTTATGCGACTGACTGTTCAACAGTGTTGTATGTAATTTCTAACTGGTTTGATTGGTGGCCGACAGTTCAAAGGCTGCTCGCTGACTGGCGGGAGACCCAGCATCACTTTGCAGCTGCTTTACGCCATTTTTCTGTGGTGTACGGCTAGAGTTCCAGATGTTTACTATAGCATATGTTTCTAACTTTCGCTACCCACCCAACACAAGTGATTTATTACATTTAGCCAATAAAACTAAACTGCTAAGACTAACATGACTGCATTCTTTCTGGATTTTAAATTAATTAATGCGAGTTGCTGCATTTATAATTATATTCTTATTATACCAGAAGCTATATCAAGCTTAAGTAAGTACTCACCCAGAGGCTTGACTATGAAATAATAATTTTCAGTGGGCAATGAGCACGCCAACTATAAGGAACTTTAACAACAGTAATTTCCATTCTTTCTGACGTTTAGCTACATTTGCACCTCAAACATTTGCTTAATTTATAATTACTCGCTGAGGAAGCATATACCTTATCAGTCTTTCCTTCCTGACAAGCGAATTTATTCAAGAATTTTTTATTCTTTTAGAAATTAGCAAATTTAAAAAACCGCAAATAATGTATATTAAATGTCATTTATAGAATTGAAAATAAGTCAAAACGAGATATAATTGCACGGATATATAGATATTGCTATATTCTATGGAATTCTAAACAATTTGCAGAAATGTTTTATAACACACATGCCATTCACTATTCAAAATTTGAAACGCATATATTAATTTTAAAATCATTAACATTACCTCATGCAAGTTTGGCACTTCCATGAATACAGTGTATCAAAATCTTGTGCTACAGACGAGAATTCAATAAATCCGCCTTTAGGACATGAATAGCGAAAATTTATTTTATGTTAAAAACTACGTACAAACAAAATGTGCAAACATACCTTTTGATACTTTCATATAATTTAATTCTCACAGTGGCCTACTCCAGACTTACTCCGATACGGTACATAATAGATATGTATTCGCCATCCCAGTTCCTATGCCATATTTAATATTTTTTCCAAGTTCTCGTATCGTATCAATCCACATAAAATACGTTGCCCGAAATCTCGAGTTGAATACAACACAGTCACACTCCATGACTAGCGGTCTTTCGAATGAGCATAGCGTGCCGTGACATGTAACCTTACTTCGAGCATAGCAAAAAGTGTTTCACCCAGAAAATTACTCACATTAACTGTGCTCCACAGGTTGCATTGGCATAAAGTCAGGTAATTGCTGTAAACACACATGAATCAAAAACTTCAAGAACTATATTATTACATTCCGCAAATATTCTGTCTCCTTTTCTGGTCTTTTTTTCAGTGTAATAAAGGCATGTTGCTTGGTACATAGTGTAGCCTACCACGGACAAGAACAGGAAGGAAAATCAGAATATATTTGACTTTACATGATTTATTTATATGTGTAACACAGTTTCCAAATGCATAGTTAGTTATGTCCATTGTAATCTGCTCCCATTTCGCGTGGAAAGTATCCAATATGACCTCTTTGATGTCACAGATTCACACATTGCAGATACGCTTACAGTATGCTGGTGCAACAGCTCTGTTCACATTGCAGCAGTTGGTCAAGCGCCGGTCCTGTCTGTCTGTCTGTCTGTCTGTCTGTCAGCGTAGACCTGCGTGTATAGGCGTAGACAGATGTATAGTACATTCACAGTTACATCGAGCTTTTCTGTAGCCCTGCTAAATATCTACTTCAAAGATATTCCTACGCCTCGTGCAAACAAACCTTAACCAAGTCTAGACAATTACACCAAAGGGACGTCGCACCGAATTCGTGCGCACTCAGTTATGACATTCTCCACGAGAACTATTTCTCACTAGGCACTACCAACCCACATTTAATGGAAAATGAGATACTTTCACATTAACAGATGTATAAAACGGTTGCGATGCATGGCGCGTCTAGGTAATAACCAAGCGTGTCACGCATGGGGTTTGATTAAAGAAGTGTGAAGAAAGCGCGAATAAACTATAGTTTTAAATATGATTTTCATAAAATGTTGCCGAGGTACTACGCCAGTTGAACACATCACGAAGTTTGTCGCACACTGGGACACGAGCCCTGGTATGCAGGTCATGCCCCTAACACTGAGATGATAGCTTTGCAGAGAAGGTAAACTAAACTAACACCGAACTTTCTGCATAACTGAAGGGTTTGTCTCCGATCCCAGAATTCCAACATTACCACGCGTATTATGCATATAGTAACAAGCATTGGCAAGTCAAAAATAGATTTACGTGCATTGGTGATAATATACGAAACTTTAAGAGTGTGAGATTTTACATAATCCGTTGAAATTTCCGAGGTACGCTGGTATACAAAACTAAGGAAGTGCATTTTGGGAACACTGCGTTTAAGAAACCTACAGCCTGTGGCCTGTTTCTTCAGTATTACTTCTTGTAGCGTGCACAAACTTATACCCATGTGGTCGTGAACATCGCTTCCGAACGAATACAGGAACAGTGCATTTCGATTGCCCCCTCCCCCCCCTTTTTTAAAATCCACCTGAGAATTAACAGCTATCACCGTCTGTTCGCTCGGCCATCGCGAGACATCTGAAACACAGCAGAGGCCGGAACCAACCAATCGTTGTCCTTTCCATGGAACCAACCATAAACAACTGAACAACGCTGTGTGTGTTCACCGCGCCATGTTGCCTCCCACACGCATAGCGACAGCCTTGAGCTAACAAATCGTTGTCCTTTCCATGGAACCAACCATAAACAACTGAACAACGCTGTGTGTGTTCACCGCGCCATGTTGCCTCCCACACGCATAGCGACAGCCTTGAGCCAACCAATCGTTGTCCTATCCATGGAACCAACCATAAACAACTGAACAACGCTGTGTGTGTTCACCGCGCCATGTTGCCTCCCACACGCATAGCGACAGCCTTGAGCCAACCAATCGTTGTCCTATCCATGGAACCAACCATAAACAACTGCACAACGCTGTGTGTGTTCACGCGCCATGTAGCCAGCCACGCGCATAGCGACAGCCTCGAGCCAACCAATCGTTGTCCTTTCCATGGAACCAACCATAAACAACTGCACAACGCTGTGTGTGTTCACGCGCCATGTAGCCAGCCACGCGCATAGCGACAGCCTCGAGCCAACCAATCGTTGTCCTTTCCATGGAACCAACCATAAACAACTGAACAACGCTGTGTGTGTTCACGCGGCATGTTGCCTGCCACACGCATAGCGACAGCCTTGAGCCAACCAATCGTTGTCCTATCCATGGAACCAACCATAAACAACTGAACAACGCTGTGTGTGTTCACCGCGCCATGTTGCCTCCCACACGCATAGCGACAGCCTTGAGCCAACCAATCGTTGTCCTATCCATGGAACCAACCATAAACAACTGAACAACGCTGTGTGTGTTCACGCGCCATGTTGCCTCCCACACGCATAGCGACAGCCTTGAGCTAACAAATCGTTGTCCTTTCCATGGAACCAACCATAAACAACTGAACAACGCTGTGCGTGTTCACCGCGCCATGTTGCCTGCCACGCGCATAGCGACAGCCTTGAGCTAACCAATCGTTGTCCTTTCCATGGAACAAACCATAAACAACTGAACAACGCTGTGTGTGTTCACCGCGCCATGTTGCCTCCCACACGCATAGCGACAGCCTTGAGCTAACCAATCGTTGTCCTATCCATGGAACCAACCATAAACAACTGAACAACGCTGTGTGTGTTCACGCGCCATGTTGCCTGCCACGCGCATAGCGACAGCCTTGAGCTAACTAGTCAAGTTTTGATACACAACTATCAACCCCGCCTTTCTTTGTCATCGCGTACACACGATGTTTTCGGTTGCACAGTGCTTGCATTTAGTCAATATTTTAAGTCGTACACGAAGGCCGGGGGGGGGGGGGCCGAGCGTGTGTGATCTTGCTGTACCGCATTCGGCAGGTCACGGGTTAGAACCCGGTTGGTAACTGTTCTTTCTCCTCCGCCTTTGGCGATGTGGTGGCGCTGTTCCTTAAGGTGGAGAAATCACCTTTCACGCTTCACGACCGGACATTCAAAATTATAAACTTGACACGCCGTGAAGGGCCACCTGCTTAGCAGACTTTTCGAAATTATAAACTTGACACGCCGTGGAGGACTACCTGCTTAGCAGACTTTTCGAAATTATAAACTTGACACGCCGTGAAGGTCTGCCTGCTTAGCAGACTTTTCGAAATTATAAACCTGACACGCCGTGAAGGGCCACCTGCTTAGCAGACTTTTCAAAATTATAAACCTGACACGCCGTGAAGGTCTGCCTGCTTAGCAGACTTTTCGAAATTATAAACTTGACACGCCGTGAAGGGCCACCTGCTTAGCAGACTTTTCGAAATTATAAACCTGACACGCCGTGGAGGACTACCTGCTTAGCAGACTTTTCGAAATTATAAACTTGACACGCCGTGGAGGACTACCTGCTTAGCAGACTTTTCGAAATTATAAACTTGACACGCCGTGAAGGGCTACCTGCTTAGCAGACTTTTCGAAATTATAAACTTGACACGCCGTGGAGGACTACCTGCTTAGCAGACTTTTCGAAATTATAAACTTGACACGCCGTGGAGGACTACCTGCTTAGCAGACTTTTCGAAATTATAAACTTGACACGCCGTGGAGGACTACCTGCTTAGCAGACTTTTCGAAATTATAAACTTGACACGCCGTGGAGGACTACCTGCTTAGCAGACTTTTCGAAATTATAAACTTGACACGCCGTGGAGGACTACCTGCTTAGCAGACTTTTCGAAATTATAAACTTGACACGCCGTGGAGGACTACCTGCTTAGCAGACTTTTCGAAATTATAAACCTGACACGCCGTGAAGGGCTACCTGCTTAGCAGACTTTTCGAAGTATGCACAGTTAGGCTTCAATCGATATTATCCTATGTGGGAGACGAATAATATCAAAACAAGTTAGGTAAAATAATTCTCACGCAATATAAAGTGAAGACATTTCCAGCCAGGATGACACGCAAGTTTAAGAGTGAACTAAAAATAATATATATATATAAATTAAAAATTATTCGTCAGCCAAGTAAAAAAAAAACATCAGTTTTAACAAAATAATTTGTTTGTTATGGTTCCAACTACAAGAGTCAGAAGATTGAACTATAGCCTGTATATCAATAGCAGAACAAATTCAGTCTTACTGTCCATCCTATTTTTGCCAGTCAGCGTTGTATTAGATACATATCTGCACTTTGAACACATTATATACCAACTATACATTTGTTTCGCGCAAATTCAAAGAAAATCCCGCCCCCCTCTCCCTATTAATACAGCTATATGCGGGCCGACCGCCAGCAACAATTCCACTTAGATGCGTGTAGCCTAAATATTTAAACGAACTTACACGAACAAATAAAACATGTGACTTGATCCTTAAAATATTCTTGCCTCTAATAAAGAGAATGAATAACTGCAAAACTTTCCAAATTTACAAAAATTATTTTGTACTACAGAGCAATTATTATTCTCAATGGAATACACAGAATAAAAGTATACATTTACTTCTACACAAAGGTAACTGTTTGGTATACAGCCAACCATTCTGTGAAGCACACGACAAGGCAAGAACGCCAGTTGCCAGCAATGACGAGAGAAAAAGTTACAAAAGAATATTCAAACAAAATAACTGCCATTTATGGAACTGTGAGAATTTTAGACCATAACTTGGACTATCACAAGGAAGGGACTAGTTGAAGATTGAAGATTAAGGGAATGGAGCCGGGGGGGGGGGAGAGACAAGGTAGACAATCAGAGAAAAGGAACTACAGCAAGCTATGTGCATGAAAGAAAAGTGTTTCTTCATGCAATCTAAGAATTCGTAACAGAAAATAATTTTACATGCGAAAGTTTTCAAACAGTAAACAGATCAATCATGCTCGGCACGATATTTGATAACATTCATCGGTGATGTCTGTAATATTTTTTAAATATTTTCTAATGTTGCCGAGCTCTATATCGTCGTTGGTTTACTGGAGTAATGAGGGGGGTTTGAGGTTCGACTCCCGGGTAAAGATCAGACAGTTATTTTAATTTCATGTTGACGTTTAGTTTATAATCTTCCTTCTCATCCAGCCCGATCAGCATTCACAGAAAAGTAAAAAAGTGACAATTTTGAGAAAAATAACTTACGATAACCAACAGTCCAAATTTTGACAACATATTACTTTAAAATACAGCATTTTAAACTCATGACAAATCTTGCTCAACGAGATCTTTTACACTTACGGACAGTATAGGAAGTAGAAGTTTCCAGAACCAAGAATTTCATAGTTTTCGAAATTGACAAGTACATTTGTTTCCCAAAGCCGTATATTTGTTTTAGTAACACCCTGTCAGTGTTCTGCCAGCAGCATAGTTGTAGTATTCTAGAGGTTATTCACGGTAAAATTACCACTTTTTGAAGCCCTCTCATCTGGAATAATAGTCCATAAATATATTTCATTGTAGCCATAGGCGTTAACTTTCTAGTCCGACGAAGTTTATATATATATTAAAAAGTGGTGGAAGGGTATAAAATGGCAGATAGGAAAAAGTAACTAGGGACTGAAAAGTGCCCACTTTACTATAAACAGCCTATACTAGTCGAGACGCAGTGAGACACGGTCCTTGTTGGGAGCGCCTGAATGTAGTTTAGTTCGGTTTGGAATGGCACATTTATGTATAGTCTGTTCACGGTAAACTGAGCACTTCTGAATGTCCTGCTAAATATCTACTTTCACGCGCACTGCGTATTCTTCCATCAAAATTAGCATTACTATGGGCCTAGTCACTTACTGATTCGCCGGTCAAATGAAACTGTAAGATTATTAGAAAAGTAGTTTATTTTACTAAAATACTTTTGCCATTATATGTATTAAGAAAAACCGAAATAAAATAGATTAGTATTCACAAATGTCTATTTAACACTTTTAATTCAAAATTAAGATTTGAAACAAATCCCCCCCCCCCCTCCCCCTCGCGACCTTTCTCTATCTTCCCAACTTATCCAACCCTCACCATCGTTTTCAAATCTGAGTGGGCACATGCCACTAAGTTTGTCCATTAAAATACTCTTATATGCAGGCAGGAGCCACGACATTTTTCAAATTTCACTTTAAAATTGCTTGAATAACAGTGAACACAGCGTACAGTAAGCTGTGAAGAAGGCAACCCCACCTCCCCTTCCCTCAGGGAAGCAGTTCTCATTCCATTCCCCGCTTTATCGGGAGATCAATAACGACAGTAGCGCTAGCTGGGTGTAGCAGAGTTGTTTTGTTGATATTCTGACAGGCGTTGACCACTAGACGCCGAGCCGTTGTAAATTCCATCCCGCTTATTGTTTCCACGACGCATAGGTGTGGCTTCCGGTAGCTTGCAACAACATTATGTATGACCTCGCTCCAGATCCTTATTTCATCTCACGATTTTAATAGAGACGATCATAAGTTTACAAGTGGAGTGGAGAGATTTCGACGGCTATTAACATGGATGTCTTGAGTGCAGATGAGGCCGAAACGAGGTGAGAATGGAGCAGCACCGGAATGCATGAGCGGAGGAAACGGGAGATCCACGAGAAAACTCTCAGACCAGCGGCATCTCCCGGCACTATTCCCACGTGCGAAAATCCGGGATAATTTTACGAATTTCATTTATGGCGTTTATCACTTCTATTATGCACTCGATTGTTTCCTTCGTGTGTTTTTCAGCAGTGTTGTCCGCAGTTTTCTCGATGACCATCACTGCCGCCATTGAGGTTGTTCAGGTTTGCTTCTATCAGCTAACGGGATTGGCTCCCCTGAAGAAGTACACTTAGTAGAGAGCCAAGAGGATGTAAGGTAGTTGTCCTTGATGCTTCTCGCATAAATAACTCGTGGTTTAGTTTGCCTCTTGAGTTTTTGTAAACGATAAAGTTGTTAGCAGGACGGGATCATGGATAGCGTAAATATTGAGCACCGCTTGTTATCCGTAATTCATTTCGAAAGTATATAAACATTTCCAACGGTGTGCGTGCAACCTGCGTATGTCAATAGCATTCATACACCGGTGTAAGAATGGAAAAAATTATTTAGTAGAGGTCGGGAGGAGGTGAACCTGAGTGATGTCCAGCTCGCTCTAACTTCAAAAAACGAATGGTACCATCCACCAAAAAAATGGTTAAAATTGTACCATACAATCCACGTCAGACCACATTCTCCATCTTTATTGCCTTGGTATACACTATCTACCAAAAAGTAATTGGGCACCCGTGAAGATAGGTAATTCAGTACGTCAGTTGACTTGTGTTTCACGGCCTTCGGCGGACGTAGGACCGCTGGTGTTTGTCCGTGGTAGCATGAACACAGAGGCCTTTTGTAACATTCTGGATAATGAAATGTCCCCAACTTCCAGGATGACAATGCCAGGTGCCATGTTTCAAGGACTACTATGCAGTGGTACGCCGACAACAATGTTCGCCGATTGGACTGGACCACCCAGAGCCCCGACCTCAACCATATACAACATCTTTGGGACGAATTGGATCGCCGGGTGAGGGCTCGTCAGGCGCGGCCAAAATCCATTGCTCAACTCATGGAATGGTTGCAAAGAGGAATGGCGACGAATCCCCTTGGATGTCCTGCAAACACTCGTAGAGAGCATGCCAGACAGGGTGGCTGCTGTTATAGCCGCAAGAGGTGGCCCTACGAGATTATAACGGGGTGACAACCACCGAGCAAACATTGTGGACAGGTGCCCAATTACTTTTTGGTCGATAGTGTATAATAAAGGGCATAACATAGCAGTGAATTACTACACTAGAACATTTAAAGCACACGGATTGTACTTTTTAAATTAAATTAATTTGATCAGCATTCTTGAACGCAGGGGTCAAATGTGCAGACGGCTGGCGAAAGCTTGCAAACTATTTCAACATAGAATGTTTAGAAACTAGTTCAATATACCAATAGTAGTTATAGTCATAGTTTTTGTAGATTCCATTTCCAACTTCACATCTCTTCCATGCTCTTCGGCATTCTCGCTACACCGTCTGTGTAACATGTTTTAAGTTAACGCTAAGTAAGCTGCGCCAATTAAGGAGCTGCTGCTAACGACCACAACGATACGGTGGGGGGGAGGAGCGAAGTCATTAGCGATAGAAGCCGGGTTACAGGCGAGATGGCGTCATCACAGAGACGACAGTTGCGAAGAGACTTCAAAACGCGCGACGGACTTCGTCGTGTCGCAGATTACGGGAACAGCCCTTCGTGTTCCAGGAAACCCCTACTATAGGCTATTCACGGTAAAGTGAGCACTTTTGGAATAATAGTCAACAAACATATTAGACGTCACTTCCTACAGCGTTGGAATACACACACTGTGTTTGTTTCTTATATGGCTGTAGTCATCTAAAAAGGTGATTAACGGGTAAAACAAATTGACTGAAAGTAACTAAGGGCTGAAGAGTGCTCACTTTATAGGCCTACGTCGACTTTGAATTTGCGTGGCCTTCCAGGCTCCACCCGTCAAGGTCGTCCTAACAGCGAAGCCAAAACTAACGTGAAGTAAAGGCGATCGTCTTCTGTGTCTGTCTCCAACTGTGTCTCACCAATTTCTTACTGAGAAATAGTGTCACGTGGTCAGAGATGCGTAGGTGCTTCCCCCCCCCCCCACTACGACCAGGCACTAACTGCCTTGCCGTGTGTTCGAAATCCAGGTTTTTACGAACCTACTCGTCCAATGTGCTAGTCTACGAAAAAAAAAAAAAAAAACGCCACTTCAGGCTATGCCTGTATGTTACATCCAAGATGTCACACACATTAGAAACTCAATCTCGAAGCACTCCAACATAGCAGTATCTCAACTATATACACACAGGATTAATGGAGGGGCCTGCATTGAACGTTTCTACAGACTCTCCACCAATCAAATTATAGGGCCATCGCTGAAAGTCCCATAGATACACGCAGCACTAGGAGAACACTGCACGTCAGTTGATAGCCTTGCGCTTAGTGGCGAAGGCACACTTGTAGTGCGTGGCAGTGTCGCCCTTATTGCTCCCACACTTCTCGGTCTCAAACGCGAGGAAAAGCTCCTGGCAGGCGGACACGCCCCTTAAGTTTGCCTTTCCCAAGAGACACGTTGCGTTAGTCCAGAGCCACCTACAAAAGGGGGGTGGGGGAGGGGGTTACGCGACAAGTTTTTGTGATGGGTCTCTAAATAAAAAAAAGGCGAAAGAACTAGCTAACAGACAAGAGGCCCTGGCCCCATTAAAACGTGCCGCTATGGAAGGACAAGCGGCAAATAGTGCGATTTTCTCCATCTTCATATGGCGGTGCAAAACCCACTCGTGAAAAAAGACAATTGTGCCAAGCATCAGACACTGTAGAGTCGGGAGTTCGTTTAGAACTATAAACTCACTGAATCGGCTGAGTCCTGTACAGCGTGGCACATCGGCGATCAGCCCTCTCAAAATACGACTGTCATCATATTTTGACCGGCGCTACTGCATTAGTAGGCTGCTACGAAAGGCACTAGACATGGGCCGGCGGATTAAGAGGCTAACTACGGTTGCATGCAGCATTTTAATACGTGCACCTTCAAACTCACCTTTTGTGTTGTTCTTGTCGCTGCCTTCGATTAAGGACACTTCTTACAGTCCAACAAACATGTGTTCTACGAGTAACGCGAAATAAAAAAGGTCATATATAATATACGAATTGTGTATTTCCACATCAAACAAACACAACGAAAAACAACTATTCCTCGCGGCTAGAATTACCATACCGTCCGGCAAAATGAGGATAAGTCCCTTTAAGACGGATTTTCATCAGCCATGTTCGATTTATCGATTCTTTTGCCAAAGCTTCTATTTCAGAATATGTATTGTAATTTCCCGCACGACATATTTTAGATAACAGCTTCCCAAACTTTGTCGAACTGCCACAGCTTCGCTGCATTTATTAATTTTTAGCTGGTAATTTTCGAGGCGAAACGCGAGATTATTTTTTGCGGACTATTACAAAGGGGACGATATAAACATTAATCAAGAAATACTGACCTCAGACAATGCACTAGGCAATGCTCTGTGCTGTGTCGTTCCAAATAAACATGATACAAAACTGTATTTCCAGAGTATGACAAAAATCTCATTAATGTAAGCTGGCGGGTGGTAATCTGCCTTAAACCATTTTGTTTGCGTCCAGACAATTTTTTTGTGGTGATCAAGGATCTCCGGCTTTTTCGAGTTGATGGAAATCAGTATTCATCTCGTAATGATTTCGATGTCAGTTTTTATGCAATTAAACTTATTATAACAGGTCTTCAATATTCACCAAACTAAACATTTGTATGTTCTTCGAGAAATGATGTACGTAGTTATCTATTGACTATTCGAGGTTTCTTCGCAATTATTGAATCAAACCTTTGAAAAACCACCCCATGTGCATTGTGTGTGGTTGTTTTCTAAATATGTAATATCACGCGCGTTTAATTTTTTTGTTAATATGAAAGTCTCAATTTTGGTTGAATTAAACTTCTACTCATATATCACTTATAAATTACAATTTTCGTTTATAATTCATGTGGTTAAAAACAGTGAGAAAACATGCGTGTTGGTAATACCTATAGTGCGTCTCTCTTAAGATTGCTGTGGGTGGCTATTCAAACAATCTTACACACTGCTACAATCTGACGATTTTTTGTCACGTATTTTTGTACGTATGAATGTATTCTGTTAACACAGCATAACTTCTTGGCTGTTGATAATCGCTAGCCATCTGGAAGCAGCGTGCACCATGCACTCTTTACTGCAATCTAAGAGTGAGACGGATTATAGTAAGGAATAGTTCCCATACAAGATATTATAAAACTGGGTGGGCGCGAATACGGTGCGTTGTCCCTCTGGTGTGATTTTATAGACTTGGTTAACCTTTGTTTGCATGGGGTGGAGGAATATTTTGAAAATAGACCTTAGCAGGGTTTTAGAAACGCTTGAAGTAAGCGTGAATTGACTACAATTGCGATTTTTTTTTCAAACTGATAATTTATATCTGTTTTTCATATTGCAGTGTGTTTTTACATTTTGTTTAAACGAAACTACTAGCAAACCATTATACTTTATTGGTACTTAGCTTCTACATTTTATGTTAGCTTATACCAGGAACGTTGATTTTTTTAAGTTCTCTACTAACGGCCCTGCAGTGCCGTCTCACAGCGTATATTTTAAAGATAATTTCAAACAATAATAGATTTTGACGAGTTTCTCAAAAATATTGTTGTATAAAATTATTTTTTTTTTTTAATGATTTATACATTATTTTTTAGTTACGTGTAAATTTAAATATTATATTTAAAAAAAATGATATTAAACAAATCAATCGGCAAGATGTCTTAACATAGCACAATTCCTTAAGAAATTTCACGTACGATACTTTAAAATTGACGCACTGAGAAGGAATTTCGTTTAAGATTGATTCCCATTTGAAGTTGGCGGCTGCCGGGTTTGTAGGCAGGGCCATTAAGCGCGAACAGCCTACAGGCCGTCAGGTATTGAGAACCGGATGTGCAGGTGCTGGGGGCGGACCGGGCCGCCCCCGGAGGCGGCGGTGGGCGGCGTACATGTCCCGCCCAGCCTGCTGACGTCACTCACCACAGCCTCAGCGCAGCGCGACCCGGGGCAAGCTTGCCTCGCGAGAGAGGACCAGCAGAGAAACTCTCGTACAACACAACATAATTAACTCGTGTATGGCAACAAAAAGTTTACATTAAAAATAATAATCAAAACTGTGTGCGCACCAATGCGGTGCGATGTTCCTCTGATGTGATTTTCTAGACTTTGTTAAGCTTCGTTAGCGTGAGGCGTATGAATATATTGAAAGTAGAACTTCAGCATAGCTGCAGAACGGTTGCTAGTAACCATCAATGGACTATGAGACGGCAGGAAATTAATTAAAATATTTTTTGAAGGTTTGGCATTTTATTGTAGGTTTGATGTTCTTATTTATGGTACATGACGATGGTATTTATGTTATTGTATATTAATAACAGATCTACATTCCTAACAGCTCCACTGTTTCACTTTCATGACGCATGAATAACGTGATAAGGCCCATGACAACGTTAATGTTACATATGGCGAAAGGTTACAAGATAAGAAAAGTAGATCTTAAGCAGGGCATTCCAAAGTGCTCAACAGTGAGCCGACTATAAGGCATACCTCTGCTGTTCACGGAAAACTCAGCACCTTTGAAATCTATCTCTGAACAATGTCACTGCTCCTAACAGCATATATTTAACACGCACACTAACCATCATTCTCTCAGTAAACTTCACGAGGTCTTGTCAGCCGATGAGTGTGATATGAAGTGAGAATGGAGCACGCTGGAATGCAAAGGCGGGAGAAACCGGGAGATCCCCTAGAAAACACGCCGACCAGCAGCTTCGTCCGGCACGATTCCCACTTGCGAAAATCCGGGAGTGACCCGGCCGGGGATTGAACCCAGTTCGCCTTGGTAGGGGAGGCGAGCAGTCTAACCGCTCAGCCACCACGGCCCCGACGGATAAGTAGTACCTCGTCTTAGCGTAGAGTTAAATACGTTAGTAAAACACAAGTGATTTTCTGAAATTATTAATTTCGCTTTCTGTATTTTTAATGTACGCAAATTTAAGGATGATGAAAGACGTAAAATATTTATTTTTCTAATACTTTCACAGAGAGAGGGTGCGCAGTTGTAACTCACTGGACTCGCATTCGGAAGGACCCGTGTTCGATTCCCGGTCCGGACATCCTGATTCCTGTTGACCATTGTTTCGCGAAATCACTCCAGGCGAATGCTGGGATGGGTCCTCAACACAAACCACAGCCCAATCCTTCCCCAATCCCTATTCTCTGCATAACTTGCTCCGCCTCTAATGACCTCGCTGTCGATTAGAAGCTAAGCCCCGCTACCTACAGGCTATTCACATTAACGTGAGCACTTTTTAAGGCCCTGCTACACTTTTGCTTTCAGGCAATTTCTCTCTTCCAGCCACTTGTTGATGTAAACAGTGCCATGCGACTAATACACACAGTGTATTTATTTCACACTCCTCTCTCTCTCTCTCTCTCTCTCTCTCTCTCTCTCTCTCTCTCTCTCTCTCTCTCTCTCTCTCTCTCTCTCATAAGTTAACGTCCGAGACCAAAATGAAATATATTTATTCGTGGTTAATGCCTCTTGGAAGGGCCTTACAAAGTGCCCACTTTACCGTGAATAGCCTATAATTACTTAAATATAATACTTTCGCAGTCTCACTTTACTGAAGTATTACTAAAGTGACTAGGCTCACGGCATTGTCAATTTACATATGTTGGAATAACACACAATGTGCATACAAGTAGGTCTTAGGCAGGGTCTTGAAAAGTGCTCAGTTTACCGTGAACACGAGAGAGAGAGAGAGAGAGAGAGAGAGAGAGAGAGAGAGAGAGAGAGAGAGAGAGAGATAGAGAGAGAGAGAGTGTGTGTGTTTCCAATGTAACACTGCACCCATATTTACAACACGAACAGCTCTAAAAATATAACACTTATGTTAACAGAAGTATAGAATACTTGTGATACTTTATAAATTTAGTAAACAAGCGAACAGGTGACAATGAGGCGATTTCGCAAAGGTTGGATTAAAAAAGTGTGAAAGTGTCACGAATAGACAATACCAGTCATTTTTCTACACAATGAAAAAAAACCAGTTATCAGTAATAATTAAGCAGAAAAATATATCCTACAAGAATTTGATTGGCACAATAACAAGCTTATCGCCTAAGTTCGGCCAATATAAAAGTATTTGCACGTTACCTAAAATGAAAATAGAAGTAGATTTTTATTTAACAGTATTTTTTCGGGTGAAATTATTTCTAGAAGCTGGACAACACAAATATTGAATGTAAGTTAGGCAGTTTGAAATAAAATATAAGCATGTGTTCATTTTATGTACGCTTCTATGTAATTGGCTAAACTTAAGACATGGGAATTATTTTTTCTAGTTTGCAGTTTTTTCTACTGTGAAGCTTATTAAGTAGCGAGAAGTAACAACTTAATAGTACATACTTAGATCCCATGTAGTGCGAGTGATTAAGGGGGGCGCCCATGCGGTCGTGTAACACAGTGGCTTAGCTTTCCGTGGCCAACGTTGTTAAGGGGCTATCTTCGGCAAACGTTCTGGGTTTGAATCATGGCTGAACTATGGATTTGTTTGTACGTTGTTTTTATAAATGCGATTAGTTTAGCATTTAAACCTCAACTTTACTGATCGCCATTCTGAATATAAAAAAAAGGAGGCAATGAAAAGCCCACTATATACATTACTTCCAGTAAGTTATTGTAAGCTTTGTGAGATTCCATATTTACCCAGAAATGTGACAAATATGTAGGGATAATGTTTACCTTACTAACAAAACTTTTCGGGAGATCAATAATTACTGTCAATTTAATCCTTCAAAGTAATGCGAAAAAATTAAGATGAATCAAATAGGGGAACGTAACTAAGAAGATATGTCAGTGTGTGTTTTTTTTTCCCCCTATCTGACTGAGCTGCTTATTTCCTCGTATTAATCAATGTGCTGTTATTATATTCTGTGTATGGCAGTTATTATATTCTGTGTATGACAGTTATTAAATGTTAGGATAGTCAACTAGCAAAACTTTTCAGTTTACATACTCTAACTGAAAACTAAATAAAACCACTGAGAAACTTTACAAATACATCGCGAAAAGTTGCGTACAGTTTGGGAGAATCCATTAAAACAAAAATTAATAAAATCGCTTAGAAACTTAAGTGAAAATCACTTAGGCCTAAACGTAACTCCGAACGAACACTAAATTACACAGCAGCGACTTTAAAGTAAATAAACACTGTAAATAAATTTCTGGTAAACTTCCTAAACTGTAATGGAAGTTAGTTTTAACCTATACAGTGTATGGCAATAGTACTACCTAGTAGGCTAAAAGTATGGGACTATTTAGCACCGCTACTATACGGAGTTGAGAAATTCCCTACGTATTTGAGGCCACGGTGGCTGAGTGGTTAGCCTGCTCGCCTCCCACCAATGCGATCCGGTTTCGGCCGGGTCACTCAGGATTTTTGAATGTGGTAATCGTGCCGGACGATGCCGTTCGTCGGCGGGTTTTCTCGGGGATCTCCTGTTTTCCCTGCCCTTTCATTCCGGCGATGCTCCATACTCGCTTCAATCACCCTCATCGCTCTCAAGACCTCATTGTTAAGAGCCGCCCAAATATCTTCACTCACTCAATCACCATTCATGCTTTGTCGCTGTACGTATATATTGAAGTGGTAAATTTACAAAAAAAAAAATGTCTTAAGAGTGCAGAAAAGTAAATACTGCGGACCATTTTTTCTGAATATTTATACGCAGTAACTTAAGTCCAGTGTATTACTGTGCAATAATTTCCGAAGCAGTATATTTGTAATTCTCAGTATTAAGGAAAAACCCCTCACTTTGGAAGTAACCTGTGGAACTGTTCATTTCTATAATTCCGTAATTTCATTTCAGTTCGTGACTAAGTTCACGAAAACGAAAGATTGGAACAAAACAAACCAGAGATACTCAAATACATTGCAGCAAAAATAATTCTTGAGAAACTGAACATTCTGATTAGTTTGAAACAGCAACACTGTTTCCTACGAAAAGGAGAAAACTAGAATACGACTGGTAAACGCTGAAACAGTAAAGATAAATTACGTGCATTGAAAATGAACCTTTACGCGCACAGATTTACTTATCGAAACGTCAAACATGAGATTAAACATAACAGATGTTGCCGATTAGGTCAGTATGACGAGGGCATTTCTCACAACCAACTTTTTAATTATAAACATCATAGCAGCAATATCAGACATTTTTAAAAATATAATAACTACGAGAACAAATATAGCAAAAATATTCATTTAATTAGAGTAGTGGCATAAAAAAAAATAAAAAAATGAATGTGGTATCCACAAGAGTCGTGTATAAAAGATGCAACGCTCTGTGGACATCTTCAAAATAAGATTTCACAAATAGCTTTTCAGCTATTTTCCGGTTGGAGTATTAGTGTAAAGTTTAGCAAATTTAGAAAGACTGGAGTGGAGAGATTGGAGGATTTGGAAGTGCTAAGCCGGATAAGAATGGCAGATAAGCTGGGCAGAGTTAATACAGAACGAGAAGAAAAACAGAAGAGTCAGATGTAAAGAAGAAGCACGGGAGATGAAGCAAACAAAGGTCTGGTTGGAACAGCGAAATTAAACTGTCCGCGCAAGGATGCTGCATGAGAGAAGTTGAAGTAGGGTAATTAAACTGCCCGTACAAGGATGCTGCATGAGAGAAGTTGAAGTAGGGTAATTAAACTGCCCGTACAAGGATTCTGCAAGAAAGAAGTTGAAGTAGGGTAATTAAACTGCCTGTACAAGGATTCTGCAAGAAAGAAGTTGAAGTAGGGAAATTAAACTGCCCGTACAAGGATGCTGCATGAGAGAAGTTGAAGTAGGGTAATTAAACTGCCTGTACAAGGATTCTGCAAGAAAGAAGTTGAAGTAGGGAAATTAAACTGCCTGTACAAGGATTCTGCAAGAAAGAAGTTGAAGTAGGGAAATTAAACTGCCTGTACAAGGATTCTGCAAGAAAGAAGTTGAAGTAGGGTAATTAAACTGCCTGTACAAGGATTCTGCAAGAAAGAAGTTGAAGTAGGGAAATTAAACTGCCCGTACAAGGATGCTGCATGAGAGAAGTTGAAGTAGGGTAATTAAACTGCCCGTACAAGGATTCTGCATGAGAGAAGTTGAAGTAGGGAAATTAAACTGTCCGCACAAGGATGCTGCATGAGAGAAGTTGAAGTAGGGAAATTAAACTGCCCGTACAAGGATTCTGCATGAGAGAAGTTGAAGTAGGGAAATTAAACTGCCCGTACAAGGATTCTGCAAGAGAGAAGTTGAAGTAGGGAAATTAAACTGCCTGTACAAGGATTCTGCAAGAAAGAAGTTGAAGTAGGGTAATTAAACTGCCTGTACAAGGATTCTGCAAGAAAGAAGTTGAAGTAGGGAAATTAAACTGCCCGTACAAGGATGCTGCATGAGAGAAGTTGAAGTAGGGTAATTAAACTGCCTGTACAAGGATTCTGCAAGAAAGAAGTTGAAGTAGGGAAATTAAACTGCCTGTACAAGGATTCTGCAACAGAGAAGTTGAAGTAGGGAAATTAAACTGCCTGTACAAGGATTTTGCAAGAAAGAAGTTGAAGTAGGGTAATTAAACTGCCTGTACAAGGATTCTGCATGAGAGAAGTTGAAGGAGGGAAATTAAACTTCCCCAGCGCAATGCCCATAAAGCCTATATAACGGCCACGCAAAAATAACGGAGGATATAGGTGGGTAAACTTATCTCGTCTTATCATGCCAGACTTTTTGCACATGACTACTGTAGCTAAGATGCCGTTTAAAGCTCGCTGCAAGAAATTTTTCGCAAATGTAGTACATTATATACGCGTAATGACAAAACACGAGCAAAGGCTGTTAGCGGTGAATTGAGCATTTTTGAAAGCCCTGATTAAGATCTATTTGTATGCAGTGGCGACGTGACGTATGCATAATTATAATTGTTTAGTTATTCATGTATTTCCAAGACAATCTGACTGCATATGTTATTTTAATTCGCACATTAATCACGTTAATTGATGAGTAATTCCACTGCTCACATGATTTTCAGATTTTATTTAGTTTCTTTCCCGTCTGCAGTATTTGTAATGTGATTAGAAGGCCCTAGTTTCTGAACAGTTATTGATCCGTTGCAGTATTTGTAATGTGTTTAGAAGACCCTAGTTTCTGAACAGTTATTGATCCGTTGCCATATTAATTAATTGACGTGGAGTAATTTTTGCCTCTAAAACAATCGTGATTGGTCAGTTCTTCGACGGCGTTATTTAATTAGTATTTTTAAACGAAATTGTTAGTCATATTTGTTTCCGACGAGAGGACGCGGTCCTGCGTGTGTTCAGTCCGTAGGAAATTTTAACTTATTTTAAGATGAAAACTCGAGTTCGAACCTGTAAACGGGCCGTCTCGAAGGAGACGAAAACACGAGAGCAAGAATACAAGAAGCAGGCCTGCATTGGTCGCCGCCCGCGTTGTTTCGCACGTTTAAACAGGCCAAACTACCATGGTGTATATATTGTTACAATTTCTCCTTCTATAAATTATGTGGGCTGTACTAAGTTCGTTAAGGGATGGGGTCTTAATAATTAATTCTTTTATTTCATTATTTCCTTATTTTATTTACAATAAATACAGCAAAATTCTCTGAACTCACAATAAATTGATATCACTTACAGTTCACAACTAATTACTCAAATTTCATAACCATTTATAATTACCACAAAGAAATCAATAAAATAAAATAAATTAAGTTAAAGATCAGCCCCAATAGACAGTGTATCAACCTATTTAAATATTCTATATTTATATATATATATATGTCCAAATTGACAGTTCGGATATTTACAATAAAATCCGTATTGCACATCCATTCAGTCTCCCCTCAGTTCAGTCCATGTCCCGCCAGTCGCAATGTTCTAAAGTCCTCCAAGCGCTCTCATGCACAGTAGGCTTCACTCGTCGGTTTCACACCCTCTCGTCCAGTCAAGCCACGAACACCTCACTCGCCGTCGCCCCGCAATCTCCAGTCGTCGTCCACACTTACCTTTACTCGCGCGCACTCAGCCAGACGGTCTCCGTCAAAGACTGCCAGCCGCTGGGTTGCGGCAGTAGATATAGTGTCTTAGGCCACCACCTAGAAACTTCCTGAACTCGCGTGATGCGTCGCGGAGGGCCGAGGCGCCAGCCAGTCTCACCAGAACATTCTTGCGTCGTCGTGAGACCCGTCGAAACCTCCAGCAGGGTATAGGGGCCGTGACGTAAGCAATACGCCGAGCAGAGCGACAGCCTGCTATCCATTATTCACGGGTTTCCCAGAAAGGAGGATCAGGAGGCAACAAGCGATACAGCCAGGTGGTGGGGAGGGGAGGGATGATGTAGGGTCCACTGCCACAAGGCCGGGCAGCAGCGCATAACAATATGTATGTGCTGGGACTGTAATGGCACTAAATGCCCCGATAGCCTAATTAGGGAAGCCTATGTCCTACTGCATCGAGAGGGGATGCTACTGCCAACATCCAGATTGCTTCGTATTAAATGTTGTTCAGATATTCCAGCGAACTAATTCTCAAAGAGCAGAGACTAATATTTCAACTCGAAATGACGCTTGCGAATCTTAACCACGCTCACACTGCACTGAGAAAAAGGTTTTGTTGAATCAAGCAAGATTTGTTTGGTGCAACCCAATTATTTCTTTGTATATGGACAATTAAATATATTGTTGCTGAAACCAAATTATTTTTTTGTTCTCATTTACTTGCCCCAAACTGTAATATTTAGTTGGTACAACTAAATATTTGTTTGGCTAAACGTACGTTAAAAAGTTTGGGCCGATATCAAAAGATTTTAGAAGTTCGACCGAGTTCAGAACCTAGATCACCTGCGTCCGAGCGCTACGTCTTAGTAATCCGAGCTAATATGACAACTGATGAAGCCGGAAAGCTTTTAAATAGATATACTGCAAATATCGAGTAACGTGTGCAAACAAATATTTCAAGTTTTACTCGTCAGTTTCTTGTTGCATGTATTTATTGTGTGTTTATACGATTGTTAAACACTAATAGAAGTACTAACAAGCACGGTTACTATCCTGTCACAAAAAAATACAAACAAACACTCGAGATGTATTTGCTAACGAAGGCAGTCAAATGAATGTCCAAACAATTATATTTAGTTGATTCAACAAAATATTTACTTGTCAGTAATTTTTTTTGGCCCAACAGAGATTTTGTTTATTCAAACATATATTTTGTTAGACAACCCAAAGTATGTTCGCTGCTTTTCAAATTTTGTTTACTGAACAATATATTTTGTTAGGGCAACCAAATATCTATATATGACCTACACGAACAAATATTTAGTTCGATTTACTCTCAGTGTAGCATTATCTCATTGTAATATCCGGAGCTAGTTGGGAAAGAAAGTTTCAATTATAATAGCCAGATCTGTACTTCATCTTCGCTTGTTCCACCAAAGGAACTACGCACCACACTCATACGATCTCAATGTAATTATATTTTATATAAACACTATTTATTACTAGGCATTACCCACCAACTGATTTCTCAATAATTTTATTCATATAAATTATGAATTGAATATTATTACTTATAGGTAAAGTATAAGTAAAATTGTCAATTTAACAACATAAAGAGAACCTCTAAGTTATCAAAAATATAAAACACTTTTGATATATGATATATTTATGAAATAACCCAGCACGTCTCATGTGAGGTGATATTTTTTTTCAAATGTTAAATTCATAAAGAGTGAAGACACCACATATAAGCAACAATAAATTAGGTATAGTAGACTACATCCGTGTGGGGAACTAAGAGATGGACAGCGACTATACTCGAATCTAGTAGACTACATCCGTATGTGGAACTAAGAGGTGGACAGCGCCTATACTCGACTCTAGTAGACTACATCCGTATGTGGAACTAAGAAGTGGACAGCGACTATACTCGACTATAGTAGACTACATCCGTGTGTGGAACTAAGAGATGGACAGCGACTATACTCGACTATAATAGACTACATCCGTGTGGGGAACTAAGAGGTGGACAGCGACTATACTCGACTCTAGTAGACTACATCCGTGTAGGGAACTAAGAGGAGGACAGCGACAATACTCGACTCTAGTAGACTACATCCGTGTGGGGAACTAAGAGGTGGACAGCGATTATACTCGACTCTAGTAGACTACATCCGTATGTGGAACTAAGAGGTGGACAGCGACTATACTCGACTCTAGTAGACTACATCCGTGTGGGGAACTAAGAGATGGACAGCGACTATAATCGACTATAGATGACTACATTCGTTTATGGAACTAAAAGGTGGACAGCACCTATACCCGACTGTAGCAGACTACATCCGTGTGTGGAACTAAGAGGTGGACAGCGACTATACTCGACTATAGTAGACTACATCCGTGTGTGGAACTGAGGTGGACAGCGACTATACTCGACTATAGTAGACTACATCCGTGTGTGGAACTGAGGTGGACAGCAAATATACTCGACTATAGTAGACTACATCCGTGTGTGGAACTAAGAGGTAGACAGCGACTATACTCGACTATAGTAGACTACATCCGTGTGTGGAACTAAGAGGTAGACAGCGACTATACTCGACTATAGTAGACTACATCCGTGTGTGGAACTAAGAGGTAGACAGCTACTATACTCGACTGCAGTAGACTACATCCGTGTGTGGAACTGAGGTGGACAGCAAATATACTCGACTATAGTAGACTACATCCGTGTGTGGAACTAAGAGGTAGACAGCGACTATACTCGACTGCAGTAGACTACATCCGTGTGTGGAACTGAGGTGGACAGCAAATATACTCGACTATAGTAGACTACATCAGTGTGTGGAACTAAGAGATGGACAGCGACTATACTCGACTGCAGTAGACTACATCCGTGTGTGGAACTGAAGTAGACAGCAAATATACTCGACTATAGTAGACTACATCCGTGTGGGGAACTAAGAGATGGACAGCTACTATACTCGACTGCAGTAGACTACATCCGTGTGTGGAACTGAGGTGGACAGCAAATATACTCGACTATAGTAGACTACATCCGTGTGTGGAACTAAGAGATGGACAGCGACTATACTCGACTGCAGTAGACTACATCCGTGTGTGGAACTGAGGTGGACAGCAAATATACTCGACTATAGTAGACTACATCCGTGTGTGGAACTAAGAGGTAGACAGCGACTATACTCGACTGCAGTAGACTACATCCGTGTGTGGAACTGAGGTGGACAGCAAATATACTCGACTATAGTAGACTACATCCGTGTGTGGAACTAAGAGGTGGACAGCGACTATACTCGGCTATAGTATACTACATCCGTGTGTGGAACGAAGAGGTAGACAGCGACTATACTCGACTATAGTAGACTACATCCGTGTTTGGAACTAAGAGGTGGACAGCGACTATACTCGACTATAGTAAACTACATCCGTGTGGGGAACTGAGGTGGACAGCGCCTATACTCGACTATAGTAGACTACATCCGCGTGGGGAACTAAGAGGTGGACAGCGACTATACTCGACTATAATAGACTACATCCGTATGTAGAACTAAGAGGTGGACAGCGACTATACTCGACTGCAGTAGACTACATCCGTGTGTGGAACTGAGGTGGACAGCAAATATACTCGACTATAGTAGACTACATCCGTGTGTGGAACTAAGAGATGGACAGCGACTATACTCGACTGCAGTAGACTACATCCGTGTGTGGAACTGAGGTGGACAGCAAATATACTCGACTATAGTAGACTACATCCGTGTGGGGAACTAAGAGGTGGACATCGACTATACTCGACTGCAGTAGACTACATCCGTGTGTGGAACTGAGGTGGACAGCAAATATACTCGACTATAGTAGACTACATCCGTGTGTGGAACTAAGAGGTGGACAGCGACTATACTCGACTATAGTAGACTACATCCGTATGTGGAACTGAGGTGGACAGCGACTATACTCGACTATAGTAGACTACATCCGTGTGTGGAACTAAGGGTAGACAGCACTATACTCGACTAGTAGACTACATCCGTGTGTGGAACTAAGGTGGACAGCAAATATACTCGACTATAGTAGACTACATCCGTGTGTGGAACTAAGAGGTAGACAGCGCTATACTCGACTATAGTAGACTACATCCGTGTGGGAACTAAGAGGTGGACAGAGACTATACTCGACTGCAGTAGACTACATCCGTGTGTGGAACTGAGGTGGACAGCAAATATACTCGACTATAGTAGACTACATCCTTGTGTGGAACTAAGAGATGGACAGCTACTATACTCGACTGCAGTAGACTACATCCGTGTGTGGAACTGAGGTGGACAGCAACTATACTCGACTATAGTAGACTACATCCGTGTGATGGAACTGAGGTGGACAGCAAATATACTCGACTATAGTAGACTACATCCGTGTGTGGAACTAAGAGGTGACAGCGACTACACTCGACTAGTAGACTACATCCGTGTGTGGAACATGAGGACAGCAAATATACTCGACTATAGTGACTACATCCGTGTGTGGAACTAAAGGTGGACAGCGACCTATACTCGGCTATAGTATACTACATCCGTGTGTGGAACTATGAGGTAGACAGCGACTATACTCGACTATAGTAGACTACATCCGTGTTTGGAACTAAGAGGTGGACAGCGCCTATACTCGACTATAGTAGACTACATCCGTGTGGGAACTAAGAGGTGGACACGACTATACTCGACTGCAGTAGACTACATCCGTGTGTGGAACTGAGGTGGACAGCAAATATACTCGACTATAGTAGACTACATCCGTGTGTGGAACTAAGAGGTGGACAGCGACTATACTCGACTATAGTAGACTACATCCGTATGTGGAACTGAGGTGGACAGCGACTATACTCGACTATAGTAGACTACATCCGTGTGTGGAACTAAGGGGTAGACAGCTACTATACTCGACTGCAGTAGACTACATCCGTGTGTGGAACTAAGGTGGACAGCAATATACTCGACTATAGTAGACTACATCCGTGTGTGGAACTAAGAGGTAGACAGCGCCTATACTCGACTATAGTAGACTACATCCGTGTGGGGAACTAAGAGGTGGACAGAGACTATACTCGACTGCAGTAGACTACATCCGTGTGTGGAACTGAGGTGGACAGCAAATATACCTCGACTATAGTAGACTACATCCTTGTGTGGAACTAAGAGATGGACAGCTACTATACTCGACTGCAGTAGACTACATCCGTGTGTGGAACTGAGGTGGACAGCGCCTATACTCGACTATAGTAGACTACATCCGTGTGAGGAACTAAGAGGTAGACAGCGACTATACTTGGCTATAGTATACTACATCCGTGTGAGGAACTAAGAGGTGGACAGCGACTATACTCGGCTATAGTATACTACATCCGTATGTGGAACTAAGAGGAGGACAGCGCCTATACTCGACTATAGATGACTACATTCGTTTATGGAACTAAAAGGTGGACAGCACCTATACCCTACTGTAGCAGACTACATCCGTGTGTGGAACTGAGGTGGACAGAAAAAACACTCGACTATAGTAGACTACATCCGTGTGTGGAACTAAGAGGTGGACAGCGCCTATACTCGACTATAGTAGACTACATCCGTGTGAGGAACTAAGAGGTAGACAGCGACTATACTCGACTATAATAGACTACATCCGTGTTTGGAACTAAGAGGTGGACAGCGACTATACTCGACTATAGTAGACTACATCCGTGTGTGGAACTAAGAGGTGGACAGCGACTATACTCGACTATAGTAGACTACATCCGTATGTGGAACTGAGGTGGACAGCGACTATACTCGACTATAGTAGACTACATCCGTGTGCTGAACTAAGAGGTAGACAGCTACTATACTCGGCTATAGTATACTACATCCGTATGTGGAACTAAGAGGTGGACAGCACCTATACTCGACTATAGATGACTACATTCGTTTATGGAACTAAAAGGTGGACAGCACCTATACCCGACTGTAGCAGACTACATCCGTGTGGGGAAGTAAGAGGTAGACAGCGACTATACTCGACTATAGTTGACTACACCCGTGTGTGGAACTCTAAGGTGGACAGCTCCAATACTCTACTATAGAAGACTATATTCGTGTGTGGAACTAAGAGGTGGACAGCGCCTTTTTTCGCATTAAACACGCGGTGATGACATGACGAGGGCAATAACGTGAAGCGCACTTGCTGCAACCTCTGTAGCGCTCTCGACCTTGAGGAAGAGAGGGGGTTGTGCAAACTTCCAGGCCGCCACATGAAGGCTAATGTGTTCCTTTTTGTGTGCAGGTACATTAGTTCGCTGTTTAACCGGGACCTGCCTCATTATCGCTGTCCTTGTTCCCTCTTGTAGAGTCTGTTCGCGGTACCTTTGCACTTTTTGTATTAAACCTTTGAAAACTTAAACCATGTACGACGTTGTGTCGAGTCGAGATATCTGGACGAATCTCAACTTCAACGTCTTAAGACCCGACGAGGGTGAAGATAGGTGAGAATGGAGCGGTGTCGGAATGCAAGGGTGGAGGAAACTGGAGATCCCCGAGAAAAACCGCCGACGAGCGGGATCGTACCGGCCCGATTCCGACATGCGAAATTCCGGGCGTGACCCCGCCGGGGATTGGGCCGTGTGCACCGTGGTGGCAGGCGAGCAGGCTAACCATTCAGCAGTAGATAGTAAAGGCCGATTCTGACCAACCTAGCACAAAATCTGAAAAACACGCAAAATCAAGCAATTTACCCCAGAATTCAAGTGGATCTCTCGCTTTCAGCAACTTTTTAACGTTTCCAGAAGTCTCATTTGGCCTCCGTTTTTCGATCCAAACAACAAGCAACTTTAAGCCAAAATCATGAAAATTGAAGCCAAAAACTAGCAAATTTTCATATAGGTAAGAAAATCACTTCACTGTACTTTCAACTACCCCAGTTTCAACTAGACCAACTTTTACATTTTCCAAGTTTTTTTTACCAAATTTGTACAATTTTTACCTAGAATTGGGGGTTTTATAAACATGTGTAAACGACCATTGAACGAGCGTTGAGTGACCCTTGAAAATAGATAAATAATATTTTGAAAACTTAAACGAGAAATTCACTTAGATTTTGGGGTGAATTGCTCGATTTTGAGGGGGTTTTTTTTCACATTTTGTGCTAGGTGGGCCAGAATCGGTCTTTACTACTTATTCTCAGCCACCGCGGGTCCTGCCTGGTTGAGCTTCGTTTGCTCGAGGTGGGGGAATTACCGTGGACGGACTACATTCTCTAGACGCGTGCTACCACTCCCGTAATACATGGCGTGCGTGCATCCTCTTCTATCCTCATTACCATGGCAATTAAAGTACTTGCTGCCTTCTCCATCGCATTGTGTGGTCGTGGGATCTGTTTTCCTAATCCCGAGACCAACCTTGCATGCCGGCCGACCTACATCTGACACGATCCTTTTCATTCCGTACCCGGACGGAACTTGCATCCCTGCTTACCCGCTCGCCTGACCAACTTCTCAAGTCAACTGATCGTCACTACATATACCTGGCTTTGATAGAGAGCAGTGGAGATACTGTCATATTCCATTCGCCGTTACTTCAAACTTCTCTGAAGCCTTGCTCAAGTTTTACTTACACCAAGATTACACCAAAGGGATAACGCGCCACATTCGTGTGCGTACAGATTAGTTATATTTTGTATGAGAGCTACTTATTACTCGGTGTTACAAATACACATTCTCTCACTGTTTCTATTCATATTAACTATAATGAAATATTATAACGTACAAATAAAATACGAGTTAAAGGTCAATGTAACCAAAAATATGGTACTTTTATGTTAAAGGAAGTATAAAACGCTTTTAATGTTAGACATATTTAGGAAACAACTAAAGACGTCATGGATGGAGTAATTTTTAAAAAATTGATTTAAAAATAATGAAAAGACCGTGAACAGACTATACTGTTCATAACGCATAATCTGGCGTTATTGGCAGAAGGAACACCAGTCTCACATCTTCAGCGTGACAGGCCTCTCCCATGCCCCCCCCCCTCCTGGTTAATATTACCTTCTGCCAGACGTCAGGATAGGGGCCGCAACGGTGTAGTGGTTAGAATACTCGCCTCCCATTGGCGAGCCGGGTTCGATTCCCGGTGGGGTCGCCCCCAGATTTTCGCACGTGGGTATCGTGCCAGACGATGCCGCTGGTCGACGGGTTTTCTCGGGGATCTCCCATTTCCCCCCGAAGAGCCGCCCAAATCTCTTCACTCGCCCTAGCCTTGAGGAAGGTGTGTTGCACCGTCGGCCCGTCCATCTCGCGTCTTTCGGCGACGGCTCTTTGGCGCGGCTGATGGCTCCTCTCGTGTCGTACTGTGTCCCGCCAAGTGGTCCTTTCATTCCGGCGAAGACACTAATATTGGGTGTGTACGGAGGATGTTTCAGTACCTCCCAACGCCTGTTACACAGGAGATAATGTGGCGGCAGCGTTACCAGTGTGGGACTGTGGATTGTCTTGTCGGGCGACGGAGTCCTCGACAGGAAGTGCCGTCTCTTCATCTTTAGCTGCAGTAGTAAGCCCCACTGACCGCCTACCTGCGAGGATGTCTCCTGCGCCAAGATAAACATCACCGCAGGGTGATGGACGAGGTCATCCAGGATGTTTTTGTTCTCGGCAGTCTCTGGACTGCCACTTCACGCGTGGCTCGTACGCCCGAGTCCAGATCTCGTACGTGGTCGCGATCCTTCCACGGAAGTGTTCACACTTCCTTGGTAGTGGTTCCGCAATTCCTGTGCAGGCGCATAGCGATGCTATTGTTTTGGTCCGCTGTGGGTAGTCCACATTCTTCGCGCAGTACCTGAAGACAGTGTCGTGTACTTCTACCATGTGCCAGTTCACTTCTGATCCACGCGCTTTTCTAAACATAATGTTAGGGCGCTTTCATTCTAATCATCTACTTTAGGGCACTGTAGTATTTAACTGGGTAACGCACAGCCGTTCCTACACGCCACACTTCGTCTGAAACCTCGTGGTTCTACGACTTTCACCTTTAATATGTCAGAAGAACTACGTTATATCGAACAAAAGTATAATAACGTAAACAATGAGGGATATATTTCCAATAACTTTGGCAGCGATTTGGAAAAAGGCTGCTATTCCACGTGTTTCATGGCTCAGATTGCACATTAAGGCTGTCGCAAACTTATGAAAAAAAAAAAATTAGGGTATTTAAGATACTGTCAGATTTGATTAATACAGCTGTACAAACAATTTTCTGAACAGGTCTTTACGAGCCAATAAGACTTGAAACTTTACGGCGATGAGAAATAGTTTGACAGAAGTATGCTCCCCAAATTTGGCGAAACCCAATGTCTAACAATTAGACGAAAACATATGTATCACTTCCCCCTTAGAGTGATTGTTAAGATAGTTATACACCCCCAAATATCGAATTATAAAATTGTATTCGTTAGAAATGTCGTAAACTACTTTCAATTAAGCATAATATCTGCGAATGGTGTTTTGTAGAACAATAATCTCACACCTCTGAAAATGCGGTTGAGGTGGACATGGATGTTGGCATCTTTATTTTTGGATAAAACTTTCTAAACCCTAAAGTTGCGCTATTTTTTAAGACATGTGACGTATTAGAATGTGTAAATTAACAAGATTTTGTTTTGTCGGAACACTGCTGGGATAACAGTTTTCGAGAACGCAACTCTCACAAACAGTGTGTGTGTTGCCCGAGAGGTGCGCAACAAACAGAACACTAGCAGCTCTTTTTAAATTAGGATGACGTGGGGGGGGGGCACTGCTCTCTTAAAGGTAGTTTTAGGGGGGGGGGGATGTATACACTTTCGTTTTATATCTTCACGAGGAATAACCTGCCGGTGTTTGTCGGCGTAACTCAAAACCACCCGGTATAAACATTATAAATAAAACGTTACACACTCGCTGCTTCGTATCCCTTGCCAGATAGGAAACGTGTGAAGGTCACGCCTGTGACTCAAGAGCGAGCGGTAAACACAAATCGATAGATATTTAGTGGCGCGCGCTCCTGACATTCAACTGATAGAATTTCTGTGTTAATCTAAAGAATCTTCTGGTGCTCTGCTACCCTAGTTTCTCTTAGCGTAACCCGGAGTGCGTCGAACTTTCCAGATCAAAGCCAGCTAGTATAAAAGTGCGACGGACCTCCGAGCCGGGAATTCATGAGTGGCTGGAGTTATAGCGATAGACGACGAACGAGAAGAGAAGCGAGCGGCGAGAGAAATGACCAGCGGAGGGAAATCTGCGACTGCGAGCATCAGCATAGTGAAGGGTGCGACTGACAGGCTGGACTATAGGACTGGATGCGTGAGTGAAACACATTACAAGTGATAGCAACAGGAAGACTGGAAGTGTGTTAACGATGGGTATGAGTTAAGTGAGTACAACCAGAGACATTATGAAGTACGCTAATTACAGTAGAAATGGACATTAAATATTGCACTCGCCGAGATATAAAATGAAACTTAATAGTAGAGTTTGATAGATTAATGACGTAAATAATAGATGTGTGAAAAATAAAAAAATCAGGTTTAGTTATTTTATTTTTACTAACACTTACATCCCTCACGAACTCTAATGCATCCCTTAGGCATTCACGTAACAATATAATAACAATTCGGCAAGGATTGTTTAACAAATGTCAATACAGCTCTGTGAACAAGAAATAGTTTCAGTGCCCATTATTTACTTTCATTCTGACGCCGTTAACTAAATTTAGGGAGGAGCATTGTATACATTCTCTCTCCCCCCCCCCCCCATCCCTCACTCATTAGGTTGTTTCGCCACTGCAGACTTCCAGTCGAAATAGTATTCACTTGCAAGTAGAACACCTGCTGGTCCTGAATACTGACGAACACAGGACACAACTGTTGGTCAGCTATACTAGTCAGTCGAGAGGGAGAAAGTGCGAAATGTGGTGACGGGGATCGGAATGGAACACGACACCTCGGAGAGAACTTTATTCACGCGGAACAATGACAGACGTGGTTAGGCGTCGACGACGTTTGGAACAGAGGAGAGAGCTGACAAAAGGCGACGTGCTGTCACTGCTGCTATTCATCGCCGCCACAGGATGATACACAAGGTGGAGGGGGGGGGGAGTGGTGCTGTCTCGCTGCGCTAACCAGTACCTACTTGTGCAAGAGAAGATAAAACGAACTGAATTTTTAAGTTGGGTTTATTGTTTAAGTGCTATTGTTTGGGTTAGCCGTGAGATATGTGTTACACTAGCGTCAAGTTTCGTTTATCTTAAAATTATGTTTTACAGGCCTCCTAATTTTTACGTATGTGTCTAGGATTTGGTTTATTGATATCAAAGCTTTAATTAAATCGAGATTAATGAAGGTAACAATATTGGAGAAAAACTTACAACGTATAAACGTCAGTTAATGATGTAAAAAAAAACCTATATAAGAAGAAAGTGCGGAACTGGTACTTAAAGAAGTAAAATTTCCCAATTCATATCGCATATTGAATAGACCAAACCTATTGTAACTCCAACTTTCGTATTAGGCAAATGAGAGTAAAAAATTCGCCTTTTCTAAAAAACTTTTTTAAGAGTACTATACCAGGAAAGAAATTTGAATAACTAGAAACTGTATAAATATATAAGATTTCGACTTCCCATCCATATAGAACGCACACGTGTGTATAAGTGTTTTTAACGTTTGCTTATTAAATTTGTTTCTGAAGTGCAGCAGCCCTACGTACAGTAAAATGAAACAGAATATTGCCGCAGTTTTCCACTTTCAAAGGTAATTAACCTCCTTCCAAAACACAAATTGCAAAAACTCAATTTTACGAGCTACGATTGTTTTGCATTTAGAGTGCGATACATCTTTTGGTGGAAAGAAGTAATGGATCCGAACACTGTGAATTTGCTTGTAGCACACGTGGATGAATATAATTACACTGTGAATTTGCTTGTAGCACACGCGGATGGATGTAATTACACTGTGAATTTGCTTGTAGCACACGTGGATGAATGTAATTACACTGTGAATTTGCTTGTAGCACACGTGGATGAATGTAATTACACTGTGAATTTGCTTGTAGCACACGCGGATGGATGTAATTACACTGTGAATTTGCTTGTAGCGCACGTGGATGAATGTAATTACACTGTGAATTTGCTTGTAGCACACGTGGATGAATGTAATTACACTGTGAATTTGCTTGTAGCACACGTGGATGAATGTAATTACACTGTGAATTTGCTTGTAGCACACGTGGATGAATGTAATTACACTGTGAATTTGCTTGTAGCACACGTGGATGAATGTAATTACACTGTGAATTTGCTTGTAGCACACGTGGATGAATGTAATTACACTGTGAATTTGCTTGTAGCACACGTGGATGAATGTAATTACACTGTGAATTTGCTTGTAGCACACGTGGATGAATGTAATTACACTGTGAATTTGCTTGTAGCACACGTGGATGAATGTAATTACACTGTGAATTTGCTTGTAGCACACGTGGATGAATGTAATTACACTGTGAATTTGCTTGTAGCGCACGCGGATGGATGTAATTACACTGTGAATTTGCTTGTAGCGCACGCGGATGAATGTAATTACACTGTGAATTTGCTTGTAGCGCACGCGGATGAATGTAATTACACTGTGAATTTGCTTGTAGCGCACGCGGATGAATGTAATTACACTGTGAATTTGCTTGTAGCACACGTGGATGAATGTAATTACACTGTGAATTTGCTTGTAGCACACGTGGATGAATGTAATTACACTGTGAATTTGCTTGTAGCACACGTGGATGAATGTAATTACACTGTGAATTTGCTTGTAGCACACGTGGATGAATGTAATTACACTGTGAATTTGCTTGTAGCACACGTGGATGAATGTAATTACACTGTGAATTTGCTTGTAGCACACGTGGATGAATGTAATTACACTGTGAATTTGCTTGTAGCACACGTGGATGAATGTAATTACACTGTGAATTTGCTTGTAGCACACGTGGATGAATGTAATTACACTGTGAATTTGCTTGTAGCACACGTGGATGAATGTAATTACACTGTGAATTTGCTTGTAGCACACGTGGATGAATGTAATTACACTGTGAATTTGCTTGTAGCACACGTGGATGAATGTAATTACACTATAAACGTGCTTGTAGCGGACGTGTATGAATGAAATTTCACTATAAACGTGCTTGTAGCGGACGTGTATGAATGTAATTTTTACAATTCATGTCAACTAAGTAAGTATGAAACAGAAAAGTGTCGTGAAAGCGTAATGATTATGAATTCAAGGAGTTGTGCACGGTCATTAAGCTGTTTGAATAACACAATCCGTCGAAGTAAAGCTAATGAGAAATACGCCCTGTAATTAAAAACTCTACGTCCCATGTTGGAAGACTATGAATACAGATTTTCACGCCAGCCAATGAGAACAAGGTAATCCTGACAACGAGGATATTCGACGTAAATTAATCACAGAAACAACTTGTGCAACAGAGGACGGTTAATAAATAACCAAGACCTTGAAAATTTCAATTCAAAAATACACAAAAAAAGGCTCCAGTATCGGTACATATCCAAGGATATGTTCTCCATATCAACAAACACATGCACTTACATAAACACCTAAATAAGGGTCCCGATATGTGAAACAGTGCAACACCTACATTATCGTATCGATAGGTCACTATGGAAATTGCAACACTGGGTACACAAGACTCCGGAAAGTGGGAATTGTATAACAGTGGCAATAATTGCAACTCGCGGGGGAAAAAACACCACAGTTGCACAATGTAGCCTTTCATCATAGGGCACCGCCTCACAAGTGGAATAAAGCACACATATCACACCATTACATTACATGTAGATGTTTCGCATCAAGTGTGTGTATAACTATAAGCCAACAAGGATACACGATACTAGCTTACCTACACTGAGAGAAAATCGAACAAAATATTCGTTTGTATAGTGCCAAATATATATTCCATTGCCCTAACAAAATATATTGTTGAGCAAACAAAATTTGAAAAGCAACAAAATTACTTTTGTTCGTCTAGCAAAATATATGTTTGAATAAACAAATTCTCTCTGTTGGACCAAAATAAATTAGACTGTCAACTATATATTTTGTTGAATGAACTGTATATATTTGTTTGGCCGCTCGTTTGACGGCCTTCGTTGGAAAATACAGCTCGAGAGTTTGTTTGTATTTCTCGTGACAATCAGAATAGTAACCGTGTTTATTAGTGCTTCTATTAGTGCTTAAAAATCGTATAAACATTAATAAAAAATATGCAACAAGAAACTGACAAGTAAAGCTGTAAAACTTGATATTTTTGTTTGCACACGTTGCCCAATATTTGCAGTACATCTATTTACAAAGCTTTCCGGCGTTATCAGTTGTCACATTGGCTGAGATTACTAAGGCGTAGCGCTCGGACGCAGGTGATCTAGGTTCGAAACTCGATCAAACTTATAAAATTATTTTATATCGGCCCAAACTGTTTGATGTACGTGTAGCCAAACAAATCTTTAGTTGCACCAATGAAATCTTACAGGTTGGGGCAACCATGTGTGAACAACAAATTAATTTGGTTTCATCAACAAAATATTTCATTGCTCCTATACAACCAAATAATTGGGTTGCACGAAACAAATATTGTTTGTTTCAACAAAACCTTTTTCTCAGTGTATGCTTAACATAACATTATTGGGAACTTCAGCCTACACGTTTTATCGTATTATGAGTGAGATCTGAGTCAAGTTCCAGTTACAGTAGGTGGAACGCTAACTCAAAATAAGCAAGCGCCCCCCTCCCTTCTCCCCCCACCATGAGGATGCATTCATCCCAGTGGCTCGAGACATCTGATCAGAGTCGAGAAGTGGTATTTTGTGAGTCCACAGACGAGCTACAGCCCAAGATAACTGCAAGGATTCTGCCCGTAATATATAGTAGTGCAGACAACATGTCACCACATTCTAGAGAAATGTGCAAGTTTGTGGGTGTAACAAATGACCCACGAACTTTACTTACACGATTGTACTTTTCCCCACTATGATGTATGGAGGCGACAGAATTATGGCCCAGTTCTGTCTTCCGTGTTTTGATCTTGGTTCACATGTTTCTATGCTAGTATCCACAAATGCTAAACTGTGGCACTAATGTAAAGTTCGTCAATTCATTTTTAATCAAACTTCAGTCTGTGAGACAGGGTAGAAGAAATCCATGTTTGAAGATTAGTACATATTAAACACGCTCACTGCGGATACAAAATCTCATATCCAGAAACACAAAAACTACAGATTCAAAAATTCTTCATATATTTCAATTATCCGCGAAGTTCCAAAATAAAGTACGAGATATCTTATTTAATTTACAAATGTCTGGCGTGAAGCCAAAACAAAACGTGCACACGACATGCAATGAAACAAATAAACAATTAAACATAATGCTACATATTGTCGTAATAAATTTGAACCAACAAAATAATAACAAAAAATTAAAATTAAAACTTTATCTCAAAACTAATAGAAAACTTAAAACAGGTGTATCTTTAACGGTACAAAGCAATGATTTCAACTGCGAGATATCCGAGAATCGATACACATAAATTAAAATTTTCTATTTGCATTAATTTTGTTATTACTGTTGTTAATATTACTGTTGTTTATTAAACTCATACTTTGTTATATTATTTCATTCTTACAATAATGTTTTAGAAAAGTTGTAGCCTAATCCCGACATTCGAATGGAAGCCAAAAAACTTTTTTTTTTCTCTTTATCAATAAATAGCTTTAATTTTCTGGGAATTTAGTGATTACCTAAACCACAAACACTTATAATATTTCATAACTACTATAAATATTCCACTCGTTCGTCGCAAAATTACTGCCGCTAAATGTTAGTAATTTCATTTCCACTTTTAGTTGCAGTTTTTATGCTACAAATGTCCACTGAATTTTTTGCTTGTTCTAGAATGTTTTGAAAGTAACCTTAGGTGCATTAAACGTAAAAATATTAATTATTTAAGGGACTGTTTAAATATATTTGGTTAATACTTAATATATTTAAGGGACTGTTCAAATATATTTGGTTAATACTTAATATATTTTTTTATAAACCACTCTGTTTGTAAATATAATCTATTAATCTTTTTTTTTTCAGAAGTCGTTCATATTCAGATGTTCAAAATTAAAATTTGATGCAAATAAGTTACCAGCTGCATCCCTATCGTAATCCATGAACGTCAGTGTCGCCAATATAGGAAAGCTGAGACAATGCAATATTCTAAAAGACAGCATTCAAATTAGGTTATACCACATGATTAGAATCTATATGAAATGTCTATCTTCTAAACATATAAGGTTTAACTTACTTCGTTATTTCCTCCAGCAAACACAACTTTCAGCCAGTTTCTTCTACTGGTGGAAACCATTTCTAAACAGCCATCATGCACTTTTCAAACATGAAAGTTCCAAAACTCATTCCTGCTGAAGTAATAAAGTGTTACATTTATGAAAAATCATTCAAGAAGCGTTATCATAACTTGGCAAAATGCCACTGAATGTTTCTTTGAGAATGAGAAAGGCGTAACAAGTGTGCACTTGAACATTCCATAATTAGAAGAATATGTGTGTGAAGCAAGAATGTCAACATTAACTTCCTGAAGTCTTAACATTGTGCGAGAACGGCCTAGAATTCCTGCCCACAGATCGCAGTGATGACATGTTTGCTAATCACATTTCAAAATCACCTTCACGCGCCATTGTCTGCAAAAGCAATATTACTCCAGCGGTAGCGTAAGTCCAGATAGTGAGTCATTTCCACACAGAGAAAAGTAGGCTTAAGCCAACTCTATATATATATATATATATATAATCCTAAGGAGCGTAGTTAAGAACCTACTTTTCTGGGGCACAGGTAGTCCAATGATCGCCGTTCTATGCCACAATTTTTACCTCTAGGTTGGGATGCCTGAAACTAAATATAATCTTTAAAATGGTTCGCAACATTATCCTATTTATTTACGTACAGTTATTGAAATGATGTGCACTCTATCAAACACAATTTCGAGGTATTTGAACGACTTTCATGATCGATCACTCAAACATGGCTGTAGTCTATTCGCAGTTTCTCCACACACACTTTTTGAACCAAACCTTTGAAAAATCACCCCGCTTATGACGTGTTCGGTTGTTTCTTATATATCATTTGTATCACAAGCGTTTTATACTTTTAGTAACATTAAAGTACCTTAGTTTTGGTTAAATTGAACTTTTGCTTATATTTTACGTGTAAATTATAATACTTCATATGTAATTAATATGAACAAAAACAGGAAGGAAATGGGTGTGTTTGTAACGCGTAGTAAGAAATAGTTCTGAAGCAAAATTATATTACAGCAATCGCGCACGAATACGGAGAGCTATCTCTTCAGGGTAATTTTCTAGATTCGGTCGAGCTATGTTTGGTGGAGGAATATCGTGAAAGTAGAACTTTAGCAAGGCTTCAGAAAAGTGTGAGGTAACCGTGAATGGACTATATCAGACTGTTCGAGGCAAAGTGAACCCTTTCGAAATGAACCCCCGGAAAAAAAAAATGATTGCCCATAATTACACACACGCGCGCTGCAGTGGCACGCCGGCTCGCGGATAAAATAGGAGTGAATTATTAGGAATCTGTACTATAATCCATCCACGGTTACTTTTCTGAAGCACTGATCAAGTTCTATTTCAACGATATTCCTCCGCCTCATAGAAACAAAGCTTAGCTAAGCCTGGAAAATTACACCAAAGGACAACGCACAGAATTTATGCGCTCTCAAGTGTAGTGATACTTTACATGAGAACTACTTCCTGCAAGGCGCTACCAACACACATATTGTATTCATATTTGTTATAAAGGAAATATTATAATTTATGAGTAAAATACTAGTAAAACTTCAATTTTACGAAAAATTAGATACTCTCGTTTTAACAGAGGTGTAAAACGCTTGTGATACCTGGAACATTTAGTAAATAACTAAACGAGTCATACATGGAGATATTTTTCAAAGGTTCGATTCAAAAAAGTGTGAAGAAACTGCGGAGAGACTACAGTCTTGTCAGAAAGCGAATGGCTTCACAGCTAGGAAGCAACCATCACGACACGAATGCGCCTGCATTATAAGAGAATGGAACTGAACTCTACCAACAAACTCGATAGATGATCCCTCGTGAAAAAATAGGTGGTAAATATGTACACGACCTATAGCCCAAGTCTATTCCGTAAGGGCGTAACGACCCTTGATAGTGTAGTTGAAGCTAATGTTTATGGCTACTGACACAGCCAGAACGAGAGAAAAAAATTCAAGTTTCTCAATATTGCGTTATTGAACTACGAAGTGCAGACTATAAACAGATTGGCTACGGTTATTAACTCCATTCCATAAGAACTGATAGGTCGGAATCACTGTTGTGTACTTAAAAACGTAACTATTCGATATATTTGTTTCTTCCTGCGGCTTTGTAATCTACCGTAAGTACGTGGCAAATGAAAATACCGTCTTGTGTTTTTACGCTAAATGCCACCATTTTCAAGAAATTATGGCATTATGATTTAACACATCAAATTTTGCAATTCATTATGCTTTAAATTTTAGAATATGATGTCACTCACGGTTGGATTTTAAACATGTATGATTTATTTTTAATCCGCAGAGAACGACCCATAAATATCACACATCTACTTTTGTAAATGGAGATGTGGGGTTCCAATAAATCCATTTAATGCAGGGGGTTGGCACCCGCAACCTATTGTTTTATGGTTTGCACTTCGTCTTTCAGTAATGCATTATTCAAAAACTCTGAAATTTGTTTCTCATTCTGGCTGCGCCACGAGCCATAAGAGTCTGCTTCAGATACACTTTCAAGGGCGGTTACACCCTTATGGAACAGACTTCGGCTATAGATCGTGTATATTGTTACGCTCAATCAATTAAATTGTTACGCGCTGCAGCTGCCACCGGGCTGGTGTCCCGCGCTTTGGGGGGGGGGGCATTTAGACCCTCCCCTCCCCCAGGACCGACACGCTCGCTTCCTTATTGCCTCCCTTCTTCTGGGAAGCCCGTGGATGATTGACAGCAGCGGTCGAGCTGTCGCGCCGCCCGGCTCCTGGCTGGCGTCACAACCCCTCCTCCCCCTGCTGGAGATGCCTACAAATGTACCGAAGGCGCAAGCATATTCTGGGAATTAGGAAACTCGGCGCAACTTGGGAATTAACAAAATGTTTTGATGACGGCCAACTACTGTGTGAATACCGCTGCGGCCCAGTGGCCAGCAGTCTTTGGCGAAGGCCATCTAGCTGAGTGCGGTCGCGAATTCAAATGCGGTACTACTGAACGTGAGGGCGCTCGGAGAACTCTAAAAACATTTTGGACAGGCGAGACATGGAATAAACTGAGGTGGGACTGAATGGACACGTAATAAGGATTTTATTGCAAATATTGTAACTGTCAGATATGGACACATAACGTATAAAATAATTAAATAGGTTTTGATACACTGTCTATTATGACTGATTTTTAATTTTTCGGTTTCATTGATTTCTTGGAGGTAATTATATATTGTATTAATTGAAGTCATCAATCAATTGTAAACAAATTTATTGTGAGATGATGAGTCGAGAGAATTTTGTTTGTTGTTAATGTAAATTAAATTAGGAAATGATAATTAACTCTTATTTAATAAAGACCTCCATCTCTTAACGAACTTTGTTTAGCCCAATGACTTTTGTAACAATATATTCTCGACCTATTTTTTATGAGGTATCACTTATCGAAGTTTGTCAGTAGAGTTCAGTTCCATCCTATATATAGGTCTGTTGAGGCTAGCAGGGTGCAATGCAATAACACGAATTTTGAAGTTCTCTACATGTGCCTTGCGAACATCCAGCCATATATTCTCTGTTCTGCGGAGACATGGACCCAGTGAGATTAAAGCAAGCATTTGACAGTTGTGCAGACGTGTCATCTCTGCGCGCTGGGCGCAGGGAGAGAATGGGCCAGGCAGGCACTGCGCAGGCGCGAACAGCTGCTGGAACAACACGGGCATGCTGCTACGTGCATATGTGGCAGGCGCAGAGGGCCGCGTCCCTGGCGTCTGCCCCTCTGGGGTGCGATCAACCACGGCTTCCTCCCCATCCCGACATTTCTTCTTCCTCCTGTTGCTGCTGCGTTAACACTACATATCACGCACTTCGTGTTCAATGTATGTGATGCGGATATTTACAAGTTCATTATGTGTACTTTCGAAAGCTACATTTGACAAAAAAAAATCTCTTTCTGGCATGCGTCCACTAAAGTTGGCAGCGACGTATGGAAAGTAATCGTATGTATCAACATCTATTCTCTGGACACTGAATTAGTTTATGTTCATTTTGAGCCCTGGTGAATAATAAATGGCACATTAAAGGGTGTTCACGATAAAGCGAACACTTGAAGAATGAACCTTGGGGAAAAAGTAACTGCCCCTACGTGCATATGATTTGATGTACGCACTAAGTGACATTCGCCCAGTAAAGTTGGTAGCGATGAATGTAAAGTAGTTCCATACCTTAACGTCGAATAATAGTATTAAGTGTTAGGTAACCATTTGTAATAACTTAATATTAATTCTTTCGTTTTCTGTTTTTTTTTTTTTTTTTTTTTTTTTTTTTTTTTTTTTTTTTTTTTCTTAATGCATCGAAGTGTAAAAATGAGCAGATTTGTAAAGTATTTACTTTCAATTAAACATTAATACGCGGAAGTTATTTCCCTACTGCGGTGTTGCCAACTATACCGGGTTTATGGCAGGTAGTGTGAACGTTAGGGTGTATGTCACTGCCCCAATGGCATTCCTATAATTGTCTTACAAGATTAGCAACCTCCGCAAATTTGGTCTAAAATATTTCTACATGACGAAACAAAACTCAAATTGGAAAAAAACCTAAGCACACAAATCGAAAGAAACACAAAGTAATGAGGACACAGTTCTGCAATTTTCTCGATACTTCTCTACATCGTTATCACGGCTGGAGAGGCGGGAGAGAAAGTCCTTGCAATTTTCTCGATACTTCTCTACATCGTTATCACGGCTGGAGAGGCGGGAGAGAAAGTCCTTGCAATTTTCTCGATACTTCTCTACATCGTTATCACGGCTGGAGAGGCGGGAGAGAAAGTCCTTGCAATTTTCTCGATACTTCTCTACATCGTTATCACGGCTGGAGAGGCGGGAGAGAAAGTCCTTGCAATTTTCTCGATACTTCTCTACATCGTTATCACGGCTGGAGAGGCGGGAGAGAAAGTCCTTGCAATTTTCAGATGAGCATATTCTACATTGACACTCAGAATTAAGTATTTTCTACATAAAACGTTTAATGCCATGCTCTAATGACGATAATTCGAGTGCAATAATACCGCCTCTGAAATCAGTAATTAAGGTACTCGTGCGGGGTTCCTGCACGCGTTTGTTTCTTCGGCTTGTACAACATTCTTCCGGGAACGATGCAACACTTATACAGAGTGTCAATTAAATACACTCGCCCATAGAGTGGCTATGATTCAGTGCTCTTATTCGCCCGTGATATCCTGCCGGGACGAGTGTATACGTCTGATTGTCGGGTCTACGTTAGCATCGTTCATTTCCATCATTACACATGTGCCCTTGTTGCCATTCAACAGGCGAGTACATTTTATTGGGACATTCAGTGTACGCGAGTAAACCTCACTCGAGTCAGTATTAACGCTACACCCGCACTCGTCTCTACGAGGAAGAGATGGGGAAGTCTTACATTCGGTGCTAGGGCGAGCTCGAAGCAATACACCCGTCCAACCCGCTAAGAGATACCTCGTCCTACTTTGATCGCAGTGTTCGCAGGCAGACGCCACAGATGCGGCCCACACACAGAACACAGTCCTGGTACAGCTAGGGAAAGCCACGTGACACACAAAAGCAAATGCAGGCATTCCATATGGTACGTACTTGCAGGGCCCGCCATATCCGAATGCCCGTCTAGAACAGAGAACCAACAAACAAACATTCCACGACATGTCACGTCTGCCAGGTAATGGTGGGTTCACAATCGGGAAAACATAGGCACAGGGCACAGGACGTTAACAGCACATGACCAGAGACATAGAGCGAAACTGACAGACAACTTGATACTTGCGAAATATTTTGGCCAACGAAATTTGACGTCAGTTGGCAGTACTGTCTTTGTCTACATTAAATTTACAGATTTAGTGGAATATTTATTTTAGGATGTTCAGAGATTTAGAAGATTTGGCATGTTCACTTGACTTAAAGAATTTCTGCTAACACGCTGTCAGTTGTCATTCCCTCTAAGTTTATCTCATACAACATTTCTTCGTTTCCACGGGATACCTGTGTTCTCGATTTTTTTTACAGCAAAATAAACAACGTCTTTGAAAATGTATTCTCTGCTCTGATTGGCTGTTGCCTCGTGCAACGGCGTGCATAAGAAATGAACAATTCCATTCATAGCCTCATGCACACGACCTGTTTAGGCTCAGTTTTGAATCGGTACGTTCGAATTCACGACTGTCAATCCTTGTGCACACGACCTATGTTCTATGGTTACCGTTATGTTTTCAATTGTGAACCCAGTTTAAGCTGTACAAACACAACAAACATGCCACACACACACACACGCACAGCAGACTGTACAACAACGCACACATGGAATGACCAAGTGAGTGGTTTGCCAACTGTTTCTACTCTCGCACACAGGTGACCAGCACCCAATCAGGTTAGGTCTGATCCACCCGCAGTTCGAACGATAATTGGCACAGAAAAGCATCGAGATGTGGTACGCGTCAATATTACCCCACCCAATCATAAGACAATATTACAATTACACACAACTAACTGTACAGGGGAAAACTAGCTTACTTGATGTCTCAATTACAGTGTCTTAGGAACACTCAATTTCCCTGGAAAATATTCCATACATAGGGCATGCAAAATTTTTCTGAAGGAAAAAAATACTTGGTCTTATCCGAACTTCCCGCAGAAGATGCTTTTCCAGTGACTGCAGAGTCAAATCAAGGCTGCTTCCAGCATGGATACTCAATCAATATGAGGAAAACCCGGTATTCTTAATATTTTGTGATTTGCAACAAAATTAATTTTCAAGATGACAAATTCATTCATATTGTACGGTTAACAATTGCACGCAGTACATAGTTGAATTTATAGTAAAATCGATATTTCCACGACATTTAAACATAAATGTATTTCTTTGTCACTTATAAAAGGGTGATAAATTTGTACAGTTGTTACACTGGTTATTAAGCACTTTTAAAAACAACCTTTGAAAATGAAATCCCTGGTTCAAACATCATACATTTTAACGGACAAAGTGACTGGTATGAATGTATTAAAGTTGCCAGCCATGTGGAAGACGTCGTTCCAGGTCTTAAAATATAGCTGAAAGTCTCGTCTTTAAATCTTCGTAGATCTAATTTCTTTTCTAATAGTTTTATGATGGTAAAAAATCACGATTTGGCCTACTTACTTTCGTAACAAATCCAGTCACAATTGGCACACGAATAGAGTAACCGGGTCCATAGCAACTTTCATTTTACGTAGATTTTCAAAAGTACCCAGTTAATCGCGGAATATCTTCTAATGCCCAATTAACCAGATTCAGCTGAACATCGTTAACTGAATTCATATTTCAGCCAGTGGGAATAATGATCTAATCGTGCCGACGGGTTTTCATTCAAACTGTTACCCAAGAGAGTAGAATTGATCAGTCGTAATATTTTATGAAGTTTTGCGAAAACCTTCACCAAACCACCTCGTAATATCCACGAGCAAATAAAGAAGAAGAAGATCTAAAACTAGTCTAAACAGCAGTATAATTTATCAGCAGCATGGTGTAATGAGAAAGATCTTCTGCAACCATGCGAAATCTGTGGTAATGCGCCACTTCGTGATGTTACGGTAGGTCAAGGCACTGCTTGCCAGGTTGTGGAGGGCTCATGACGTCACGCTCTTTGCTCTTACGGCTGCGAAGGAAATAGCTGTGACTACTAAGCCACACCCTTGTCACTGCCCCCCCCCCCCTCCTCCACACTCAAGCCCGCATTGCCCGACGTCAGGGATAAGCAAAACTTTTCATATTTCAGGGCGCTTCGAGTCCGACCCGACTGTTTCTATGTCCTACACGAGTCCAGCGATCGAAATATACCTCCAAGAGTTCTCGAGTTCAGCGGGCTGGTCGATATTCCGAGTTTTTCAAGGTCTCCTCTCCCGCCAAGCTATCGACCAGCTCCTGCTTTCATTCACGGGACGTACAGCCACTTTAATAAATTAACGATTTACATTTCTTTGTTACGGAGAAAAGGAGACTCATTAAAATTAAAATGTGGCAGAGTACACATTAAAACCGTTTTGAAATAATGGGAATTTCAAATTTCTCTTCTGTAGCAAAAGTTTGTGGATTACTGAATATTCCTTCATGTCGCTGTCGGACCGTCCAAAAATGTTTTTTCTGATCGCGAGAACTTAAGTGTTTTAACTAACATATCCCGGAAATTTTGAAGAATAGGATATTTTCTACACTGTAAAAAATTTTCTGGTAAACTTCCTAAGCTGTAAAGAAGTTGTTAACCTATACACGGTATGGAAATAATACCACACATCAAGTTGCAGATATAGGAATGTTTAGCTCAGCTCCTATACGAAGTTGGGAACTTCCCTACGCATTTGACTGTTTCCTGAGCAAATTTAGGAACAAAATTAGCAGTACCACTTTCTCACTAAGCGTATACACTGGTATTTCCTAATAATTTCTTACAGTGTAGGAGACCAAGGACTTGGTAGCGCCACCCAGTGATGAAGCAGAGAAACAGATGGAGGAATGGCCAAAGAGAAGAAATTTCTCCAGGATTATCAAGAAAGGAAAAGCCCCACAAAGCGACAGGGTAGAAAATCATTTCAATAAAGTAGATTCCCACCCGCCATCTTGCATTTATGGAATTTTTGCCATACTCTGGAAATGCAGCTTTGTATTATGTTTTTTTCGGAACGACAGAACAAAGAGCACTGCCCTGTGCATTGTCCAAGGTCAGTATTTCTTGATTAATGTTAATATCGTCACCTTTGTAATCGCCCGCAAGAAATAATCTCGCGTTTCGCCTCGACAGTTACCAGCTAAATATTAATAAATGTAGCGAAGCTGTGGCAGTTCGATAAAGTTTGGGAAGCTGTTTTTAAAGCTATGCCGTGCGGGAAATTTCAGTACACCTTCTGAAATAGAATATTTGAAGAAAAATCGATAAATACAAGATGTCGAGTGGGGACCGCCTTAAAGACTCGAGGGAGACAGCAGAAGGACAAGAAACCCCAGTGTGTTTGCAAAGCTGACATGCATGCAATTCACTTTGCATCGGGAGTGGCAGAGAGCGATTTATGTCACAAGCCTGCCGCGCATCCTCACATTAACTTCTCGCACGAGAGAACTCTGCTAAACAAATCCTCGGGGTACACGTGGTGTACAGAATGCGCCGTGAGAGACGAACTCTGCAAGATCATCTCCTCCTGGCTACAACTATTCCACACACGCACACAAGATGAATATCTGCTTACACCCGAATAAAACATAAGCAGTTGAATTGCAGGTACTTGCCTAGTTAACGCGTTAGCATCCCCTTCCGGCCCAATGACGGTACCGGATATGGTAACGGCTGTTCACGGTAGAGCGAGAACTTTTGAAACCCGTGCTAAGTTTCTACTTTCAGCCCGTTGGTTGCGTGCGTGCGTGCGTGTCTTTCCGCGCACCTATCAAAATAAACACTGACATATGGCTTTCCGCTGGTGTTTGCATCAGTTGGCTCATATAACCAGTACATACTCAGACAACGAAAATTAATAAATACAGCATGTTGCAAAACTGCATGTCAATACAGAGCGTCCCTTGCATTTTACTGCCGGAAAGTCTGTAGCAAGGGTGAATGCAGAGCCTTCAATAATTTGTATATGTATCTGGAGGGTATTTTGTGAGATACGCCGCTTTTTTTTAATGCTGTCTTTAGTCATGTTAAGGGTGCTCTGAAATGGTGTTTCTAACGCGTGACGTCCTGAAAGCACTCGACAGCCCTCCACTGAAGTGCCTGTTATTTTCGTAGACCAGTACATTGAACGTCAGTTTGACATTTTTAGTGGGTCAAACGTGTATTTCAAACACACCGCAACGCTGCTCGAACAAAAGGCAGGCGGGCGTATGATTCAAGATTTCATTCGCGGACTTTCTACTTAGAGAGCCAACCTGGGACCGAACTTGACAAGGGTTCTTGCTAGGATGTGTGTGTCGTTTTTACATGTAAGCTAAGATTAGCATGTGAGTGCATCCCCCGGCATTGGGACACAAAGACGTTCAAAATCAGTTCACTCCCACTGAACACGACTCACTCATTTATTTTTTGTACTTTCACAAACAGAAGCTTGGAAACCATGCAAGTCCCGCGAGGCGCTACATGAGGAATGAAGATTTCAAATTTGGTTTAAACGTTGTTAAAAGTCTATGACGTGTATTATATACCGAGAATGTCATACGTAACGAAATCCTGCCCGGGAACATTATATTTATGTTGCTAGCAACAAATATCCACGTGCTTCCAAAACATTTTCAAACAAACATAGCTGCAAGTACTCAACGACTCTCGGAAGGTGATAGACAGACTGCCCGCCGTTTAACTGAATCCATGAAACTACACGCGCGTTTCACTATTCGGAGTGTGTTGTAACTCTTGCGTGTGTAGATCGTGTTCTTGTGAGACTAGACATGTCTGTATCTTTAACATGGACGTCAGCCAGGGCAGAGGAGGGCACTTCCCCTCCCCTGGAAACTGAACATTTCTTCTATGAAATGTGAGACATGTATTACAACCATAGTTTATAAATTAATATTGTTCAAAATCATTCTCATAACTAAGTGAAATTGCTATTATTATATAAAAAATAAATTTCTTATTAGCGATGTAACTCTAAATCTCAAGTCCTTTCATAGGAGTAGTAACCCAGTTTATGATTTTTCCCATAATTTTAGGGTGATAACAATGTGTGTTTTGATTCTAGGTAATGTTCCGACTGTAATGTTCAGACTGTAATGTTCCCACTGTAATGTTCAGACTGTAATGTTCCCACTGTAATGTTCCCACTGTAATGTTTTGACTGTAATGTTGTTATTGTAATGTTTCTATTGTAATGTTATATTGTTAGTGACAAACTAATTTGTTCATATGACTTTTCGCGGATGTATGTAGCGTATATTTTGCGTAACACCCAGTTGAAAATTGATTGGAATGTATTAGAAAGGGTTTATTAACGTCCCCCAGTTTGATGCCTTAAAGAGTTATCAGGGGATGGCTTGCGAACTTATGACCCAACTTTAAACTAACACACATGCTTTACTGAGGATTCGAACCCCGAACCACCCGCACCCAGGATCGTCGGCGCACCAACAGACTGCGCCACGGGAGGTCGTCCCGTGGCGCAGTCTGTTGGTGCGCCGACGATCCTGGGTGCGGGTGGTTCTGGGTTCGAATCCTCAGTAAAGCATGTGTGTTAGTTGTAAATGTTACACTTTTTTGAAGGATGCTTATTCTGATTCATTGGCCTCCCCTTCCCTTACCTATTGGAAAACATTGTGGTGCCGCCAATGAAATATAACTAAGGGATTCTTGTAGGATTACAAAAGTGCTATACCACAACAGATGTATATGCAGTCGACCGTTCGAGAAGTGATATCGGAGAATCTCTACGCGTTTTAGGGCATTGGTGGGGAGGGGGGGGGGGAGTGAAAGCCCGCAACATTCAGCCCACGGTCGAACCTGGATTCGGAACGGCTCGCCGAGTCATAAACCTGTCGGGATTATCGGAAAAACGCAGGCACGCGCGCTGGTCGACAGGTTTTCGCGCGAATTGACTGGCGCTTTCTCTGAGCAGCTGCCGGCCAGGCCAGTGCTACTTCAGCCCCCGCAAACACTGTCCGGGGTAGCGCAGCTTCCGGGCTCCATGCAGGAGTTACCTCCTCCAGACGTAGGCGCTCGCCTCCTACACCTTCCCCGCCCCCCCCCCCCCCAAGAGCTAGTTTATCTGCCACGGAGAACCGACCATCGCTGTGGCTGCTGCTGTTACTGCGCTTTTCTAAGTAGTCCTGGCGTTGCATTCGAGTTTCGCCGGTCAGTAGTTGAACTATTATTCCTATGCTGCTGACGGGAACCAATGATCGCTTGTCTACTCGACCGAGGCGAATGTGCGTGTGGTGTCGCAATGGTTCGTGGCACGGTGTCGACCTCCCCGCGTAGTCTGCCACTGGTTCCCGGGGCTCTACTTCATATAGCCTGTTTACGGTCAAATGAGCACTTTCGAAAGTCCTGCTTAAGATTTACTTGTATGCACGTTGTGTATTCTACCGCCTTATGTAAAATTAGCATTGCGTCGGTCTAGTGGAAATGTGACATTTTTTGAAAAGTACATATTTTACAAAACTTGCAAATTTTTTACACTTCGATGAATTAAAAAATATAAAGTGAAAGGAATAATTTAAACTATCACGTATGGTTGTGTGCACGCCCATGCGCACACGAACTCGCTTGCGTAGACTAACAACGGCAGTGAGATACATAGAACAAGATTTAGTGTAGTCCTCCTACACCGCTGAACACACACATCCAATGCCTACAAGGAGCTCATCGTCCCCTCTCTAGCTGCACTAGCACTTCGAGTCCTGCCACCTCCCCCCCCCACCCCCCCAACTTCACAGATCGTCGGCGGGTAATACTCATGATAGTTTGTACTCGTCTTAGCGCTGTGCTGGGTGGCACCCTGCACGAGGCTATATTGAGTGTTGATAAGAGAGGTAAAGGTTGTTCTAAATAAAGTGAGCACTTTTAAAATCAGCCTTAGAAAAAGTCACTGATCCTGCCTGCATATATTTTAACGGGAGCAGTGTTTAACATGCGTCCAGTAAAGTTGGTAACAATGGAGAGAAAGTAGTTCCATATCTTATCTTCAAATAACAGGCGTTAGGTAACGAGTTGTAATGACTGTATTTATTTATTTCGCTTTCTGTGTTTTTTTTTTTTTTTTTTTTTTTTTTTTTTTTTTTTTTTTTTGAAAACTTAAAAATGAGCAGATTTGTCAAATATTTACTTCCCTAATTATTTCAAAATTTTACTTGAACGACGCATGAATAAAGTGGTGAGGTCCATGCCAATGTTAATTTGACATAAAGCGGAAGAATACACAACGTGCATGAAAGTAGATCTTAGGCAGGGCATTCAGAAACGCTCAGTTTTGTGTGAACAGCCTATAAGGCAGAGCTATTGAAACGAAATGACTAATGGGATTACATGCACTTGCGGTGTTGGAGAAACAGCGCTCTGGTCACCACGTCGCATCACAGCTGCACATGGCTGGGATGTCGCCAGACGTTATACTGACCGTGTGAGTTACAGGCCGGACGTATGGGGCACTCCCGTCTCCAGCGTCGTGCAGGCACTCGGATCCCCACGTGTCAAGGAGTGCACAGTAAGTTCATACTTGCATGCACATTGTCTCTTCTTCCGGTCTATGCAAAATTAACATTGCCATGGGACTCATCACTATTCACGCGTCGATCAAGTGGAACTGTGAAATAACTTCAAACGTTAATATTTTGCAAACCAGTTCATTTTTACACTTTGATGCAATAAAATTTAAAAAAAAAGTGAAAGAAATAATTTCGGTTACTACAAATGGTTGCGTGGCGCGTTTTATTCGACGTTTAAATATGGAACTATTTTCCTTTCTTCGTTACCAACTTTACTGGGCGCATGTCACTTAGTTCGCCTGTTAAAATGTATGTAAGCTGGGGCAGTGACTTTTTTCTAAGGTTGATTTCAACAAAAGTGCTCGCTTTATCGTGAACAGCCTTTAACAGCGGGTAAACAGGCCGCAGCGGCGCAGATCACTCGCCAGTTCAGTACTTGGGACCACGAGGACGCGTGATCAGACGTAACATCCAGAGTTATCTCCTCGCTATGGGGTACAGAAGCTATCTCCTCGCTATGGGGTACAGAAGCTACCGCCTCACTACGGGGATCTCTGCTCACCGCACGTAACAAGGCCACGTGATTGACGTGAGCGCGAGGACAACGCCTCTGGACCCTCGACGCACATGGGAAACGTCGCTAAACAGAAAGCGACAGATCCCTCGTGTAAGTAGATTACAAGTCTAGGACGATGGTGTTGGTATCCTCTTATTGGGAGTGTTTACGTGGGATGAAGCGTGTTCCCCTGGTGCACCTAACACCGTCCCTCATTGGCCAATTATACGTGGACCTGCTGGCAGATCATGTGCACCAATTTCTGCGCCTACGGCGCCCTGCTGCAGGAGACTTGTACCTAGAGCAAGACGAAGCATCGCTCGTGAATTGTGACCGAGTGGTTAGAGGAACACTCCACGGGCCTGAGGTTGCTTGTCTGGCCCCCGAGGTCACCCGACCACAGTCTTACTAAACACATCTGGGATGACATCGGATATGGCTGTGTGCGCCGTAGATACTATTTCCGACCGACCGACCGACCGACCGAAAGCTGTGCAGCGACTATGGCTGCCACCGCGTCTGGTGCCTCGTGGAGTCCACGACACGTTACTATCTCTACTTCAATTGCTTGCAAGGGTACTGACGGCGGTTCTTCAAGTGGTGTGTTACATGAATTCCTGCAGAGACAACACATCATAATATCATTAAATACACGATGGTCCTGATGAATTATCATCATTGTCGACTTCAAGGGTTAGGCCAACTGGCCTGTTCCATCGCCTTATATTTGTTCTCTCCATCGTTTCCGAGGATGGTCTTTTCTTCTGCTCTAGGCATTCTTGCGTCTGACATACATTGCGCATGTTACCTCATGGATGTGGCACCTTGTGGTACGTGGTTCGGTACCCGACGAACCAGACGACCACATAATGGAAGTCTGGATTGTATGACTGGTACGAGGCGAGGGGAAGGCAAGATTGCCACACAACAAGGGAGATGGGCCTTGGCCGGCAGCCAACCAGAGGAGGAGACTTCAAAATCAAGCCCGGTCCTCCGGGGAGGGAGGGGGTGTGCCATCGCGCTGGTAACCCGTTCATACGGAAAATAAACAACATACTTTTAAGCTAATAAACAACATACTTTTAAGCTCCTTAAAGAAGACCGGACGGGTCAGACTGAAGACTACCGCAAATGAAAAGGTCCTGATGAAAAATCCTCCAAAAACATCGGGGTGTGGCTAAGTTGGAGACACGGTTTTTTTTTTTTTTTTTTTTTTCCCACGTACATACAGTTTGCGTTAGCGGATAGTATTTTCTTTGGCATTTGGGAATTAAGCGAATTAACGAAATAAACAATTTTCGTTTGTGGCTTTAATCGACAGATGTAAATGAATATTTCTTTTGGATCCAAAATCAGCGTGCTAACATATCTGAGTCACGTAATGTACTGGCTGAAAAATTCTGCCCGCGCCCAAAATTGCGCGGCGTCAAAGAAAGATAATTCTTGCATGATAGTCTTACAACCGGTCGGACGATAACGCAGTTTTTTTTTTTTTTTATGTTGTTAGTCACGCAGTCACTATGTCTCGGAGGATCGCCCTACAAAGATACAACGACGTTACAGTCCAGGTACACCGTGCATCGATCTGATGTAGAAGATGTACTCACTTCAAACGTGGGTATTCCAGTAACTTGCGCTACTGAATCAACGTTTATAAACAGGCCCTTCAAAAACCTTGAACAATAACAACCACGTAAGAATGCTGTAAACTAACTACTCATTGGGGCAGCAGTCTTTGAGCAAATAGTTGAAGCTCGAGTGTGCATAGGGCTTCTGTGACTTGCCTTCAGCGCCATTCAGATCTCGAAATATACATGCAGTTATTATTCTCTGGAACTATCTTTCACTGTGTATCGTGGCGTTTCCCAACGGCAGTTTGTTTCAAGACGTGCTATTTGTCGCAGCTCCAGATATCTTCGCTCCTCTGGAATGCGCCTATCGTCAGTGATGTGAGACGTGCTCTCAGATGTTTGCGAAAGAAAGTGTTTATTTTGAACCACAAGGCGGCGACGATCTCGCGGGAGAAGGGGGGAAAACTTCGCGTCATGGTCGACTTTGGTATACATAGAGAACAGCAGTTCACAGTTAGTTTCATTGCACGTTATGTACAACACAACAGTCTATTTTTCCTATATGATCACTCATTTCGTTTTTAAAAAGGCATTTCCAGCAACAAACTGCAAAAGCCGTTCAAGTGATAAACGTTTTAGATACACGTAAACGCTGGTCGGTCATCGCTTTACAGTTAATATTTGAAAGAAAACTTACTTTGCAATTAATATTTGAAAGAAAACTTACTTTGCAATTAATATTTGAAAGAAAACTTACTTTGCAATTAATATTTGAAAGAAAACTTACTTTACAACAAAAAGAAGTTACCACGCATTTAGGACGTTAAGTCACAAAATTCACTACCAAAATTAATAAAGGTATCCCAGGAATAGTTTGATCTTAAAAGTGTTTTACCAGTTATCAACCAGATATGACATATTTCGGCGGGATTGTGAAATATAGAAAAACGGTAATATCATATGTGAAAATATATGAAGGAGGGCTTTGGGTACAACACGATATGATTCGCCCTCTGCCACCGTTCAAAAATGTTATCTATACTTTGCAATATTGTGACTATCGCAACTTTAATAAGTAACACAGTCCTTAAAATGTTACGTTTAGCATGGAAAAATCCCATCTCCCGCCTCCCCCTCCACTTCATTGTCAAATAACAAAGGAGTTTTTAACAAGGAAAAAAAACATCCAAATTCTTGTATATTAAGTTAAACCTGCAGCATTGACTTCAATAAGTCAATTTTTATCCACTGGATATCCGCTTAGAAAGCTGATGAATGAGTGGAATGTATTAAAAAAACCACAAGGTTTCAGTAACATCTTTCCAACGTGAATCGGCAGAAGTCGCCTTTTAAATAGCAGAAATACAGTCACAGTAAAGTTCAGGGTGATTTCCAAAGCAGCGCTTTTCGAAGGGTTGGAAATTAATTTCACATTCTGAAGCTACGCTAAGTTCCGATTTTAGAGAAAATAACACTCAGTACATACAGTATCATGGGTTGTTCACGGTAAAGTCAGCAATTTTGATACAAACATTTCAAAAATAAATTCCCACCACAGTGCATACACGCTACAGTAAATACTGGCCATGGTGCAGGCTCCCAGAGAAGTTTCTGGCATCGCATTAATGAAAATAGTTTACACTTAACGTTGTAATGAGAGAGAGATGTTTAAATTTATGGCCACAGAAGTGATTTTTTTGTTTTACACACAATAGATTGAGAGGCCATCAAAATTCGCGTAATTATTATTATATATATGGACAGAATGAACTGCAAGTTAATGAGCGTTTTAACAACTTCAGTCACGTGACGGAAATATGTATGGCACGCCTCGGAGGACTCTTGAGCCAGAAATATTAGTTCAACGGCGGAATAGCCAATCTGAGCAGGTAGGCGACGCTGATAAGAGTGCAGCGGCCAATGAAAACCATAGACTGTGCTTATTTGTTTATAAGGCAATGGAGTCTATCCTGTTACTGAAACAAAACACGAATTGTGCACTTCTCTTACAACATAGTACGAATTGTGCATGTCTCTAACATCATAGTATGAAATTGCTTAGTAACATATTAACATTCCTATCACTGACACTGCTTCACCTGGATGGCGCATAAATAAAACGGACGAGGCCCATGGCAACGTTAATTTACACATGGCTGAAGAATACAAAACAAGAAAATGCAGAGCCTACACTCTAAAAATTGTTTTGTACTCTTACAAGGAAGATCCTTGGAAACAGTTGCCAAGGAAATCTTTTGTAAAGCTACAAAGAGTTTTCTTGTAAAAACTGCATAGCATTTCTTTGTAATATTAAAAAGGATAGCTTTGTATTACAGCTGGCATTATTGAAAAATGTACATAAAGATTTTTTTTTCTTCTAGAAAACAGATGTGAAGAATTAATAACAGAAAACAACACGGGGAATTACAATCCACGCCCCTTGCATTATTAGCCCGCGCCTTTAACCCCAAGATCAACTTGACTTGCGTCATTATTAGCCCGCACCTTTAACCACAAGATCAACTTGACTTGCGTCATTATTAGCCCGCACCTTTAACCACAAGATCAACTTGACTTGCGTCATTATTAGCCCGCACCTTTAACCACAAGATCAACTTGACTTGCGTCATTATTAGCCCGCACCTTTAACCCCAAGATCAACTTGACTTGCGTCATTATTAGCCCGCACCTTTAACCCCAAGATCAACTTGACTTACGTCATTATTAGCCCGCGCCTTTAACCCCAAGATCAACTTGACTTGCGTCATTATTAGCCCGCACCTTTAACCACAAGATCAACTTGACTTGCGTCATTATTAGCCCGCACCTTTAACCACAAGATCAACTTGACTTGCGTCATTAACGCTTATTTTTACTATAAAAATAAGTTCAAGAACTTACAAAATTATATTGAACTTGTACGGTTAAGAAGAATAGGTACATTTATATCTTGTTAAAGAGTTCGGTTGTTGAGTTAAGATATTTAGGACGTCTCCGAACAACGGGAAATGAAGAGCCGATTTAAGAACTCTGTGTAGCTAGGAAACACTAACTAATAATGAATAATACGGCTGTCTTAAGTGTTTTACGTAATTCAGACTTGCGACACATTTTTTTTGCACTAACAGATATATACCGTTTTACGTTGTTCAGTGCACGTCATATTACTGAAGCTAGTTGAAACTGGTCAGTATAGTACAAACATTTCCCAAGGTCTATTACAAACACGGGCCTTGTAGTATTACAAGAAAAAGCTTTGCACTGTTACAAGCATTTTGTAAAATTACAAAGAATTTCTCAGTAAAAATTACACATTTTCTTTGGAGTGTAAGCAGGTATTTCAAAAGTATTCAATTAACGCTAAACAGCCGATAGGAACAGCTGACCTCGCCATGAGAAAACAACATCCGCAGGCACAGACTTTTCACTGAAAAAAATGGAGTTCTTTGTATGTAAAATTAGTATGCGTGTGGCTTTTCACTTCGTCCGTATGCACGTGGGCTACCTATAACCTTCGATATTAAGGCGGAGCTCAAGGACATCAGTCTAATGAAGTTGGTAGTCGGTAGCTCTAGTTTTCTTGGATGACATCATCCAAACCAGTTTTCTGCGGTCACAAATATATCGCAGTACTTCAACCAAACTCGATTCTACACAGGAGAAGTGAAACTGGTTTGTGATGTGGAAGGGGAGAGGGAGGGATAATTAATTACAAACCAACTGTCCTCTTCTCTATTTTTTTTTTATTGATAGATGTCAGTCTCATTCTTGTCGGGCATGTGTCACATCTAGCAGTTGTAGCTGCGTTACGTGCTGTAAAAAAGGTGTAAACTGTATAATATTTTTGTTACCGGTTCAGAATTTCCTAAAATAACATTTTGCAAGGTGTACTTCAATAGATTTCGACAATATTTTTCACCAATTATTTTTTCTTCCATTTTTTGTAGATTGTTTCGTTTAATTTGCGCATTCCCAAAACATCGCACACTATTTTCGTATGTGATTATGCCAAAGCTACGAACTATAAATCTTATTTTCTGGGCGAAACCCGCTTGTTGTACGTTCAAATCGAACAGCATTCGAAACGATGACAGTTGATTGTTTGCCCTTCGCCGCCGCGCAACACATTCTCGCCGAGCTGGAAGTACAGGCAGGCTACTGCAATGTCATGGCCGCAGCTAACGTAGGGCGAACTCACATCGCCGCCTGATTTGCAACACATTCTCGCAGAGCTGGAAGTACAGGCAGGCTACTGCAATGTCATGGCCGCAGCTAACGTAGAGCGAACTCACATCGCCGCCTGGTTTACATACACCGTCGTACCAGAAAGTGGGCCAACCTTCATCTTCCCAGAGCCGGCTGTAACACTGTCCGCTCACACGCCACATATAGTCTACTCGAGACAACTTCACTACTTATAAATCAAACCTTTGGAAAATCGCCCCACGTATGCCGTGTATCACAAGCGTTTTATACTTCTGTTTACATGAAAGTGTCTTATTTTTGGTTGCATTAAACTTTTACACTATACCAGGGCGAGTCGTTAATGTATGCCAACCTGGCGTGAGCGGACTCCTTAGGACAGATAAATTGGGAAACATAGGGTCTGAAGTGATTTCTGAGGATGGCTGAGGCTCTGAAACGTTGCGATTATAAATGTGTTATGCAACACTAAACTGGAAACTACTTGCGATTAAGCAACGATAATTGGCATATAGGTAAACGTTTGCATGGCACATTACCAAACAAAACGGCGTTACAGAGAGTACGCCAATTCGTACATTAAATAGGGTTGGCATCCTTTTATTGCTTATAAGCTGTTCACGGTAAAGTGAGCATTTATGAAACCCCTCTCATTTGTAATGAAAGTCAATAAATGTATTTTATTTTAGCGTTAGACGTTAACTTCCGAGTGGGAGGGAATATACACATTGTGTGTATTACTTACGCGGCAATACATATTTTAAAAAAAAGTAATTAGGGGATATTAAATGGCTCGAAAAAAAGTAAATAGGGCCTCAAAAGAGATCACTTTACCGTGAACAGCATATAGAGCTTTGTAATCCGACGCTTGAAGCAACGTTACATTAAACATTAGTAATCAGCATTAAAAATGCAATAAAGGGCCATCTTGATAGTATTCGTTAATTCCTACCGTTTCCTGAGAAATCACATGTTTTGTTGGAAAACAAATAAATGGTTGCCTGGGAGGTAGACAACCTGTAAGCACTGACTAGCATTAGGTGTGAACTGATACCCTGGCTATTGTTCCTGCCCTATGGCAACATGTTGGTAAGATTGAGGGCGGCTGAGAAGTTACCGCGGGAAAGTGCCCCATGGCATTTATTCCTGTTGTCTTACGAAGTAGCAACGAGGTTTCCTGCCTGCTAGCACCGAGTTGGTTATTTACACAGCAGACAGTTCTTCATAACGTATGTGATTGAGCGGAGCAATGAGGAACTGACGGACATGCGTCTCACGTATGTTGAAATGATGTGTTATGCATCAGCTGTGCGTCGTTGATATAACCAGAAGTTTCCAGCTCGACATTTACCAGTTGCACGTGAATTCACTTCAGTTCATCGGTGTTTGGACGAGGACCTGCCACAACTACTTTAAATGCACCACTGTATCTACGAGAAGACATGTGGCACATGCACGATGGTGCACGAGCACACACTAGTCCTACAGCAAGGCAGTACATGGATGCGTAGTATTCAGCGCGATGGATTGGTACAAGTGGGCCAGTGGGTTGGTCATCGAGATTATCGGACTTGTACTTATGGGGTCGCTTGAAGGCACATGTGTGTTGCAATTGACGTGGACATTGTGGAGGATCTCTGACAATGTAGTCAAGGCGTATGCCATACCATACAGGCTAATCCCGAAATGTTTGCAGCCAGGTGTTATGATGGTGTGGACGCGCCTTCAATTACGTCGTCGCCTGAGCCCGCCCTAGTACAAACCAGGAAGGTGGTTGCTGCAAAGCGGGTGTACCTCGCCGAACGCTGGTAAGCGAGAACCCCCACTACCAATCAGGAAGCAGAGTGGATTGCAACATGCGACGTGAATATCTGGCGTCACTGGGTGGCTGGTGGCGTCTTTATCCGTAGTGACGCCAACCAGAATGGAGGACCCCAGGGGCTCGCTGTGCGTAACCCCGCATCATGCACTACACCCTCGGGACACAACACAAGGTGAGACAATACCAGTTACTTTCACGCTCTCATTAGGTTATCATAATTGTATGCAGAGTGCTCCGCCGATAATATGTAGCTTCTTGTAATTGTAATGTTCTGTTAAAACAATAATAACCTGGCTTTATTCCAGATAGTCTTCCATCAATCTACCCATTAGCTCTACCTCTGGCTACAGCCCCATCATGCATATCAACCATAACCCCCCACCCCCTAGCCATTAATTACAAGTATGGCCAGAAGGCATACTTTTGTAACAATGTGAGTAGTATGATTATGCCGATTCTGGGGCAATGGCATCGGGCATCGGATTCGGATTCACCCGGCCACCGTCTTGTTACGCCACCCGACCGCCATTTTTCCCCTTTTTCCCAAAAAATTTCCTTTTTTTTTTAAAGCGAGAAACTCTGCTCCACCTCTGTATATGCCTACTCTTGCTCTGCTTGCCCCGTCAGCAGTTAACTCTCAGTCGTCCAACTGCAGGCATGTCTATGATAGCTCCACCCCTTGCTGCTCATCTTCCGACAGAAGTTTTCGAATGGACCATACTGTACCGCTCTGGACACACACACTTTCGCCCGACCCACCAATGGTCACGCCTTCCACACAGATCTGAATTAAGGTTGAAGTAAAGCTGCCTATGGAGCACTGCACCCGACTAAACAATGTGATTAACTCATAAAAATAAGTACTACATGCACCACAAAAATTGTCAGAAAAGTACGATTTATGCTGTATTTGAAATAAGAATGTATATATTTTGCAACATTATAAAATATTTTACTAAAATATAGCTTTTAAATGTAAAAAAAAATATTCTATTAAAAGTGTCTGTATTTTAAATAACATTTAAGAATATTTCTATTCTTGATGCTTCAGAAAGCAAGATTTGTAAGAAAATCTTCGTCATAGAATATCGTCATAATGTTTACTATGAATGTGTGTAAAAAAAATTGTAATAATAATTTAGGAAAAAAAATTTATATTTGATCTTATGTGTATCCATTTGTCACAAACATTTATGGCTGATACTGATGCAAATAATGTTAGTTGTAAAAGTTATATGATACGTCATTTTGCTATGATTTTATTACACATGATCACAGTAAATATTTTAACGAGCTTTCTTGAAGATTTTCTTGTCAATTCAGCTTTCAGAAGCCCCCAAAATGGAAATGTGCTTAAATCTAGTTAAAAATACAGACTCTACTGATCGATTAATTTTTTACATTTAAAAAGTATATTTTAGTAAAATATTTTATAATGTTGCAATATATAATAATTCTTTCATATACAGCATAAATCACACTTTTCTGACAATTTTTATGGTGCCTGTATTACTTTTTAATGATTTCTTCACATTGTATAGTAGGGTGCAGTGCTTCATACGCAGTTGCTTTACTTCAACCTTAATATTACTGCAGCTCGGACAGTGGAGGAACAACACTTAGCCTTCCACCCGCCCAGTAATCGTCGGCCCCCAGCCTCCTTGCGAGTGTTCCTTGCTGGACCACAATGTATATCTCAGGCAGCGATGGTAACTCACCCAGTCCGTGAACTTGAGCTTCTCCAGGTCCTTGGAGTGGGCGGCGGCTTGCTGCTGGAGCTCCTGCGTGCCTTGTGATACCTTCTCCAGGAAGGAGGACAGCTCCAGGGCCTCCGCCACCAGCGCCCTGCACACCGCACGGTAGTGGACATCCGCCTCCTGCGGCGTTGACGCCGCCAGGTGGTTTATGCAGTGCTGCCAACACAACCACCATCACTAACACCACGCATCGCAATATGTATATTACATATCATAGTCATGCATAGACGATAAAGAACAAGGGCTTTCCTGGTTAAAATGCGTTACGAACAACTTAACCGAGTTTTTATTCACAATCTTCGAGTGCTGCAGTTTGGACTCTGACCATTGATGGTCATTGCCATGTAAGGGTGACACCTTGGCAGTTACTGTTACTGAGAACATTAGTTCAATGTTCGTTTCTATCATAAGTATCAAGTATCTGGATGTACTTATGTCAACGTATTACCATTGAGTTCAATGGTATAACTTCCGGTCTTCAAATTTTCACATGGTATTACACCAATATGTAATCACACATTCTGTAGACTTTGAAATATTCTTGGAGGAAAAATAATAAACAGACATGATTGGGGGAAAGGCACATTGGCAATTTTATGCAAATTCGGCATTGTAGAGTCTGGATAAAGCTGAAAGAGTTGATGGTTATGTTTTTCAAACTTCAACCGGAAATTACTTTTAATTAAGGTACTCCATAAAATGAAACAAACCTCTTCCCATCACCATACTTTATTTTCAGCTTGCAGATTTTGATACCCCAGCAGTATACTCTCTGCAGCACTGTTCCCTTGAGTTAAGGGAGATTATAATGAAAATCAATGCATTTTGCTCACACAAAGGCGGAAACATCTGGGTAAAAATTGTTCAGTTAACATGCCTCACTATTAACTGTTTCAAAAATTTACAGCTAAGTTGTGTTTTATAGTGAGAATGTTACTCCTCCGAGGCAAAAACCCACACTAAACATGTAATTATTTTATTCCAAAAATTACTACCTGCACACCTAAGTAGACAGTATTTCGCCAAATTAAAACTTTCTAACATTAATAGAAGATTACAAGCTTCTGCGATCATTGTCAGTTTGGTTGTCTTGGCACCGGCTGGAACCGCGTCTTGGTTCCTTGAACTGAAGTTACGTCCTTCCGTGCAGCAGACAACATCAGGAGTCTCTAACAGGACTGAAAGCCAGCAGTCAGTCTTGTTCGAAAAGATGCCTCCTGCGTAGTACGACGAAACAAAGACGGGGTTCCAGCCCTTAAGTCAAGATAGTCTTTCTAACATCAAGTTTACCTAATTTCGTTCTGCGTTCGTGCATGTATAAACATTGCTGCTATATGAATTGTTTAGTTACTAAGGGTTTCTGTGCCTCAATGGGAGATATGAGTTCCAACCATTTCAGTTCGATCTTTTAACCTCGTCGATATGACTCCTCAACAATCATGACCTCCATGAATCCCCAAATCAATTTTTGGGAACTTGTCAACTCCACTGCTTTTATACCAAAGCGATGATGTGGATGGTTTGTAAATAAAGCTAACCCATAGCTCATTCTACACATGACATGTGTGTATGGCATATGCAGAATTCGAACTCTCGCTGCCTCCTTGCCTGAAGCCAACTTAACACGAACCGCGACACGTAGATCACCCGAGAATTCCCTAACTTGGAAAGCAGCTTTGCGTGTCCTGTCGTATGCGAACAAATATTTGGTCATGTTTCCTAGGAAGTTGAAATGCAACTGGAAGTTAGAGGTGTTGATATTTCAATCTGCAGTATACTTGAGAACTAGAAGGTGTTGCTGTTGTGGTTTCCGAATTCACAGCTGTGAGGTGAGTAGAGCCAGACTAGACCAGCCATTCGAGCTGCACCTTGTGCTTCAACCAGGCATCCTGGGTTTAGTTACACTCCAAATCTGAATAAGTGAGAATTTCACTGATTCAATCAATAAAACGTATCTGACTGATACAACAGTCAATTAAGTGAATTTAACCGATGAACCAATGAAAGAATGCCATACATCCTTCACTGATAGATTCAGTGACATTTCCCACTGATACGTCGGTAATTTTTTCCACTGTTTACTCAGTAGTTTATTTTTGACTGATTTATCAGTGAAACTGCGTGTAACGATGGCCGTAAAAAATAGTTTTAAAATGCCGTTAAACAATGTGTACCAAGTGAAGCAGCAACGAATAAACGAATAAAATTAATACAAAATAATTTCCAAAATGTGTTTCGTCTTTCAAAACGCCATTTTACGAGGTAATATGAACATACACAGCCTTTCATTCCGCTTTTACGTCTTTCATTTCGATTCCATGTAATAGTCACAGCGCAGCGCTTTGTTTGAAGGTTCAAACTGCATTTAATGTAATTAAAGAGCGTGCACTCAAATATATTATTCGTTTTAACAATTCTAACGGTACCATTCAAACCAAACACGAAAAGTATGAACATACAACTTCAAACTACACGATTTCAAAGGGGAAATAAAGACATGTATTTTCCTCTCATAATTACAACTTGGCGTGGTAGCTCAGATGGAGCCTTGCCCTCATAGCTCAGGGGTAGGGTGGCCGACCTGTATTCGGAGAGTCGCGGGTTCGCGCCCCGGTGCCTCCAACACGGCAGATTTTCAGTTCGCCTGTCGCACTGGGAATCTGTTAGCAGGACGATCTCACTATCAAAATGTCACGACAATGTCAAATGAAGGGGGGGGGGGGGGAAGTCAGGACAACGGTATAGCGTTGTCCTGACTTCCCCCCCCCCCCCCTTCATTTGACATTGTCGTTGAAAGGTGCGTGATTTCAATCCCGGCCGCCTGCGATTTTTTTAATTACTTTTTTTCTAAACTACGGCAAATAGCACAATATAAAGAGTAAACAATCGTACATACGTTTATTTCAAGTAATTATTTGCCTACATTCAATAAAAGCAATATTTAATTCGCCACTGCAATCGGCCGTCACTTATTCAATCAGTGAAATTATTTCACTGAAACAATCAGTGCTTCCCCACTGATTCGAATTTAAATTGTAGAGCAACTGTAATTCCTCCTAAATCCCAGGGCAGTTGTGGTTAGGTCTGTCAGCGATGCTGGATACTAGACGCTTTACATGCACTGCGAGGTCGCTCTGGCGTGTCATCTCTCCGCCCACAGCAGCAAGTGGCAAGCACAGTGTTGCCAGATGGCCAAATGAAATTCTGGTACTTTGCGCCGGAAAATTATGGTATTCCACATAAATTTCTTGTACCGTATAAAAATATCGGGCCCGTTTTCCTATTTCCAATACGTTACAGTAATTTCGAGTCCCAAAAAACATGAGCACGATTTTCAAACAGCAGTTAAAAATTTTATTTCGGGTTTTGCATTGCTAGTGGTTATATTTATCTATGCATTCTTTTCACGATGCACAGAGATTATTTACTGGTATCCATTTTCAAAAATTAATATTCTAATTCACTTGGAACGTATTCATTCATATACGAAAAAAAAAAGTAAATAAGTTTAAAAATATATATTGTTTCTTTGTTTTCTTGTGTCAGTAAGATCTTTTTCCAATACATAGCTGTACAAAGATAATGGACAAATCAAATTACAGTATACAAAGTTTATACACTGGATAGTAAAGTCCTATTAAACTTTATGAATGGCTACAATTGTACAATATAACATAAAATGCACTTGAGCAGTTGTAATAGAAGATTATTTCTTAGCTTACGAAATAATTTACATTAAACGATACATTGGCTACATCAGCAAATTTGTGCAGCCAACAAAAATCTGGTAGCTGATACCAGAGCCCTGGTACGTCTGGCAACAGTGGCGCAAGCATGCACAAGGAGGGCGCACTCACCTCGACGACGGTGTCGAGGGAGCAATGCTTGGGCCCGCTCATGATGATGTCCTCATCGCTGTCTCCGGAGTCCCTCTCTATGCCCTCGTCATCAGTCTCATGCTGGCATTCCCGTACTTCGTCTGCAACACCACAACCTGTCTCACAACACTGCCAGGCACGTCCATCTATTCTTAATGACAATAACAAACCCAGTTATATTGCTGGCTACCACGCCGATGTGGCTAACCATGTTACTCATCGTAACTATAGGCTGTTCACTGTGAAATGAGCACTTTTGAAAGCCCTGCCTAAGATCTACTTGTATGCACGTTGTGTATTCTTCCGCCTCACGTAAAATTAACGTTCTCATGGGCCTCGTCACTTTATTCATGCGTCGGTCAAGTGAAACTGTGAAATTATTAGAAAACTAAATATTTTTAAAATATGCTTTTTTTAATACTTGGATGCGTTAAAAAAACAGAAAGCGCACGAAATAATTTAAGTTATAACAAATGGTTATCTAACACTTTTTATTCGACCTTAAGATACGCAACTACTTTCCATCCATAGTTACCAACTTCACTGGGCGCATGCCACTCAGTGCGCTCGTTAAAATGTATGCAGGTAGGGACAGTGGCTTTTTTCCAAGGTTGATTTCAAAAGTGCTCACTTTATAGTGAACAGCCTTTAATAATATACTACTAGAAATAAAAGTATACTAATAGCCACGAGAGACGACTATAAGAAAACATGTATTTGTATCAATGAAGTACGTATGTGCTGAATCTTAATCGAAGAGACAAATGCTGCAAAGGATCATATTAATGTGCAGTACAAAGAATTACGTTTAATGGGACTGGGAGCCTCTGAGTAACAATATTCCTTATTGTATGTAGCGCGGGTCCAGCCACCAACCTGCCGAATAACAGTCGGACACGCTGTCACGTGACAAGACGCACCTATATATTGGATTATAATCTAATACTAATAAGTCATTATTTTTTATGGTGAAGTTAAGTTGTTACTACCTTCTCTTAAACCTTATCACTTTAAATAAAAGTAAAATTTATACTTATTTTTTTTAGAGAAAAATGCCATAAAATCTACTGTAAAATTATAAAGTAGCTTATATGAAATATACAGAAGCAATATACATACATAAAATAAAAATTGCCTGAAGAATATATTTGCACAATTTCTTTTTTGATTTATATTGTATATACACATACAGACATATGCACAGCCACATACATATACATAGGACATATACATATATATATTTATTGTTCATTTTCCATTTGATCCCATTAGCTCGGAAATATGAAAGGAGTCCAAATAAAAAAAAACACATGACAAAAACACACGCACCAAATGCATTACCTACTTCCAGGAAATGTTTCCTCCTGATGCAGGCAAAGCTCGACCAAGTCTTGAAAATTACACCAGAGGAGTGTAATAACATTTGGCATAAGAACTATTTATTACTAGAAATTACCAACGAGTCTATTTTCGCACCGTTTGTATTCATATTAATAACATTTATTCTGTAAACAGTGAAGAACTATTTTATTTGAAAACTAAACATCATTACAAGTATTGCTTTATGTGATGGTTTTGTTAATTTTCCTACGCAGACAATAAAACAAACCACATCGAAATATATTTTGGGAATTTGAGCACTGCGAGACCTGTCTTGGATTAATTTAAAAATTTATATTTACAACCTAAATTTTAAAATGTCATTCGGGTACAATCTTGAATAATTGTAAATTCAGCGACTTATATTGATGAACTACTTACTGTATTCGTTTCGTTGCATCTCTGGAGTGATATCGGAGTTCTTAATTATCTCAGATTGCGTGTGGTACAATGTACTTTCAAAATACATTTGTGCGACCAATTCCAAGCACTAGTGCCACAAGAGGTATCGCAATGCAACACACTGAACTAGCACTTGGGTTCGATTCCTGACACAGCCATTCTGATTTCAGTTTGTTTTCCATTATTACTCTAGACGAATTTAGGGACGAGTCATTGCCTATTATTTATCATTGTTCCTATAATTAATCTGCATCAGATTACATCAGTAGCGCTACTTACTGAGCTGGGTTAATTCGTGTATGCTGGAATCGTGGCGTAAAACAATTTACAGTCTAGACAAAAGTTGGTAAGAATAACAATGAATTAAGAAAATATAAAAGAATCTGATTGGCCGACACGTTAAGCTGGACTCTCAACCATTCGTCAGTCTCCCGTCCGTACGGTGCTCACGTGAGCTTCAACCAACCGCAGGGAAAAATTGTTATCTATTCGTCAAATATTTCTCTAACTTGAAATTTCGACGAACGGACGGGCCACCGCCTTCTGAAGACATTCAGTAGATTCGAATACTCACTTTCAAATAAAATGCAAGGCGGTGGATATGTGTTCATTTATCTTTGTTTTTACATTTTAAGTACCTTAATTAGCCATCAAATTCCTGTGCAACTTCTTTACCACGTGAAAAAACTTATTTCGCCAATTCCTTTTCTCTTGAAAATGTATTTCCAACCAAAATATACCTCAAACGAAATAAAGGTCGCAACGTTAAGTTGTCGCACTGGAATTTTGCTGTACATAATAATTGTCGGACGACATATTGTTGTGGATCGCTTTCAACGGACGGGCGAAAAAAAGAACGCAGCGGATGGTTGCGAGTTCAAGTTTATTTGAGTTATGTTGAAGTAGGGTCAACGTCTTTCATGGAAAATTAAATTTCAAGTTGCTGTTGCTGTGTGTATATACCAAAGCCATAGAAAGGCAAGTCTTGACGAATTACTATCAAGTCTATTCGCTGTTACTTCGCAATTTTTGAGTCTAACCTTTGACAAATCACACCGTGTATGAAATGATTGGTTGTTTCTTTATTAAGTTATGTATCACAAGCGTTTTGTACTTGTGTTAGCATTGAAAGATTTTATTTTTGGTTTCGTTGATGTTTTATTTATATTTTATCTATATATTATAATATTTCATTTATAGCTAAAATTAATAAAATAAAACAGTAAGGAAAATGAGTAACAGGAAAATAGTTCTTGCAAAATATGACTAATCTGAGTGAGCACAAATACAGTGCGTTTACACTTCGGACTTGGTTAAGCTTTGTTTGCACGAGGCGGAGGAATATCCTGCAAGTAGAACTTTAGCAGACTTTCGGAAAAATGCGAAGTAACCGTATATGAACTATACAATCTTGCGTAAGAACTATTTATTACTAGGTATTACCAACACGCCTATTTTATTACTGTTTGATTCACATTAATTACAAATGAAATATTCTAGTTTATAAGCCTAGATAAAATATAAGTAAAAGTTCAATTTAACCATAAATAAGGAAATAGTAACTTTCATGTTAACACGAGTATCAAATGCTTGTGATACACGACATATACAAGATGCTCGGAAATTCCCCTTACAAACTCCTGGTACTTGTATAGGGTACTGAGTATACTATCTTTTTGAACAGGAACCCATGTTCGGAAACATACCATTACCATGCTACAACCATTTCAGATCAGATGTACCACTCGTCGACTTCCGCCGAGGGAAATAGCAATTGCTCGCGTACTCGCTGACGGGTTCTGTTCAACGTGATGCAGTACAGCCTCTTCCAGTTCGGGAGTGCGGCATCTCTTTGGAGCACCACAGTCGTTCCTGTTGGCTGTGGAGGTACCTTGTTCCCGGAGCCGTTGTGTAACTGTGGCAAGAAGAATATGTCGCACGTTGTGGATAACGCTCTTGATACAGCAGACAAGCTGCTCTTCCATCACCTTCAGCTGCGCCATACACAAGGATCATGTCTGTGTATTCCGCAAACGTGCGCTCGACCTTGTTGATCGGAGACACAAAGATGCGTGCAATGGGGCTCGAGGCAGGGTAGACGTCGCGTGCCTGCCTACCCGGTTGCATACCAACACAGGCACATCCGAGACATTGCTCTTTCCTTCAGCAGAAGTGGATGAGTTATACAACTGATCTGAAATGGTTGCAGCATGGTAACTGTATGTTTCCGGACATGGGTTCCTATTCAAGAGATAGTCTACTCAGTCCCCTCTACGAGTCCTAGGAGTCATACATGTCATTTTTCAAAGGTTTAATTCAAAGATGTGAAGGAACCGCGAGTGGACTGTACGCTGTTGAAGTCGTCTGCTAGTGTGTTACTAGTGCTCAGACATACTGGAGACACGCTACTTATTTGTTTACATTGAATAGCATTGTGAGTGCTATGAGAACTATAGTTGTTCTGAATTTTCTCTACATTTGTGTTATCCTTGAGTTTGTGAAATGTGAATTTGGCATGTAAACACGCCTGAAAACTACTATCTGTGTTTGATTTATTCGGCGACGAACTAAAATTAATATTAATGGATGGAAATACGTACGAGCCGGGTCGTGCGAGTTCAGAGGTGCAAATTACAGTGTTTAGTGTACATCGTGGGTGCATACGTGAAAGATATCGCACAATTATGGCGTGATTAGTGATATGTTATCTGCGCAAGCTCGTAATTGAACAATTGCAGTGTGTTTAAGGTAGCGATAAATAGCCTGCTGTCGCGGCCTCGTTACAGGTACAGACACTGTTATAAAACTGCAGACACGTATTTTTCCAACTGCCGATTTGCCATTTCAGTGGAGGAGTTTACGGAATTCAGTAGTTGCGGCCACGAAAGTTCGTAGAGTGAAGGTAAACAAAAACGCGAACACGGTTTATCCAAGCATACAAACATAACCTGTAGCTTTCATCGTGATAAAATAGCGGTTTGCAGGTGCGGGCATTAATGGCAAATCACCTCGTAGATCAATACAAGGCTACACCTTATAAAAAACCTCACTCTTACAACTTTATTCCTCCCCAAGCCAGCATAGTTGCAGAGACAAACAAGGACTCGGCTGTTTATCAACACAAGAATATACAAGCAAATCAGTTCTCATATTTTAAATAGCTAAATGAATACAGCCTTCCTGATTTTTTTAATTTTTTTTTATTTTCGATGGTTTCACAGACTCACTCCATTTCTGGGCTGACTCAATAAAGACAATTTGACCAATTCCTTCCTTGTATTCCCTTCATTGTATTCTGGGTTTACCATTCCCTAACGAACCTGCTGTCGACAAGATGTTAAGTTAAATAAATAAAGTTTATTTGTGTGTTTATATGACCATGTAATGAATGGTAGGCTATAATCATTACATTAAATAACAAATGTTTACATTTTATCGTTTTCCAAAAGTAGTTAAAATTTAAAAAACTCAGATACAGCCAATTTTTTTCGTGAACTACACTATATGCGAAATTAAAAAACTTCACGTTATTTTCTTTAAATGCTATTTCAAACTTTTTCAGGATTGTTTAAATTCTAATTTTGAGGACAACTAATTGGCACAGAGCTTATTTTAATATTGATAATGAATCATGGGTATATAGAATGAAGTGTGCTTCGTGACAGCGAGTACTCTAGCCGCTACACCACCGCGGCCTCCATCATCTTAAAAAGGGAGGAGTTAAAAAAGGTTTAGTTGGTTTGCAACAATCAAGGTGTCGAGAGCCAATTAGGGTGGAGTATGGCAGATAAGGAGTAGCACTGAAATGCAAGGGTGGGGGGAAACAGGAAAACCTCGAGAAAAACATGCCAGCCAGCAGCACCAATCAGCACAATTCTTATATATGAAAATATGTGAGTAACCTCACAGGGAAACAAACACTGATCACTTTGGTGGAAGGGAAGTGCCCTACCACTACGACCACCGCAGCCCTCCCCCCTCCCTCCCCTGAGGAAGGGATGAGAGGAACCTCATTTCTTCACTTATGTTTGGGAAAAGTCAATTACAAAGTTGAATTTTAAAAAATGACTAACAATTAATATAATTCTCTATCATATTACCATAGATCAAGTTGCTGAATGGGTGGGACAGTATTTTGCACATATGCATTTTATGTTTCTATAATTATACTTACTTGTTTCTTTCTTGGGTTCAGTATCAGTACATAGGGAGTTGTTAAATATGTAGGTAAATAATGGAATTTACAGCCATAAATACAGAAAAGAAAATAGAAAAAAAAAAATAAAATATATAGAGAAGTCATGTATTCTTGGAAGTAGCATTTGAAAACTTTTACAGTAGACCTACTAACTTTTAAAACATTGGTAAGTATTTTGATAAGCTGGTGATAACGTTTACAATAGTGACATCACCCCCCCCCCCCCCAAGTTTCGACTGTTCGCCAGTGTGCAGTCAGTAGTGCCATATTATGAAACAAATGAGATATTGTTCCGGATGTACACTGTTGTAGCAGAGTTTGTGTTGCAGATAACTAGAATTACACATACAAACTGACAGGAATAGTTGTCAACAGGTACAGGAACACACAGAATCCTGTAGACGGAATCGTTTAGTTGCAGGAAGTCCACTGTGCTTGTCTGTTTTTGTTGTGTCCATCATTAGATTCTCGTGTCTTTAATTTACTGCTTACTAACTGAATTCCTTCTACGTAGGCCTAGCAGTTAGCAACTATTCTTGGTTGGCTTCCTGTCTCTCTATGTTAGTATGTGTGGTTCTAGTTTACTGCCACATAAGCTCTGCTACAAAGGCACATCTTCAACACTATATAATATTAATAAAGGACTACGTGAATTATAAAACGTAAGAAATTTTAGCTCAAGGGAAAATCTGTTTACAAGATTCAGTGTTTAGTTAAATGATCATAAATCATAGTAAAATTTTATGGTAAGAAAAACATGTCAAAACTACGATATCTCGCATGTTTAATAACCCCGATTGTAATAGCTCTCCCAAGTGGGCAGTGAATGAACTTATTTACAACTTGGAGATGACAGTTACAAACACAGAATTCGTCAGCTGGTTCCATGGTAATCCAATTTAAAAGAAACCAATTTATTTTTATCATCGCTTGCACTAGTAAACTAACTTTTACAACTACTTCATTAAGTGGTCCTGCAGTAGTCCAGAAAAAATTTTTTTTTTACATGTCAACTGCGATTTTTATTGGTGGTACACGTGCCACGACAATAAAAATCAACATGCGTACAATTACTTTAAGTAGAAACGTATTTCCAAACACTACATATTTGCAAAGGCGAAAATGAGTACTATCAAGTACTGCTTAAATATATTGTTCCTCAAATTTGTTTCTGGAAATGATTCCTACGGATAGAATATACGGCTGCACAAATCAGTCGGATAAGGTAAACACAGCAGACTAACGAATGTGTGCCGTGGTCGCTAGACAACGCAACCGGAAATGACTTCCAACAGCGTATATACGTGGGCGTAACGGTAACGCATTGTTAGCGCAACGAACGTAAGCCGGCCTTGACTGCTAGGTCTGCATTCACGCGGGAATTGTGGAGTCTGTCCCGCCCTCCGATTGGAACGTGGGGGGCAGTTTGAAAACAGCTGGACGTCGAGAAATAGCGGTGACCGCAACTCGTTATACGTAACCGACGCGCGCGCGCGCTGCGCAGGTGACGTCATGCTTAAGGGGGTGGGCGGAGGGGGGAGGGGTGACGTCAGCGCCAACGGCCGCGCGTCGCGACGGTTGCAGATCGCGGCGGCCGGCCAATCAGCGGCGAGCGCGGGAAAAAACGGCCCGCATCCGCGAATTAAAAACCGCAATCGCAGTGTCGCCAACTTAAGTACCAGCAAATCTGCTACACGCGTTCCGAAATTCTGTTATGCGACTAACCAAATTAAACTACACACCGAACCTGAAGAATTTGCACACCACGAATTAATTCCTATAATTAATCTGAATGTTTAACGCTCATTTATAAACGACTTAAATCACTAGTCCCGCACCGTTACACACTTCAGGGATGGAATTGAAGTCTTGTTCAAAACATTGCGAACATATTGTGTTAAGCCCCTGTCACACTGTCAAATTTTCGCCTTCAGCTATATTTGACAACAGAATTCGAAGACAAAAAACGGCCATCAAATTTTTCCTTCCAAAATGAGTCACACTGTCAACTTTTTTTTTAATGGGAGAATTTAATTTGAATAATTATTTAAACGTTATTTTCATAGTATGACGCTTTTGTTTTTCCATGTAGACCATTAAATGATAAAATGTAAGCAAGTTGTAAATTATTATTACTTCTTTACTAAATTCGTATTTTCTTTATCAGAGATTTTTCCTGCACAATGAAATTTAATGCCTCTGATTTCGTAATAGTATATGCAATATTCACTTCAAATAGCATTCACGCCCAGACACAGCTTCTATATAAATTAATCATATTCATAACTTACTTCGTTTTCAGCAAATGTTCCGTTTTTTTAAGTTTCTTGACATCCATTTTTGTCGTGAACGGTTCTGATAGGCCCAATCTTCAATTGTTTGATGGGAACTGAAGCTATCCAATTTTACAAGACAAAATTCGTGGCGATGACGTTTTGATTATGTCATAACTGTCCAACATTATTTGACCAAACTTATTGGAAGTAAGTTAGAAAGAAAAATTTGACAGTATGAGAGGGGCTTTACCAACTGTGAGAACATTTTCGTGGGAGTACAACGGTTTCAGTTGAAATTCTGGATTGTTACGTGTGTCTTATTGGTAGCGGGAGGCAAAAAAATGAATGCAATAATATTTGTACGTAAGATACGAAAAAAATGGTCATCCATTCTGCTGTAAAGTTATACGATCTAAAATTAGGCTACACGTAGCGGAATTCGTCCATGGTTGGCAACACTGCTGCAAGGGGAGGCGCGCTGTCTCGTTTTCGGAACACGAGTGTTCGCCAGCCATCTGCCTGCGGGACTCTGCCTGTCCGTTTACTTCAGAACGATAAGGTCATGGTCTTGCGGGAAATAAAAAAGTTAACAAACACCGCATGGCATTACACAGCGTTATTAGCAGAACGTCGCAGTGTTGCCAACCGTAGCATTATTTTTGGGTTTCTGTGGCACGTAGCAAAGCTATGCTACGCGAAAGTAGCATAATTCCTGTATGTACTACAACCACATTATCACTTCCACAGTTAATGGCACACTCGTACCAAGGCAAACCTTGCAGTCTGCATACCTTACAGGCTTCAGTCCAAGAAACACTATGTTAGCTAACATGGTAAAGGCATCATTGTATCCCAGTACAAATACCCTTACTTTGAAATCAGAACCTATTTCTGTTGACAAGAGTGATAGAGAGGATGAAGTTCTTCCGTAGTAATAAAAATAGTATTGTGTGTACAGGTGTATTTAAAAAAAGGTAAATGAAACTAAATTATTATTAAAAATAATATAATTTCAGTGCCATACTTAATCAAAGTTACTTATTTCTAATATGTGTTTTCATTTTTCCTTATTATTGTATCATAAATGCAGTATCTTTTACCTTAACATGCATAATTTTACGTAATTTTCTTAAATGCAGCATTCCCCCCCCCCCCCCAAAGTAGCATAACTTTTATAGTGGTAGCAGAATTATTTACGGTGAGGTTGGCAACACTGGAACGTCGTTGGTAGCGCCTGACAACAAGTGTCCACTAGTCGTATGGACACACTTGCGCCTTGTATGGAGGTTTGTATGCACGAGCAGGCCGGACCACGCATGTTTCACTAGTGAACGTCATTCTTTAATAGAGGTATTTCTCTGTCAAGCCTCCTCGGCTTGTACGCCCACGCCCACGCCCACGCCCACGCCCAATAAGAGCGCGGAGGAGACCTTCGTGGCAAGCTTTCGTTTCACATTTATTATTTTTATTTTGTTAGGACACAACATTATATCAATTCCTAAATAATCCTGTTACTCCTGCAGTTAACTTCTTGCAGTAATTTATTACTGCTTACCGTTCGTGATTAACTCTTAAAAACACCATTAACACTAACTTATACTATATGAACCAGTTTTTAAAAAGTTTTAGTCTGATTTTTGTTATCATGCGAATCACCACCCTGCTATGCAGTAATATAACACAGCTAACTTCAATTACTTTAATTATGCTGGAAATGAGAGCAGAAAAAAAACTTTTACCCGTTCACGTAAAAGAAATGTCCGGAAGTAGAAACGATTGGGTGAGAATTAAAAATTAATTTTACAAAATTCTACCCTTTTAGCGATGTAATAATAATGGAAAGTATCTTGTGTACAAAAAAAAATAAGATAATTCACACTGGAAGGAGATGCCAAGTGCTACTTCTATACGTCTATAAAATTGTAAAAGGAAATGTTTTTGCTATACAAAAGTTTCTAAATATAAGGAAAATCTGGGATATTTTGTGTTCATGGAGGCCCGTAGATTGTTCGGTAATATCTTCTGTTGAACATACCTTGTCATGAACTATGACAGATCTTGCAGTTGCCCTCGCTAAATTTTCTGTAAATAGTTTGGTTTATTTTACATTGCAAAAACGGTGGATTTTTTGACTGACTTGTCATTCTGCATAAACTATGCGACCTAAGAAAAAAAAATTATCTGAGGAAAATATAGTCGCAGATAATGTCTACAAATTGGGCAGCTAGTTGTATGAACAGTAAATAAATTCTTCCGTGGGAAACGCCCCATAGTACTGTTTCAGACCTCGCAGGCCACAATCACAGGCAAGCGGCAGAAGGTAGTGATACACGACTCTGTATATTCGCAGGACGGTCACGACTTACGGCCATATTTCACGATCATTTTTTTATTTCACTATCTGAAAGAAATTTATACAAGGACCTCATAAGAGCAAAAAATTTTTAGTCAAATGATTACGGTTTTAAAAATATATCACCAAAAGTACAAAATTTCGGAATATGGGCGCCTAAGATTCTGTGCTCCTAATTATTTTGGCCAAATAAATCACCATGTGATCTATGTCTCACGCACATGTTACGTATCAAGGATATTTAACCGTTGGTCCTCGGGTACTAGTGACATGGATCTCTCTTGAAATAAAGGCTGTTCACGATAAAGTGAGCACTCTTGAAATCAACATTAGAAAAAAGTCACTGCTCCTACCTGCATATATTTTAACGGGGGCACTGAGCGACATTCGCCCAGTAAAGTTGGTAAATATGGAAAGTAGTTCCATATCTTAGCGTAGAATAAAAAGTTTGAGGTAGCCGCTTGTTAACTTAAATAATTTCTTTCGCTTTCTGTTTTTTTTTTTTTTTCTAATACATCGAAGTGTAAAATTGACCAGATTTGTATCATATTTACTTTTCCAATAATTCCACGGCTTCACCTGACCGACGCATGAATATAGTGATGAGGCCCATGAAAATGTTAATTTTACATAAGGCGGAAAATTACATAAAGTGCATACAAGTAGATCTCAAGCAGGGCTTTCAGAAGTGCTCATTTTACCGTGAACAGCCTATAGGTACTCTTGTTTTTTGCCTATAGGCTGTTCACGGTAAAATGAGCACTCTTGAAAGCCTTGCTTAAGATCTACTTGTATACACGTTGAGTAGTCATCCGCCTGATGTAAAATTAGCATTGCCATATGTCTCATCACTTTATTCATTCGTTGGTCAAATTAAACTGTGAAATTATTCATAAAGTAAATACTTTTCAAATCTGCTCATTTTTACACTTCGAGGCATTAAAAAAAAAAAAAAAAAAAAGTGAAAGAAATAATTTTAAGTTATCTCAAATGGTTACATATAACTTTTTATTCGACGTTAAGATATGTTACTATTTTCTATCCGTCGTTACTCACTATTACTTGGCACATGTCATTCATTGCGCCCGTTAAAATACATGCAGGTATAAGCTGTTCACGGTAATGTGAGCACTTTTGAGGCCCCAATTACTTTTCCCGTTCAGCCATTTCTTATCCTTAAACGACCTTTTAAAGCAAATATTACCATGTAAGTAATAAACACAATGTATATATTCCACCGCACTCAAGAATCCACGTCTAAGGCTAAAATATAATATATCTACCGACTATTATTACAAATGAGAGGGCTTACAAATGTGCTCACTTAACCGTGGATAGCCTATAGTTGAAGTGACTTATTTCTAAGGTTGATCTCAAAGTGTTCACTTTATTGCGAACAGCCTTTACAAGTTATACTCGCCTGAGAGAAACTAACGACGGCCAGTTGTATGAACCTCGGAAGAGATGTAATTGATAAAGAGAGGGTGAACGAACACGGACATAAACTGCGTGAAAACCCGCCGGCAGTTACCATCTTGGGGCCGACGTAGCTGAGCTAGTTTTCCCGCCCGCATCGCGGAGAAAGTGGCGCGGGAGTTGCGACCGCAGCCTCCCTGGTCCATGCTGCATCTCAACTTCGCCTACCACCTAGGGCGAACAAGGGTAGTCCGCGGGATTTTTGCACGTACGACTCGTGCCGGACGATGCTGCTGGTCGGCGAGTTTTCTCCGGGATCTCCCGCCCGCATCGCGGAGAAAGTGGCGCGGGAGTTGCGACCGCAGCCTCCCTGGTCCATGTTACATCTCAACTTCGCCTACCACCTAGGGCGAACAAGGGTAGTCCGCGGGATTTTCGCACGTACGAATCATGCTGGTCGGCGGGTTTTCTCCGGGATCTCCCGTTTGCCCTCGCCCCTTCAATCCGACGCTGCTCCATACTCGCCTCACTTCACCCTCATCGGCTCTCTAGACCTCGATGTTAAGAACCGCCTAAATATCTTCGCTCACCCCCGCATTAAATCACGCGGCACTGCTTCTGTAGTCTAGTCGCGGTTTCTTCACACTTTCTGAATCAAACCTTCGAAAAAATCTTGTAATTTTTTGTTAATAAAAAGTAGCGTAACATGTTTCGATACAATTGAATTAATTTATTTTACGTATAAATTATAGTATTTATTTCATATATAATATTAATAAAAACATGGAAATTAGGCGTTGGTACTGCCAAATAAAAAAGTACTTCATATGCAAAATACTATTACACTGAGTGCGCACGAATGTGGGGCGTGGTTCCTGTGGTGTAATTTTCTAGCTTTGTTTGCACGAGGTGGAGGAATACCTTGAAAGTAGAACTTTGGCAGGGATTCAGTAAATAAAATTAATTTTATCGTTAACACCGCTGTATTGAGACAATGCTTATCTTTCATTTTGGTCCAATAATGTTCACCTTCTTTAAACGTGTCATAATTTCTGTATAGTCACATGAGAACATTTCAACATAAACATCTTTTGGCTCTAGTTCGAAGAAATTTACAAAATTACAAAAACACAAATAACGGATGTTGAAATGCGCGTGCTCAGTAAAAAAAAAAAGTATATTTACAAAATGCCAAAGTCAAACAAAGATGGAAAAATATCGTTGTATACAACTGAAAGAAAAAGTGCAAAAACTTTTCTCTGTTATGGCAAATAGCGATTTCCACTCCTTTTTTTTTTTTTCAATGAAGGCCTACCCCGCCTAAATTATCTCAATTCTTCAAGTGGATTATTGGTTATCACACCACGCCCAAAGAAAACTTGTTATTTGGAGAGTGTAAATAGTGCACTACTGTGGACATGAACTTCTTAAGGGCAATGGTGCATGAAAATTGTGTGTATATGTATATATATATATATATATATATATATATATATATATATATATATATATATATATATATATATATATATATATACGTATATTCCCCTTAAGAGCGGGAGGACCCCGTGGGAACCCCGCGTCCATGGTCAAGTAGCGAGGGAGCGATAAAGGCGACACTAACACGCACGCCTAGTGTCTCATCGCTCTTACGCGCAAGGTGTGCGTGCAGTGTTTCCGTCCTAACACTTTACTGTGTGAACTACACTATCTACCAAAAAGTAATTGGGCACCCGAGAAGATAAATAATTCAGTACGCCAGTTGACTTGTGTTTCACGGCCCTCGGCGTAGGACCGCTGGTGTTTGTCCGTGGTAGCATGAACACAGAGGCCTTTTGTAACATTCTGGATAACGAAATGTCCCCAACTTCCAGGATGACAATGCCAGGTGCCATGTTTCAAGGGCTACTATGCAGTGATACGCCGACAACAATGTTCGCCGATTGGACTGGCCCGCCCAGAGCCCCGACCTCAACCCTATAGAATATCTTTGGGACGAATTGGATCGCCGGGTGAGGGCTCGTCAGGCGCTTCCAAAATCCATTGCTCAACTCATGGAATGGTTGCAAGAGGAATGGCGACGAATCCCCGTGGATGTCCTGCAAACACTTGTAGAGAGCATGCCAGACAGGGTGGCTGCTGTTATAGCCGCAAGAGATGGCCCTACGAGATTATAACGGGTTACAACCACCGAGCAAACATTGTGGACAGGTGTCCAGTTACTTTTTGGTAGATACTGTAGATCTGTAACTGTGGGGTTTTATTACACACGATGAAAGTACACATATCATACTACATGCGCATAATCGTACTTTTCTCTTGCCCCTTAAAGAAACTTCACAGGCAAGCTTTAAAAATGCGATATTTGACCACTTTCACTATCTTTTCTCGATTAATACACTTAATATGATAAAAGTAAAAAGATGGCGATATAGACAATAGTTTTTTTATTCTTTATGGCCAAACTTCGTATTTCCAGACCATTTATTTACCGATACACGCGTTTAGGCGCAAACAAAGGTTTCACAGAAAACGTTTCAGTATATAGGAGACCTTTAACAAGTTCCTTAAATTGTCTAAAGATATGTGGAAACAACTTGACACGAGGAAATATTGACAAGCCACCATGCAGTTACGGGCCAATATTCGACAGTTTTCATCCGAGTAGACCCCACATAAACTCCCAATCGTAGGCCGTTCTCAAGAGGGTTCATGGTAACTGCATGACAACCCGCTTAACGTAACAAACCACAGAAAACCTGTGCGAGAACCTTTGGGCAAGATCTCCTGTCGCCTCCAACAGATGACGTAGTGTTCAGCTGGTCATCTTCCTTTGTACGCTCATGCAGCAATATCGAAAGGAAAACTCGCCGACCAGCGCCATAGTCCGACACGATTCCCAAGTGCCAAGATCCGGGAATCGAACCCAGGTCGCCTCGGTAGTAGGTAAGCTCTCTAGACGCTGAACAACCGCGGCCCCATATTCACACTGCCCACTACAGTCAAGAGAGCCCGTTGAATATGGAACTAGGGGTGGTGACGATTTTGAAACATTGTAATTGTCAAGTGTGAACGGCCTTTATTTGTATCGTATAGTGCCAACGTGAAATAATTTATCTGCATTCTCTTGCAGCACTATCCCAGACAAGATTAATCATCTGCAGTAAATATGGCGACCTCCGATGGCGAATCCATGTTGGGGGGGGGGGGTGTGCTAAGGTGGCTTAAGCTCGATTTTACACTGGATAAAATATTATTCTTGATATAATTGCATTGTTAATAGTGTAATATTAATACATAAATCAAAATTTATTTCGAGAGACTATACGCTATATATCGAAATTTATAACTATATTCCATTCACGATTACTTCCAACTTTTCCAAAGCCCTGCTAAAGATCTACTTCCAGGATATTCCTCCGCGTCATGCACTGTCTGGAAAATTACACCTAAGGAACAGCGCACGACATTCTAGAGGACTCTCTTCAATAATACACTGCATAATAGCTATTTACAGTATTATTAAGAGTTACCAACACATTATTCCCTCCTGTTTTTATTCCTGTTAATAGATTAAATATAAGTTCAGTTTTTTTTTTTAACAAGATACTTTTGAGTGAACACAAGTATAAAACGCTTGTGATACACTGCGTGATTAGGAAACAGCGAAACGTGTCATGTAAGGGATGATTTCCAAAGGTTTGATTGGAAAAAAAAATGAAGAAACCGCATTAAAATATAATGCCGGCTGGTGAGGACGTGAGAACCCCGCATCCAAGGTCAAGAAGAGAGGGAGGGATAAGGGCGACACTAACACGCACGCCTAGCGCCTCATCGCCCCTACGCACAAGGCGTGCAGTGTGTTTCCGTCGTGATGCTGTACTGTGCAAATTAGCCTGGCAATGGTTTGAATAAGGAGGAAGATTAATATTTGCCGACAGTTCAGTAATCTTTAATATTTCCAGTCAGGATCAATAGCCGTAAAACAAACTACCAGGTAATTTCTCTAGTGTTCTGTTCTACGTGCTGTGTGTTCATGGGTATTTTTATTCTCATTAAAAACACGTTTTTGGAAGTTTTCTTGTTCGTGTCCTATGTTGATCGGTTGTGGTTCTGTGTTATAGGTTTTCAAGACGGAATGTTTCATGTACACAGAGCTCAGCATAATTAACTTTCACTCCTCACACTGCATATCTGCAACAGCACGACTTATTAGCAGACGCACATGAGGAACCTCACTATTGCAGTACATAATTGCATAACACAGTTCGCCAGGCAACACTCTAATTTCACGTTTAGTGTTGACATAGCTTAGTGGCGACATTTCGGGCCGAGAGATTCCTGGGTTCGAATACCGCGTGAGCGAACGAGTGAGTGAAGAGATTTGGGCAGCTCTTAACGTAGGAGTCTTCAGAGCCGATGAGGGTGATTGAGGCGAGTATGGAGCAGCGCCGGAATGAAGGGGTGGGGGAAACGGGAGATCCCCGAGAAAACCCGCCGACCAACGGCATCGTCCGGCACGATTCCCACCTTGCGAACATCCGGAGTGACCCGGGCGCGATTTATCTACCGGCATTAAACGGTGACGCAATTGGAACAACGATTAAAGCAAGTGTAGTACAATCCGGATAAACGATCCGAAGGACTTTGTTCGGAGACCAAGGAGGACGTAAAGAAACGGTGACGGAGCACGAACTGCGTGGACGTCCGAAGAAAGTCGCTTTGTATTGTCCTCCATTGTCGACGTCTCTCCCCGGACTGAATACTGCCGTCTGCAAGTCGCCACTGGAAAGTGAAACCTTCTTCTCTGCACCGACCATTGCGGCTCCATCGCAGAAAGTTAGGTTACATCAGAATAACATTTCTATCCAACACACGGCTGTGATAGTAATACACTTGGTTGTAATTTCTATTTGACACACACACCACAAATAAATATTTTACACCACCAGTACTTCCGAGTTGATTGGTTTTTCACGGAGCCAAAGGAAAGTTGAGGATGAAACTGCACATTCCTTACACAGAATACTTGCCACACGGTAAAGTTCACGGTAAAGTGAGCACTTTTTGAAGCTGTTTCGTCAGACATAATAAACAATAAATATGTTTCACTATGGGCCCTGACTTTTGGTTATGGGTATGGCAAATGTATACTCTGTGTTTATTACTCACATGGCACGGTTTACATTAACTAGTGGTGGAAGTATATAAATTGATTGAAAGAAAAAATAACTAGGGCTTCAAAAGTGCTCACTTTACCGTGAACGGCCTATACCGCCCCTTCTGCCCCAGCGAACACAATAGTGTACACCCAATAATAGGAGGTACAAAACCTTTGAGGTGTGTACATACAAGAGGTCTTTTTTTTTTTCAATTAGTGCAGACATTTTGGGGAATGCAAGTGGGTGTCAAGACGAGCAGGTATTTTGATGTAATGAACATGATGTCTGAAATGTATCCTTGTGCTACAAGTAAAATAAAACGCAAGGCGCAGGCTGTATGCAGAAATGATTATCCTAAGACCATCTCGGCGACGACAGATATCTCGTGGGGTGTAGAAGCCGGCTTGATCCAGACACTCAGTTTTCATCAAGAGGTGTCAGGAAAGCTAAACTCGAAGCGAGTCAACATGGAAACCGCTAGTACAGTATTACAACAACAATTGTTGAAAGTGATGGCCGCTGACATGGCTGCACGGCGGTGTCATACCGTCGAACCAGTAGCGCTGTACTCGAAGCAGGACATGTGACCGTAAAGGCTGTTCGCGATAAAGCGAGCATTTCTGAAATCAACCTTAGAAAAAAGTCACTGCTCCTACCTGCATGTATTTTAACGTGTGCACCGAGTGATACGCGAACAGTAAAGTTGGTAACGATGACAGGAAAGTAGTTCCATACCTTAACGTCGAATAAAAAGTGTTAGGCAACCAACTTTTTTTTTAATGCACCGAAGTGCCAAAATGAGCAGACTTATAAAATATTAACTTTCCTAATAATTTCACAGTTTCACTTGACCGACGCATGAGTAGTGTGACGAGATTCGTTGCAATGTTAATTTTCCGTAAGGCGGAAGAATATACAAAGGTGCGTACAGGTAGATCTTAAGCAGGGCTTTCAAAAGTGCTCATGTTACCGTAAACAGTGTATAGTAATGATTGTAGTCGACTTGACTTGGCCAGGTGGTTCTTGCAGCAGCAGACTTCCCTGCCATTGTGTAATGGACAGACGAGTCATTGCTCGCCCGCGGGGGCATCTTCAGTAGAAACAGCAACGAGACGATACAGTTCCTGCACGTCTCTGCAAGTGCTTCTTCCACGAACGTACTTTTTTGACTAATGCCACCTGTCGGCGTCGAGTGTAACTAACCAGCATACAAGTACCAGCGACGTCACTCAAGGCAAAGCAGTGCAAATGTTCCAATTTCAAAACAAAAGAAATTTGTGTTTACGGGTTGGCACTACTACACGTGAACGGTTTTCTGTATAACATCTCAATCGTCAAATTCCACCCAATTTAATAAAAATGTTTTCAATACTTACATTTAAAATATGTAGAATTACATTCAAAAGTAAACGTCCAATGTGAGCTGTCAACTGTCAGTACACAACGCCAAATCGTTGCTAAAACACTTAACTAGCTCTCGTCATCGACAATGCACGGCCGTACGAATATGTATGTAATGCTCACATAACCACCAACATCGTAAAAAGAAATATGGATTTATATAAATAACTGTACTTCAGTCTCTACAATTGAATCAATACAACTAGATTTTTATTTTCAATTAAGTTGAAAATTATTCATAAAACGATAAGCAATTTATTTACATTATATATAAATAATCCAAATAATTTTCCGTTTTTATGTTACCGATATTGGAATGAACAATTAAACAAAATCGAATTGGAAATAAATTTAACGTTCTATTTACTTGTATCCAGTGTCTAGAGAACACGCTGTGGCCACGGGGTCAGAGCAGTTCAGTAAACATGCCAGCAATAATGTAAGTGGCATATTCCTGACGCACTGTTTCTAATATTCAGTTAATTTTCGAACAAGTCTGAGATACCGGATGTATAACGCACCGTTTCATGTCCCTGCGGGATGATTGTTTCAGTCCCAGGATAAGGGAAATCCTGTCCAATACGAGACAGTTGGCAATCCAAATTCAAACAGACTTTCAGGGTTGTAAGTGATGTGCGTGGGAAGCAGTTTAGGGGGGGGAGAGGGGACAGGTGCCGGCTGGACCAGGGATGCTGGGAGCGGCGGAGAAAGCTCACTTTCCCCGGCCCCGGGCACACTCCACCCACACCACAGTGTTCTCCACCTGCCCCGGCGAGCTTACAACCTGCAGTGCACTTGTGCGCGAGCTCGCCTCCCGCCACGGCGGAACTGGTTCGTTTCCCTGTAGAGTCACTCCCGGATCCTAGCCAAGTAGGAATCACGCCGGGCGATGCTGCTGGTCAGCGGTTTTCTCGGTGGCATCCCATGGCATTCCGGTGACTCCACATGCTCGCCTCGCTTCATCGTCGCCGGCTAAGACTTCTGTGATATGATGGTGAATAGTTGGGCTTAACGTCTCGTCGACAGCGAGGCCATTATAAACGGTACACGTTGCACGGGGAATAGAGATTGGGGAAGGAATCGGCCATGGCCTTTGTTAGGGACCCATCACAGCATTCGCCTGGAGTGATTTCGGGAAACTATGGAAAACCGAAATCAGGATGGGCGCGCGGACCGGGAATCGAACCCGGGTCCTCCCGTATGCGAGTCCAGTGAGTCATCACTCTCTATGCTGAGAGTCACCGAGACGTGTCCACTTGTGCGTGACACACGTTTAACCGAGATTGAAATACGCCGGGGTGACACGCCCGCATGAACTCTAATAAAGCGTTGCCTTCACACATTGAGATCTCATTTGGACTCCAGTAATGCCAGTTATATGCCTCATAAAAATAAAGGCTAATTAAGTTTGTAAGTCTTCTGTATCCTCATTTGGACGGCAATTTCTTTATATGCTGTTCGCGGTAAAGTGAGCACTTGAGGTCGTAGTTAGTTTTTTTTCTCAGTCACTTTTAATCTTTGTAAGTAAAAGTTGCAATGCAAGTATTAAACAATGTCTATATATTTCACCGGACTCAAAGGTAACGTAACTTATGTTACACACATTGGGAGGTGACCCCTTACGAAAAAAAATATTACGAAAATGCAGATTAACTTACATCCGGAAACGACGTCTAAGAGTGGGAAATCCCCCCCCCCCCCAAATCAGGGCTTTAAAATTCATTTTTATTTAATAAAGTGGAAACAAATTTGTCTAATATTAAATTAAGATATTTGTAACTTAATATTATTTTCTTGCCATTTTATTTTGTAAAAAAAAAAAAAAACTACTTTAAAGCCCACCTTTCGGGGGTGTTTTCAACCCTTAGATGTCGTTTCCGGACGTCAATCGGCATTTTCGTAATGTTTTTCCACAAGGAATCGCCTCCCAAAGTCTGTAACTTAAGTTACGAAACACAGTGTACTATTTACTGACTATTATTCCAGATGTGAGGGTTTCGAAAGTGCTCACTTTATAGTGAACTGCCTATCAGAGTAAGGTGAAGGAAAACTTGGCGAGCCAGAAACCTAGCGGTGATTCAGCCCTTACAGCGAAGTCCTACAGTAACGAACAACTCGGGGGGGATTCATTAGCGACTGTGTGGCTACGAGGGGGAGGGAGAGGGGCCTAGCTGACGAAGTTCATTAGATGGCCACGTGAACTGCCAATTACCACGTGGCCGCCCGCTAACGTGCGCTGATAGGGCAGCTTCTCGCCTCAGTGCGGCCCATCAATCTCCCAGATGACATCACCATGGAAACCCATCGAGAACAAATAATTTCTGGGAAGACTATAAGAAAGAACTTGGAGGTGGTGATAATCCACTGATAAGTATTCAGTCACATCTTGGTAAACACTCTTAAGGATGTTGGCGACCAAAAAAAAAATTATTTTATAACTTAACTGAACATTGTTCAACTTGCACGCATTGTATGTGTTGATATTTTCCAAAAATAACAAAAATTTTATACCTCGTATTTTTTTAATAATTTTATTTCAAACCCAAAATTTTTCTGTTTTTCTGTAGCCTTAGTAAATACTAAATAAATTTAAAAAATGGAAACATTAAAAAAGTATTGTAAAATAACGCCGTGGGTTACCGCATGACATACGTAAACACTCAAACAACATGCCTTATACATACACTATATAAATATATATTAATGTTAAATGTAAAGAAATTTTTGAACATTTTTAAAACTTTTATTTTAAATGCAAGAATTAGTTTTAAGTAGTAAATGTTTTCATTCGTACAACTTTGTTAGTATTTGTTGTGGCTGCAACAAAAAAGGAAAATTGTGGATTTGACATCAAATTATTCAAAGGAAATATGAAGAGTAAAATATTATTATTCGAGGAAAATGTCATTATTTACAATGCGTACAGCCAAGGCGGCGTTAATCCCGGTTTCTTGCACATGTCGGACAATACAGCCGTGCAGTAGATGAAGGTGACTATTTCCCTTTTCTTGGAAATCATTTTTAATGACTATCAAAGAAATATAATAGGAGTTATTTAATTTTCGTATATTCTGGTAATAGTTAAAAAAAATCGTTTGGTTTCCATAATTTTTCATTACTAACACTGTCAACTTAAAGTGTCCTGTTAACAGTTAAGGATTTTGTTGTAAAGAAAATATTTGCCTGTTATCTGTATTGTTAAAAAAAACTCAATTCTGCCTGTTAATATAAATTCAGTAATTGCAGAAATATATTAATGTATTCTGTTAACTACTCTAAAAACAATTCAGCTGTAAGTCTAGTGCTATCGTAAACTGTAACTAAACGACGACTTTGCAAAGTCGGTGGGTTTTCTCGATGACCTCCCGATTTATTCGCCCTAGCATTCCGGCTCTGCTCCATTCTCGCTTCTTTTCACCCACATCGGCTCTCAAGACCTCATTCTTAAGAGCCGCACAAATCTCTCAACTCTCACAGCAAAAAAAAAAAAATGAATGACAGGAACATGTCTAGCGAGATACGACCTCCAACAGTCTAATTGGCTGACAAGATTCTTAATGTGGAAGAAATAATCTGACGGCAAAATTTATTTTGGTCTGTTCCTTTTCACATGTCTGACTTGGTTTTACATAGTTTACTTCCAGTCAGCTTTATGTTAGTTAGGAGGTACATAATACGGGCCACCGTGTTTATTCCTTACGGAATAAAGACCTATTTTCTCTCAAACCTCTTCGTTATAGTTTGTAAGGGTGACTGACTGTAGACGACAATAGACAACAGCCCGCCAGGGGAAAGCAGGAGATCGGGTCTGTGGCAACCTATTTCCGAACTTGGTGTAGAACTGAAGGGCTCCCTTGACCAGGCGCACGTGCTTCGTAAAACATACCCAGTCGTACTGTTTCACCTTGTGCGCAGTAAGGTAACCATTGGTAACACAGTCCACAAAGCGACTGGCCATCCAGCCCAGACTGCACTCCGTACTGTACCCGGAGGGAATGCTAGCCTGGTCCTGGACTACCTTTGGACGCACACCCTAACGTCGTGGACAGACGCTCAGATGAAACCCACTACACCTCGTGTCGCCGTGTTGTTGATAACGGGTACGGCTCTGAGTTAGCTCGGCCGCCATTTGTTACTACACATACACATAGCCTCTTCACGCTAAATTAAACACCTTTGAAAGCCCTGCTCAAGATCTACTTGCATGCACGTTGTATATCATTCCGCCTTATGCAATATTAATATTGTCATGGGCCTCATCACTTTATTCATGCGTAGGGTAGTAGGGGCGTGCCGGTTTCACCCCATTTTCGATTAATCGTATTGTCAATTTGATATCAAATCGATTAATCGGATTAATCCTTAATCCGAACTTAATCCTAACACAAAATTAACACACCAATATTACTCCGATAAAACTATTAGTACGAAAATTTGATTGATTGACCCAATTAATTTAATTAATCAATCCAAGAATTTTTTTTAACTTTGTGTGAATTGATAAGTGTATAGTTTGGTGGTAGATTGTGTTAAGAACTATATTTTATTTATTTTTTATTTTTTGGAGAGAGTCATGGTACGTCCTCACCCTTGGAGCTCTGGTGTTGTACTGAGGTGTGATGTGTTGGGAAAGGGGTGTATATAGGAGTATAAATAGAAAAATAATTTTTAACAAATCTGCACACTTTCACACACGGAAAGCGAAATAAATAATTTAAGTAATCAGAAATGGTCACCTAACACTTTTTATTCGACGTTAAGGTACGGAACTACTACCCATCCATCGTTACCAACTTTACTGGGAGCATGTCACTCGGGGCGCCCGTTGAAATATAATACCGGTAGGAGCAGTGACTCTTACTTATGGTTGATTTCAAAAGTGCTCACTTGATGGTGAACAGCCTTTAGGTACCTTCGTCGTCTGCTTGCCTCTGACGAGGCTGATAGTTGTTCCTCCACCCAGAGGAGTTGTACCAAGTGGCGAGAAAGGAAGGCAGCTACCACCTTGGACGCCAACGGGAGCTGCACCCGAGTACCAACTGCACTGTTAAAAAAAACTTCCTTCGCTTTACGGAAAAGTGCTGATTTAGCTACAGGTGTCCGTAAATTCTCTGTAAAATTACGGAAACATTGATTTAAAAAAATGGACTTTCCATAAAATTAACGGAACCTCTTCGTTAATTCCCTAGTTAGTTTTCTGTACTTCTAATTTTAATTTTTTTTTTCAATTTTTTTAAAATTTTCATTATGTGAGTGTTCTACTGTGTACAAAATATATTTAAAAAGTAAAAAAAAATTTATACTTAAGATTTGAGCACGAATCAAAAAGTTGCAGTTCACGACCATTACCACTTATCTATGATGTTCATGTGGTGAATATAGTATAACTTTTGTATTTCTCTATTAGTCACATAAGCAACTTTTTCAGTTTCTATTAAAGTTAGAGTGGTTTTAGCATTGCTAAGTGGTACATACGCATGTTGCTAATTTTTAATGTATGAAAGAACAGGCCTTAGTGACATGGATAACCTTAACTGCCGCAGAAACTACAATTTTCTCATTACAGTGCAGGCGGAGAAAGTTTCATGTAGACTCGGCATTGTTCGAGCCCATAACCCGGAGTTATAGGAAATACTGAGATTTTCCGTACTTTGTATTTACGCACTTGACTCCGTTTTTTCGTCATTACGGATAGCGTATCCGTATATTTGCTGCGCATTTTCGTACAAATTTCCGTAATTATACGGAAAATTTTAACTGTGTGTACTTTGTAGCGCAAACCCAATGGGCACGAGCTCAAACCGCTGGAGAGGCCACGTTCCAGCTTCCTGTCTCAGTCGCCAATCACGACAGCCGAACGACCGCACCCTATAGTGACAGCTCTTCGCGAGGTCTGACACGAACCTCTAGCAATTGCTAATCCCTGGCGCCAATAACACCGGATCAGCAGATCGCCCAGAGCACACAACAACAACAAAGAAATTACAAATTTGATCAGTGCTCGGCAACTGGCCATAACTGAAGTCTATTAAATTGTTTAAATTAAAGTTAATTAATGTACTTTCTATATGAGGTTAAAAATATATTTATCGTATCTGTTAACTTCTGATTTTTTTTATCCACGCCCTTAATACACAGTGAGCAAGTTTGAATCACAAGAAGAGAAAACGAAAAATTAAAATTTTATAACAATTAATAAATTTATAAATAGATTTCCAAGCTCAGATTATATGTATAAAGGTTGGCCAATTTAATGGATTTTTATATTCGGCGCAAATTATATCACATCCGCGAATAGACTGATCATTAAATTTTTGTCAATCAATACTGCAAATAATTTCAAGAGAAAAACAGTTAGCCGACAATTACGTTTAAAAGTATCTAAAGATTTAAAGGCGTTAAAAAAAAAGTGAATATTGGTTTTCCGATTTGACCACGGTCTTGCCAATACCACACTGGTCCATCCACCTTCTTAGCCATAGTCCGGGGCACAATAAACCAACAAGAATGGGCCAGCCACAGCTCAGCACCCAAGCAGCAGCGTCAAGGGACATCTACAACCAAGATCAACCTGTAGCTGTGTGCCACCCGACATCGCTGCTCGCCTTTGTGCCGCGCCGTGTCTCTTAGGACAAGGTCGCCTGATTGGTGCACGTGACCACAGTCTTGCCAATACCACACTGGTCCATCCACCTTCTTAGCCATAGTCCGGGTCACAATAAACCAACAAGAATGGGTCTGCCACAGCTCAGCACCCAAGCAGCAGCGTCAAGGGACATCTACAACCAAGATCAACCTGTAGCTGTGTGCCACCCGACATCGCTGCTCGCCTTTGTGCCACGCCGTGTGTCTTAGGACAAGGTCGCTCTGATTGGTGCACGTGACCACGGTCTTGCCAATACTACACTGGCCCATCCACCTTCTTAGCCATAGTCCGGGTCACAATAAACCAACAAGAATGGGTCTGCCACAGCTCAGCACCCAAGCAGCAGCGTCAAGGGACATCTACAACCAAGATCAACCTGTAGCTGTGTGCCACCCGACATCGCTGCTCGCCTTTGTGCCACGCCGTGTCTCTTAGGACAAGGTCGCCTGATTGGTGCACGTGACCACAGTCTTGCCAATACTACACTAGTCCATCCACCTTCTTAGCCGTAGTCTGGGTCACAATAAACCAACAAGAAAGGGCCAGCCACAGCTCAGCACCCAAGCAGCAGCGTCAAGGGACATCTACAACCAAGATCAACCTGTAGCTGTGTGCCACCCGACACCGCTGCTCGCCTTTGTGCCGCGCCGTGTCTCTTAGGACAAGGTCGCCTGATTGGTGCACGTGACCACAGTCTTGCCAATACCACACTGGTCCATCCACCTTCTTAGCCATAGTCCGGGTCACAATAAACCAACAAGAATGGGTCTGCCACAGCTCAGCACCCAAGCAGCAGCGTCAAGGGACATCTACAACCAAGATCAACCTGTAGCTGTGTGCCACCCGTCACCGCTGCTCGCCTTTGTGCCACGCCGTGTGTCTTAGGACAAGGTCGCCTGATTGGTGCACGTGACCACAGTCTTGCCAATACTACACTGGTCCATCCACCTTCTTAGCCATAGTCCGGGTCACAATAAACCAACAAGAATGGGTCTGCCACAGCTCAGCACCCAAGCAGCAGCGTCAAGGGACATCTACAACCAAGATCAATCTGTAGCTGTGTGCCACCCGACATCGCTGCTCGCCTTTGTGCCACGCCGTGTGTCTTAGGAAAAGGTCGCTCTGATTGGTGCACGTGACCACAGTCTTGCCAATACTACACTGGTCCATCCACCTTCTTAGCCGTAGTCTGGGTCACAATAAACCAACAAGAAAGGGCCAGCCACAGCTCAGCACCCAAGCAGCAGCGTCAAGGGACATCTACAACCAAGATCAACCTGTAGCTGTGTGCCACCCGACATCGCTGCTCGCCTTTGTGCCGCGCCGCGCCTCTTAGGACAAGGTCGCTCTGATTGGTGCACGTGACCCTCTGACGTCATGACGCTGTCCCAACTTGAAGCACTCGCGAAACTGAACTTTTGTGCGGAGTTGTGTCCTAAGCTGATAGAAAAAGGAGACTTCAAATGCTTTTGTTCGCATTCCTGAAATGTTAACGTTATTAACGTTAATAATGGATTTGCAAGGTGGGCTTCCTCAAAACAAGTATGATGAAATGGTAATATATAATTAGGGATGTCTTCGTGAAGGCTAAAACTTTTAGAACGTAAGTTTAAAAATTAAATTTGGGCATCAGTTGGCGACCTTATTTAAAATAAAACCGTTATGCGTTCACTGTAAATAAATATTCAAATCAACGATTTCGTCAACTATGATAAACAATAATGCAGCAAATTTAAACATTACTATACGCAACGACAAATAATATGTCGAATTTAGTGCGATCTAGTGTCAGATTCTGGAAGCTCACTTCAGACCAATGCATTTGTAGACCACATCCGGACTGCGTCAATGTGACGTCACTTGACGCCAAGTTTCGGACGCGTCAACGCCCAGGAATGTAGACACGGGGCCTATATCGGCCGGGACCCGGTCAGTCAGTACTTGACCCGTCTCTCTGACCCACACGTCATCGCCGTTAGCCAACCGACACCCCGTATCACACTGAATACCAGTAACTAACCTGATAAGTAGAATTCAAGTGGAGCAATTCCAACAGATAGGCATGCAGTCAAATTGGCTCATTTCTACCAGTTTTAACCATCTCAACTTTAGAAGTGTGCGAAGTACGACCAGTTCTGTTGATTTAACTTTACCCCGCTAAATCTAGCTGCTTAACAGTTCAGTTTAGCGCCATAAATATTTTTATCCCACCTAGCAAAAAAAACATCCTTTTTTTTTTTCTCCTGTGTGGAAATAATTACGTATTGCGTCGAATTCAGGCAATAAAACAGCAACGAGTTGTTTCCATTGTCTTCTGAGGGTGCAGAAGTTAACCCAGATGATTCGGAGAAAAGCACATTTTAAACCAGGTATATATTTATTTTTTGGCATCATAAACGTGCGGTGTTTGAACAGCAAAGTTATGATCATGTTTACTGTAATTGCGTTATTTTAAATAGTTTTGTAAAATTATAGTACAACCGCTTTCAACCGAAACAAAACAGGACTATATATATCTAGTTTAATTACCTATGTCAATACAGTATTTTACGAGAAATGAACATGATAAAAAATTGGGAAATTTTCGTTTGTAATTTCCCTTTACATTGTTTTCTGGCCGCAATATCCCTAAATTTTTTAACTGTATATATTTTTTAATAATACTGTAAGGCCGTTTCGGTTAATTGCTATATGGTTTTCGGTTAGTAGAAGTTCAGCTGCACTTTTCAAAATAAAGAATATAGTATATTTTTGTGTATGGTCTAGCAGGGTTTTTTGAAAACGTGTTGGTAACACTGGTTCCAACGAAACAGCCAACATTCTTGGTCGACTGTTGACACGGTAGTGCACGAGTGTTGGGCTCAACCGAAACAAAGGAAGCGAGCAGCGTGTGTTTCAAACACAAACACGCAACGTGTTTAGGAAGCGAAACGAGGAAGGGGGGAGGGGGGAGGGCAGGAAAGGTTATCGGAAATGCAGGAAGTGCAAGGTCAATTTTGGAGCCAACAATACAGCCGGCAGTATGGAAACAACGGCGAAAGCCGCCCGTACCGGAAGTTACGCACCTGAACCCCCCTCCATCCCCGTAAACATTCAGCTTCCGGTGTGCATCCTTCGGTCACAGAAAAGCCTATAAACACGGGCCAAAGGCTGACTCGCGTGGAAGACGTGTGCAGTCTATTTACCTCATGTATGTGTGACGTAAATGTGACGTGTATCTTAGGCGTTTTATAAACGTGTTAACATAAAATATACTTTATTTTTACTTAACATAACTTCTACTTAAATTTTATCTATAAAGTAATGTATTTCACTTAAAATTAATATGAATAAAAACAGGGAGAAAATAGGTGTGTTGGCAGTTCCTAGTAATAAAAAGTTATCAACCAAAATATCATTCTACGAATGCGGTGCGCTGTCCTTTTGGAATGCTTTTCTAGATACGGTTAAGTTTTGTTTGCATGTGGCGGAGGAATATCCTGCAATTAGAATTTTGGCAGAGCTTAAAACAAGTTGGAAGTAGGCTTGAATGGACTGTATCTTAAGTAGTACCAACGTACCAAAATAAAAGCAAGTGTTTTTACGACATAGTACACGTTTCTTAGAAAGCGTTCTCGACGTGTTGGTAACATATTTAATTTCACGTCGTCTATGTCTGAAGCCTTCAGCAAATATGACGCAGGAGATGAGAATAAAGTAATGGTTGTACTTGGGCATATTTAAAGATTTTTCTTGAAAACTTGCGTTATTCTCTTTTACAGAGGAAAATAATAGTCTATACGTTATTTACTCAATTATCATTTCACTGAAATCAATGTGATCTTTGAATAGTGCAATGGGGGTGAATGAGTAGATGGAGATTTTTGAACGTTTGCCATTGCGATGCAGGTCTGGCATGGGAAAACAGGACTGGACACGAAAACTAATTCCACTTAAACAAATAAAACTTAACGCAACGAAGAAACTCATACAAAACGAGCACAAAGACAGTAAGTAGTTGTTCCAGAACAAACAGAAGGCGGCGTTTCTGGAAAAACTACTGTGGCTGTGCGAGTTTCTTCGTTGTGGAGAAGTACAAGTATTTGTGTTCAGTTCCGTTTTCCCATGACAGATATCTGCATCGCAATGGCGAATGTCCAAAAATCCCCAACTAACCAAAATCAATGTACTTTTTGATTGAACGTAAGACTAACACATTTATCACCGCTATACTTTCTACCCACGCGTTCTATGCACACTTCTCTTACACGCACACGAAACTGATCTCAAACCAACGAAGAAAAAATAATGTACGTTCCCCAAGGGAGCAAATATATTGTCATGCGTATACCAACATTTATTATTAGTATTTTATCGGAGCTATTCTAATTTTTTCCAATCTCATAGTCGTATTGCTACTTGTAAAAGTTTGTTAACGAACCTTAGAATTAGGGATTGTACGCATGGCCTACAATTCACCGTCTCTTACGACCTTTGCGTACTGAGGGCTTAGCGCCTAGCATGAAAAACTAGTGTGGTAAAATGTAATGCAGAGCACAACAATTTGTAAAGACTGTTCACGATAAAGTGAACACTTTCGAAATGAACGTTAGAAAAAGTCACTGCCAATACCTGAGTATAACTGAACAGGCGCCCTGAGTGACATGCTCCTAATCAAGTTGGCACCAATGAATGGGAAAGTAGATCCGTATCTCAACGTCGAATTAAAAGTGTTAGGTAGGCCCTAATAATTTCTGGTAATTTGATTTAATTCTTTAGGTTTTTTTTAAATGCATCGTAGAGTAAAACTGACAAGATGTCAAATATTTACTTTTATAATAATTTCACAGTTTCACTTGACCGACTCATGAATGAAGTGATGAGGGTTATGACAATGTTAATCATACATAAGGCGGAAGAATACACAACGTGCATACAAGTAGATCTTAGGCAGGGCTTTCAAGAGAGTTGAAAGACGTTTCTGGCTGGTGTACTCGGCTGCCTACTTGGGCAACTACGCTATGAATATGAGTGAATATTGTTTCGCTCCAGGTTTTAGTAATTAGTAAGTTGTCCCCCATATCGCGTTGTTGACACTAAGCTAAGTGCCTTTGCCTTGCCTACTCCAGTTTAAGTGACATGGCTCCGCTGTGAGTGAGTGAAGAGATTTGGGCGGCTCTTAACATCGAAGTCTTGAGAGCCGATGGGGGTGAAGCGAGACTAGTGCGGAATGAATGGGCGGGAGATCCCCGAGAAAACCCGTCGACCAGCGGTATCGTACGATACGATGCTCACTTACGGCCCCGCCGGGAATCGAGCTCGGTTCGCCTAGGTGGAAGGCGAGTCGTCTACCCACTACACCGCCTCGGCCCCTTGGTTCTACTACTTTGAGTATTCACAAGTTTAGTTAACTCTCGAATCTCTTTCTAAACGGTTTTTTTCCAAAGGTGTAGTTGGAAAGTTATAAAATGAGAATTTTGATGGCCGGGATGGAGATAAGAAACAAAAGTTCGTGTGTCTACAATGCGATGATGACGGGTTGAGGGGGGGAAGAGAGATATATGTTTTTGGCCTGCTGTCTGAAGTAGGTTAATGGAGCCGAAGCGTCAGAACAGCTGATAACTATCAATCCCATTGGAATGAAAATGTTGACTGCCTTGGTGAGATCGTGACGACTCGGGTCACCTGATCGGGAGACGCCATGTGCAAAGTGTTCGTTAAATGGCAGTCTCTTCATCCAGGGCGCATTGTTAAAAACCCGTTCCACGTGCCGTTATGTCCTTCACAGCTGGGCCGGTTCTCATATTATTAAATTACTGTTATAAGAGAACGGCAGGAAGCATTGTTGAAGACGGCTCGCCTACAACATAATGGCAAAGGCGGCAAGATCCTTTCCAGGACCCTGGGGCCGCGGTCGTGTAGTGGCTAGACAACTCCCCCCCCCCCCCCCGCCCAGGCGATCCGGGCTCGATTCCCGGCGGGGTCGCTCCCGGGTTTTCGCACGAAGGAATCGTACAGGACGATGCCGCTGGTCGGCGGGTTTTCTCGGGGATCTTCTATTTACACCCGCCCTTTCATTCCGGCGCTGCTCCATACTCACCTCGCTTCACCCTCAAGACCTAGTTGTTAAGAGTCGTCCATATCTCTTGACTCGCCCACTTCCCAAGACACTAAAACTCTGGTTTTAAAAAAGCACACATTGCCGGGGGAGGGGGGGGGGGGACACGTCTATATTTTACGATTTTACTACTTTCATTATATAACTTTTTTTTTGGAAATTAAAAACACGTATTATCTGGTGCGAACCTTCTGGAAATTAGCATTTCTCCGACCTCTCTCTCTCACTCACTCACTCACACTCACTCACCCACTCTCACCCACTCTCTCTCACTCTCTCGCTCTCTCTCTCATGTAATACTGCACATTTAAACACTTGGATGTTTTATAAAAATATTCATTTAAATTTTTTTCCTGTAGTATTTTTATCAACCAAGACAAAAGATCTAACGCTGTGTATCTTGACATGAGGATAGGATATGCACATTATTTTCACATTAATCATAAGCATTACGTGTGCACTCTTACTAGGATTTGTCTTTTAGAATATTATATTTGAGGCACAGGAGCTGTTTGAATTAATAATATATATCCTATTCTCTGTTTATTCATACTTATGAATCTAACCTTTGAAAAATCACACCACGTATGACATATTTGCTTATTTCCTAAATATTTAATGTGTCACTAGCCGTTTTATAGTTGTATTAACGTGAAAGTACCTAATTCTTTGGTTCGTTGTAAATTATAATAATCAATTTATTACTAATGTAAATAAATAACAGTGAGAACACAGGTTGTTTTGGTAAAGCCTTGTAAGGAATCATTTGTATGCAAAGTAGGCATTATTACATTGTGTGTGTGTGTACGAATGCGCAGTGGTGTAATTTTCTAGACACACTCAACATTAGTTTGCACGAGGCGGAGGGATATCCTGGAAGAAGAACTTGAGCAGGACCTGAGAAATGTTTCAAGTAGTGACTATAGTAAGTTTGTTCAGAATATGTAGGCCATCCGCCCCTCTTTCCAAGTAAAACGCACGACCCGCTATGTTCGGAAAAGTCAGTGAGAAGAAAGAGGGGTGGCTAGTTTAAGGCAAACCTTCCCCCGCCATATTGAAATCTTGGTTTCTCAAGCTTTACGTTTCGAAAAAAGAAAATTCCGGAAGTAGCTCTATACCCACGTAGACATAACGAGTGAACTTTTTTTTATGCCACAACATTGATTTTGACGCGTTTTGGCAGAATGAAAATTGTGTTGCAAATATACATATAAATGCAATCCCAGATAAGGCATAGTTGCTAGCACTGCATTACGACTTATTACAAACGAGCCTGTCCTAACTGCAAGGTGAAAACCGTAATGATTATATATATATATATATATATATATATATATATATATATATATATATATAATATATATATATATATTCATTTATTCATTTATTTGTGTGTGTGTGCGCGCGCGCTTCACAATTATGGCGAGTGAAGATATTTGGGTGGCTCGTAACATCAATGTCTTAAGAGCCGATTAGGGTGACTGAGGTGAGTATGGAGCAGCGGTGGAATTAAACGGCGGGGGAAACGGGAGATCCCCGAGAAAACCCGCCGACCAGCGGCGTTGTCCGGCAATAATCCCCACATGCTAAAATCCTGGAGCGACGCCACCGGAAATCGAACCCGGTTGGTCTACGTGGAATATGAATAGTCTAACCAGTATACGATGCTTAGGTTGAAGCAGAACGGTTGGGCGAGGGGGAAAATAAAAAGAACTAAATATAATAGTACAGATAGGAAGGGGACTGGGGGCCTTCGGATTCGTCGGCGGGGTCATTCGACCGTTGGGTGCCATGGCGGACCGGCCGAAAGGCTAGTTAGCTATGTGCGGGCCCGACGGCGTCTGGTCGCGCGGGAGGATTCGTGGGAATCCCGGTCCCTGGTCTGTTCCGGCGGGGGCGGCCGAAAGGATACCCGTCGGGGAGCTATCTCGGTCGGGGCAGAATAGCTCACCACCTTCCTAGGAAGCGTGAATGATGCTTTTGAATAAAAATAGAATCTGTAGCTTAAATTATGGGCGCCCAGACGAACAGCCGCCCTCCCGTGAAAAGAAAAAAGTGAATCTATATAACTAATATACTGTTTGTTAAATTGTAGTAGTTATTAGAGAATTGAACACCCTGGATGGTTGTACTGCTAAGTAGGGTTAATAAAATAAATTTGAAAAGAAAAGTCTAACCTCGACGTGAATATGGACGGACTGCTGACGTGGAGAAGTGAGGGGGAGATGGGGTAAACAAGTGACAGCGGGCTGCGGTTGTTTGTAAACAAAGAAGTACGCGCGCAGGTTACCCGCCCGACCTACTTCCGGTCACACGATCCTCGCCCGCACTGCTTCTTTCTGCAGGTCACTTGTGCACGACTGTGGCTCGCCCACCGCGCCGGCCTCGCACTCTCAACTAGACTACGTAAAACACCCCAAGTACAGGCTCTACAACCTGATCGACATTCAAGGAAGAAAGCTAGCGATAAGGACGACACTGACACTCGCGTCTAGTGCCCCATCGCCCCTACGAACACGGTGCTGAACTGGCGTGCAGTGTTTCCGCCGTTCTCCGTTAAGGTAACTATGGGACCTTAAGCGGAGACATTTTATTGGTGGGAAGTCTGCAGGAATATTCAGTTCAGGGTCGTCGAGTAGTTATATATGTACCTGACTCCGAGATAGGGCACATTGGAATAGCCGTCTCTGGCTATGTTCGATTGCTGTGAAATGAACGTGCACGAAGTCTTGTAAAGCGCATGTTCTCTTCGTAGGTCGGCATGTTGGACACACGTTTTATAGTTTCCTGGGGGAGACTTGTATAGTCTATCAGCGGTTTCTTCACAAGTTTTGGAGCAAACCTTTAAAAAATCACCCCATGTATGACGTGCATGGTTGCCTTCTAAACATGTCGTGTATCACAAGTATTTTATACTTCCTTTACGTAAACTTATCTTACGTTTTATTAAAAATAACTGTTATTATTATATCTACGAAATAGAATATTTCATTTTTAATTAATATGGATACAAACAGTGAGAAAATTCGTGGGTTGGCAATGGCTAGTAATTTTCTAGACTCAAGTAAGCTTAGTCTGCATTAGGCGGAGGAATATCCTGGGAGCAGAACTTGAGCAGGGACTCGGTAAAGCTGGAAGTAACCTCGAATGGACTATATTTCAAACTCTCGGCAAAGCAGGCTGGCTCTTGAAGGGGAACTCGCGCACGTAATTGTAAGGAAGGTGGAAATTATGGGGGGGGGGGGCGGGGGGTGGACCCGTGTCGACTTGGAAAGGACGCGGCAGCCTGTCCGACGGTTAATCCTTTCACGTCCGGGTTCGAGGGTTCACATCCCGCCTCACCCCCACAACATCGCCCTGGGGCGGCCCGACCCGCACCACACCCTCCGTAGACGTGGGCCAAACCAGACTATTTATTGATTCGAAACATTTCGATCAACTCTGCTGGATGAGTCGACTCACTGATTCGACTCTCAAGATTCGAGACATCTCGAGGACTCTTGACTGTATTGAATCAACAACACACACGAGACTTCGCGTGGCTGTCTCAACTCGAAACAGTAGGTTCGGCTCACCACGGCTCACAGAGAATCGTCGATCGTTGCCGAAAAGCTGTGTTGCAGTGACATGTGGTAGGCGAGAGACAAAAAACACGAATGTAGTGGGAAATTAAAATGTAATAATACACGATTTAACGAGATTCAAGATGCTTATTTCGTCACATATACACTCGTTTTAAAATAATGGCTGCCGTATGGATGAACATTTTATTTTATTTATTTATTTTTATTTTAGCAGAAATCTAAAAAAAAAAATACAGGTATATATTATGAAGATATACTTAGAAAATGGTGCCTTCAAAGTTTTGTATTTAACAATGGATAATGCATTAAAAATACTGTAGACTAATAAACTCTTACATAGCAAAACATCAATAACACTAACAAAAATAAACAAATAGTATCTTCAAAACAATGCTTGTACTATAAAAATGAGCGCGTAAACTGTACCAATAAACACTGCAATACAATGGCGATATAACTAATACTACAGGCTGTTCACGGTAAAGTGAGCACTTTTGAAAGTCCTCTCGTTTCCAACAATTGTCAATAAATATATGTTATTGTAGCCTTACACGTTAACTTAAGTCCTGTGAAATATATACACTGTGTTTATTACTTACAAGAAAATATTTATTTAAAAAAATGGCGGAAGGATAAAAAAAAAGGCTAATAGGAAAAAAAGTAACTAGGGCCTCAAAAGTTCTCACTTTACCGTGAACAGCCTTTACACGAGAGTTAAAAACTATTCACGACTCAGCGTTTGACACATCACCGCCATCTAGTTAGTTGCCATCAAACCATTGCCTTACAATCAATCGAAAAACCTTCGGCTCGTTTCAAAACGCAGGGAACAGATCGCGCATGTGTCACAACTCGGAGACTTGGCGAAAGTATCGAGTCACCGGCAGACGAATTTATCGAATCACTCTTTCGTGTTGGTGAGTCGACTGAGTGTTTCGAATCACTCACTAACTCAGTACCCACGTCTAACACCCGGCACTCATACTGGAGAACTAGTATTGTGGGGCTTACAAAATGAAACGGAAATTAAGAACGCACCCTCCGTACTGACGATTCCACCCTTCCCAGATTGCTTCGTGTTTCTCGCCTCCCTTGTCAGCTCTGCATTTCAAACACATGTCCAGTTTATCTAATTACGTTCTCTTTGTACATTTCCTAGCAAATGTTCACATGGATTTCATTTCCTTTTTAGGAATTGCTTCCTGAAGTTTGTCCCCATTTTTCAACCTCGTCGTGTATACAGCGTGTTTAGGAAACATGTGTACAAACTCGAGCACATGATTCGTGACCGGAAAAGAGGAAGATTGATACAGAACACCCATGGTCCATCTCACTAAAGGCTGTAGCAGTCTCTAAAGACGGCAGGCGACAAGGACATTACGTGGTATATTATGCAAAGCACTTGCGTTAGAGGAACACAAATTGGTATGCGATTTTTAATTAAATCAATATCTTGGATAAAATTAAGGTATTGTCCGTTGTACACACTCTCATCATGTAAATAATACGGGTTGACACCCTTTATTTGCATGCAACATTTACACGTGAGGTTAAAGTGATTGTGGATACTATTGGATGAAGCAGGTCGTTTCCGTGTAAACTGCAAACGAAGGGTACAGTGGTAGCAAGGCCATGGCCTGGTGAGTAGGCCACACGTCATGCACCAGACTTAAACATATGTTAGTGGTACGATGCACATTGTTACACGTCATGCCTGACGATGCTGCTGGTCGGCGGGTTTTCTCGGGGATCTCCCGTATGTCCCGCCCTTTCATTCCGGCACTGCTCCATACTCACCTCAATCAACCTCATCGGCTCTCAAGACCTCGCTGTTACGTGCCACCACTCTCTCTCTCCACGCATTCGGCGGGAACTCCCCGCTGAATTCCTCCGGGTGAAGGGAGGGTTGCCTACTCACTAGGCCATGTTATTGCTACCACTGTACCCTTCGTTTGCGATTTAACCGGAAACGGTGAGTCCTAGATAGTTGCGACTAGGAGGGCTTATTTGCTAATTACGACGCCTTGTTTCATCCAATGGTATCCACAATCACAACATTTACACATCATGGTGTGAATGTTGCATGCAATCAAAGGGTGCCAACCTCCATTATTTACACGACGGGAATTTGTACGACGGACGATACCTTCCTTTTATCCAGTATATTGGTTTCGTTAATCCGTATGATAATTTACTTAATATCCCACGTAATATGCTTGTCGCGCTCCGGCTTTAGGGACTTCTACAGCCCTTAGTATTTGAGATGGGCCATGGGTGTCCTGTATCGATCTTCCTCTTTTCCGGTCACGAATCACGTGCCTGAGTTTGTACACATGTTTCCTGAATACGCTTTATATAGATATACACAGTAGTAAAGTTAAATTCGTGGGCGCAGGTGTGAAGTGAAGAGATTTGGGCAGCTCTTAACATCGAAGTCTTCAGAGCCAACTAGGGTGACTGAGGTGAGTATGGATCAGCGTCGAAATACAAGGGCGGGGGAAACGGGAGATCCCCGGGAAAACCCGCCGACTAGCACCATCGTCCGGCACGATTCCCACATGTGAAAATCTGGGAGTGACCCGGCTGGGGATTGCACATAGTTCACCTTGGTGAGTAGTCAAACGCAGTTATGCGTGGCTGCCTTCACTCTGGGGGCTAGTTAGTCCACCAACTCATTGATCGCGGTAGTGATACATATCACGTACTTGTACGTAGTTCATATGAAGAGGGACTCACCTGCAGACGTCATACGGTCAATGAGACGGCTGAGGTCGGGACTGAGCTCTCGTTGCTCCTCCTCGTTGAAGCCGAAGTCCAGAGCTTGGAACACCATGTAGCCGAGGTGACTGATCAGCTGTAACAAACACAACCACAACCATCACCAAGTTGAAGACCACCAATACTTGACGCAACTATTACACACACACACACAAACACACAAACACACTTACAAATGATCCGAACCACAGTTATAGTCTGTTCGCGATCAACTGAGCACTTTTGAAATCGACCTCTGAAAAATGTCACTGTCCCTACCTGAATGTAAATTAAGGGGTACACTGGGCGACATGTTAGTATATACTATTCACGGTAAAGTGAGCACTTCTGAAAGCCCTTTAATTTTTAATAACAGTCACTAAATATATTGTATTTTGGCCTTGGGCGATAACTTCCGTGTGCGATGGAAAATACACGTTGGGTATATTGCTCCGTAGCAATACTTATATAGAAATGTGGTAAAGAGATCAAATATGACAGAAAGTAAAAAGTAACTAGGGCCTCAGAAGTGCTCACTTTACCGTGAACAGCCTTTAACGAGGGGGGAGTATGTAGTTCCTTGTTTTAACGTTGAATTAGAAGTGTTGGTCACACATTTGTGATTCCTGAAATGAGTTCTTAATCCTCTGTTTTATAAACGCAGCCAAGTTTAAGCGAGTTAGCACTACGTTTTTAATAACCTTGCAGTTTCACTTGATCAAGACATGGCTAAGGTGATGACGACCGGGGCAATGTTTTCTGAACCGAGTTCGACGTGCGACGGAGCTCCTGTACCCAATACCGTAGGTACGGCAGGGGCCAACTTCCTGGGCGATAACCACAACAGTAAGCCCAGAAGTCCAGCACGAGCTATCACCCAGACATCCCATGAGTCACATCTTGTCACCTTTCCAATATTAGCTCCAGAGCATTCTGCCGTGCTGTACCGACTGCACGACCCGACTCTCGGGCGGCGGCCCTCGTGGCGGACGGTCGTGTTCGTCGGGAGCCTCGGTGGCTCAGTTGTTGATGGCTTAGCGCATCTTCTTGGGACGGCTCAACGATCAAGGCGGAGGATGTTAGTGGTAACCCGAGGTGCTGAAACATGCGAAGTGTGGCGAACCACTCCACTGCTGGATTCTGTGGGCTGTCAACTGTAGATGCGTGCGGAATGGAATGGGACAGCATCGGACCTCCGACGATATCGCCCCGAATCAGTGACCCATGGGCCAACTCGCCACCTCCAAGAGCTGGTAAGCCACTGTAAGCTCCCGCAGGAGGATTCTTTTGAAGATGTATGGGATGGCCTCCAGGAGCAGTTCTCTTCGCCTTTCACCTGGACGCACCGCGTCTGGGCCAGCTGATTCGCCACCCTCGATAGCCCCTGGAAGTCCCACTAGAGGGATGGTTTTGGAGACGGAGGAGAGCTGCCCTCCGTCTCCAACCATGGTAGATGTCGGGCCGAAGAGAGAAGATGGAGTAGGTGCCATGACTGAGCTGCCCGGATTTCTTGCGCCCTCGGCTGGAAGCTTAAGGACCCTGCCTGAAGTCACTGCTGTCAGTGTTGCTGTGCGGGTAGTCAGGCTGCCCGCGCAGGAACATGGATGGCAGTTCGACCTCAAGGGCGCGTGTGCCTTTAACATGATGGCCCACAAGCTCCGTCACCTCTCTACTAGATTCTTCACTCCAATATTAAACAGCATGGACTCCACACCTACTATCTCCTTCAGCATTTTCACTAATGCTCCCACGAGTTTAACTCCTTTCCTGTCGGTATGGGATTTACCGTGTCTGTGCGGGTTTTGCCATACCCCTTCTTAATGTAGCTTTAACTACACTACACTTAGGGAGGTAGGCATGGCCCCAAAGTGATGGCCATGCCTACCGATTCCCTCTCGGCCGCGATGCCCGCCTCCTTTGTATTCAATTCCCTCTCCTTTAGGCGTAAGGGGAACAGTCCCGAGATGAAATTAGAACCGGACCCTACCTTCCGACTTACACTTAACACTTAGAATAAAGTAGTTTAGAAAAAAACGGCCGCACGTCCCAGTCTTTGTGCGTCAACAGGCTTAGGCACTGAAAGTGATTCAATCGGCTTGATGTACGTGCCAATGTTTACGTTACACGCGATGGAATAACACACAATGTGCATACAAGTAGATCTTAAGGGGGCCGCCTACCTGACGCGACATGGCACAGGAGCGAGCGAACGCTAAGGGCGACACTGGCACGCGCATCAAGTGCCACGTCGCCACAACTCACGAAGCACTTAACTAGCCGCAAGCTTTCCACCGAACCGTTTTTTTTCCCATGGGACTAAGTGGCGACCATATTATTTTACTGATGGAAAGTGTGATGCAAAGTTCAATGCATGATTGTATGTGAGTTTCACTTAGATCCAGTCAGCACATTTTGACATACGGCAGTCTGGAAAGGCTGTTTTTAGTTATGTTGGAGGGCTTAGCAATAGTGGTTCTAACATGCGTAGTGTCATGATAGCGACATTCCGTCATCACCTGAATTTTTCTTTTCGTAAATTAGCATATTGGGCGCACGTGGAACAGTTTGGTCACAAAAACGGATTTCCCAATACACTGCAACACATTTCTAACGCCTAGTAGGCGGCCCCCTTAAGCAGGGCTTTTGAAAGTGCTCCCTTTACAGCGATCAGCCTATACACGAAATACTGTGGAGTACAGCTTTACAGGTCAACGAAATCGCGAAATTGTCCAAATCCAACTTGAAGCTTTCCCTACAGTTCAGCAGGGGGAAACGCCGAGAAACTATCTACTGTTCTGTCGCCTTATATGGAGGCTTGAACATGAAATGTCAAGTCAAGCCAAAAATCAGTCCCTCGTGAATTCAGTTCGTTGATGATGTGCCAAATGCCTCCTACGTCGCCCGAGATTCATGCAGGGTGAGACGAAAGCTATACTGAGTATTGAACACTACACCAAAAAGACAGCGCATCACATTTGTAAGCATTAATATTTGTCATTAGAACTATATCTCACTAGGATCACCAACACACCTATTATAACTGTTTTAATTCTTTGTAATAATAAATTAAATGTTGCATATAAAATATGTATGAATGAAAGAAACTAAGATTATTTTAAGTTAACAGGATTATAAAACACGATTGTGAGACGTGGCATATTTAGAAAACAACTTAGCACTTCGTAAGTGGAGAGATATTTAAAAGGTTTGATTTTAAAAACATGTTAAGATACTGCGAAAAGACTATATGTACTGGACTGTGTGTCTCGGGACGAAGCCTTGATGCGAAGCTGCAAGACAAAGACAGCTGGTCCAACGCAGAGCTGACACAACTGAAGACGTCAGGTAGTGTTTGTTCCCACCCCGTGACGTCACCACCTGCTAGCACTTGCGATATTAGGCGGGTCGTAGGCGAAGTTTGTCGATCTCTGTCGTTTTACGGCTGTTCGACACATGGACCAACACAAAAACAGTACATGTAGATATATGTGATGCGTTCTCAGAAAAGGTACCTTAGGGTGAAAAACCATTTTCGGGTTTGGGCTGTTTTTTGTAGACGATTCTACGCGGAATTCAATGAAACAAGTCACACCCTTGTAGCGCTTGTACTCTGGGCATTTTCCGTTTATATCTCGAAAACTAAAATTTTCACATTTTCTAACGTTTTTTTTGGCCTCCTGAAAAACTTGCATTGTCACCCTAAGGTACCTTTTCTGAGAACGCATCATATGTCTTTCTTATTTCACTTATTTTACTATAGCGTTTAAGTACCTGGTTTCTCTTTATACTGATAAGTAGCTATATATTATATTTTATTTGTCCGTATTTCACGAGGGTGGGATTAAATCCGGACTACCCCCATCCCCCTCCCACAATCAACTCCACGAGGCCAGACGAGTTAAGGTTTGCCTTGTCTACGCGCCCACGTACGCGACCACCACACAAACCTCTTACGCATGTTTAACATATGTCGGACAGAGAGGACGGTAAAGTAGGACACCCAATCACAGACAGTTCTCGTTTTCCACACGAGCCGGGCCGAAAAGTTGAACTCGCGCAGAAATTTCTACTCGCGGAAAGAGCAGGCAGGCTTCGCTGAAGTTTCCTAGAAAACCAGAAGGTTTACAAATGTTACACCACTAATCTCTTGGATAATCAAAGCGTATTGATGTAGTAACATGGTATAGTTCGGAATATATGAATTTACAATGAAACACGTGCACATATACGTCTAGGCTCCCCCGTCTACTAGCTAGAGCGAGAGTGAGGAGGGCCAGACAGATATACATCGCGGCTACACGCAAGACTCTTGGCTTGTTCTCTTGGCGCTGCGTGTACCAGTGAGACGCACTTACTGATGTCTCTAACAACTCCTAAGTGCTGCTCGATCCACGCAGTAATACTATAGGCTATTCACGGTTAAATGGGCACTTTTGAAAGCCCTGCTCAAGATCTACATGTATGCACGCTGTGTCTTCTTCTGCCTTATGTAAAATTAACGTTACCACGGGCCTCATCACCTTATATTCATGTCACGGTCAAGTTAAAATTCGAAATTATCACAAAAATAAATATTTTGCAAATCTTCCCATTTTGCATTTCGATACATTAAAACTAAAAACAAAGTGGTAGTAACTTAGTAATTAATTTAAGTTAACACGAAATGGTAACGTGACACTTTCATTCGACATAAGACATGGAACTAATTTCCACTCATCGTTACCAACTTTATTGGGCACATGTCATCAGATCGCCCGTTAAAATATATGCAGGTATGGAGCAGTAACATTTTTCTGAGGTTGATTTCAAAAGTGCTCACTTTATCGTGAATAGCCTTAACAGTCGTGTAATCTCAGTAACTGGTAGAGGCAGGATGTGATATTTGCAACGGAACACCTCCATCAACAATGAAGCGCAAACATACACACTAAACAAAAACAAAAAAAGGCTAAGGGAAGGAGGAAAAATTTAATGTAAACGCGTGCGTTGTCTTTTAATGTACGAAAACAAACTTTCGTATTCATTTCGCTACTCTTCGCCCAGTGAAAGAGATGGATTCATTTTAGCACAGGGTCATAAGGGGGGGGAGGGGTTGGGGTTAATACCTCCCCCCTTCCCTCCATCGAAATATTAAGGCTACAAAAAGTAGAAAAATATTGTTATTAAGGAGTAAAATAAGAAATTAGATAAATAAAACGATGTAAAAAAGGGCATTAAAATAAGTAAAATAAAATTCAGTTTTCTGCACTTACTAATGCTTATCCAGCTCCAAAAAATAAATAGGCACTACTTTATTAATGAAGAAACCACCTCCTCCACCAAACCCTCCTCCACAAAATCTACCTACGCCACTGCATTGTTGCAACAGTTGTTATTTTTTTTTAACTTCCGGTAAACAAGCTATTACCCCACTCAAGGATGAGGTAACAAAAACACCTTGCAGCGTGTTGCAGTATGTTAGTAAACTGTACTGCAACATTAAAGTACCAACCAACTCACTCGTGAAAATACGCCTAGTATTAATGTTTACGCACGGCGGAAGGATACTCAAAAGCACCACAAGAAAATATTAAGAAGACATTTCGAAAACGCTTAATTGAAAGCGATCTAACCGTACTGCATGGCCGTAGCACGAACTTCGTGTGATAAAAAAGAAGAATTTAGTTGTACCTGCCACCACTAAGTACCTAGTCTGAATATAGTTAAAAGTAGACATTTCCAAATACGCTGAGGAAGTTGAGAGGGCGCGAATAACGGAAGTAATTATTCCCAAAGGCAGGACCACTTCCATCTCAGGCATACCGGTTGTTCCATGAAGTCACTGTAAGTGCCGCCAAACTGAGCAGAACAGGATGGTTTTTTTTTTTAAGCCCCGGGGCATCTCTCCGAGAAAGGTAGATCCAGAGAACAAACCGTTAGGTTGGCGACACTCGTCAGTGGCCGAACTCGACACAGCGCCGCCCGGGTATAAGGCTCCCGTGCGTACTCGAGTAAGTGGCCGAACTCGACACAGCGCCGCCCGGGTATAAGGCTCCCGTACGTACTCGAGTAAGTGGCCGAACTCGACACAGCGCCGCCCGGGTATAAGGCTCCCGTACTTACTCGAGTAAGTGGCCGAACTCGACACAGCGCCGCCCGGGTATAAGGCTCCCGTACGTACTCGAGTAAGTGGCCGAACTCGACACAGCGCCGCCCGGGTATAAGGCTCCCGTACTTACTCGAGTAAGTGGCCGAACTCGACACAGCGCCGCCCGGGTATAAGGCTCCCGTACGTACTCGAGTAAGTGGCCGAACTCGACACAGCGCCGCCCGGGTATAAGGCTCCCGTACGTACTCGAGTAAGGTTTACTTCTACGCAGGCTGAGAACATAAATGTTGCTGAGAAGTTTAGCAAAGGGTTACATTTCCGCCACTATGCAATAGCTAGTGTCATCAAGGTACCAGATTTTTTTTTTTTTCTGTTTTCCGCCGTCACGAAATTCGAATCAAGAAATTGGATTTCAACTCAACCGCACATTTTAAGGCGGACTCCCACCCGCCATGTTGGATTTATCGATTTTTCGCCAGAGCTTCTATTTCAGAATATGTATTGTAATTTCCCGCACGACATATCCGAAATAACAGCTTCCCAAACTTTGTCGAACTGCCACAGCTTCGCTACATTTATTAATTTTTATCTGGTAACTTTCCAGATTATTTCTTGCGGACGATTACAGAGGCGACGATATTAACAATCAAGAAATACTGACGTCAGACAATGCACTAGGCAATTATGTGTGCTCTGTCATTCCAAAGAACATTATACAAAATTATATTTACAGAGAATGGTAAAAGTTCCATAAATCCAAGATGGCGGGTGGGAATCTGCCGTAAATACGTTTGTATCAGCGTTACATGAGACAGCATGCGCAACACACCGGCGAATGTTAAACTGATACTGAATGTACCCGATGGTTTCGGCAGCGTACTCGTTTACAGTAGCTGATACAAAATAACAGGTTCCCAAGAAGCTGTGACCCACCTCTGAGATAACGGCGACACTGGCCCGCGTATCTCTTGCCCCGGCGCGCGCATCTACACGCGAGGTTCTGCAGCGTTCCCGTCGTACCGCTGGAACTATGTGGACTTCAAACTGTGACTCGGCAACTTAGGCCGCCTTCCGTTACTCGCACATTTCACTGGTCAGTAATTTCAATAACGTCAGCTATTGTTCCTATACTGCTGAAGTCACCGATGGCCACTGATGGTCGAGGTACCCTGTGCGAGGCTACAACAGTTACTGAGATCACGGACTTTACTGGTGTTTAAAACGTCAGTGTTGTCAGGTAAACCTTAGGTTTGGAGGGAAGTTCAAGTCATGTTCGAGGGAATTATACTTAACGAAGGTACAGTTGCTGAGGCAATCACTTATAATATTGTGGTGCCATCAGAAGTCGCCCAACAAGCAGTAGAAGGCGAGTAACATTTTTATTGTTTTAGTCCAAATTCTGTATGAAAATTAGTGAGGTTAGTGTGTCCGCCATACTTATACTGACGACTGCTCCCTTATTGCTGGCTAACACTGAGTGATTTCAGTGCTCGTCAGCAGTAACACAAGGCGGCCATATTAGCACAGAGTCTGCAGCAAAGTTCAGTATATGTCACTATAGGTGGTTCACGATAAACTTAGTACTTTTGAAACCCTACTTAACATCTACTTGTAGGCACATTATAAAAGTTGCCATGTGCCTCATCACTCTATTCATGCGTCGGTAGTGCTGCGAAACAACACGGAAAGTACATATTTCACAAATTTACTTAACATTGCATTCTCAAGAGTTTTAAAAAACAGGAAACAAAAAAAAATAATTTTAGTAAATGTTTACTCGACACTTTTAATTCGACTTCAAGAGATGGAACTACTTCCCCTCCGTCGTTATCAACCTCAATAGCCACACGCCACTCGGTGCGTTAGTTAAACTAAATGCAAGTAGAGGCACTGACATTTCCATGAAGTTTATTTCAAAAACGCTCACTTTATCGTGAACAGCCTTTATACTAGTTTTGAGCGTTTGCGATAAGGGCACTGTTCAAGGGCATTGTTTAAGGGCATTGTTTAAGGGCAGTGTTTAAGGGCATTGTTCAAGGGCACTGTTCAAGGACAGTGTTCAAGGGCGTTGTTCAAGTGCATTGTTCAAGGGCATTGTTCAAGGGCATTGTTCAAGGGCATTGTTCAAGGGCAGTGTTCAAGGGCAGTGTTCAAGGGCAGTGTTTAAGGGCAGTTTTTTACTGTGTGTGGGAGAGCTCAGAAATAATGTTTGTAATGTGCGTGAAGTCTTAGAAGTAGTCTTCGTATCTCGTCTCAGGTATATATATTTTTTCTTTCCGAAGATCAGCACATACGATGCACGTAAAAGTGGTTTCGTTAAAAACGTATTTCAAAAACCTTGGAACGTAGTTGAAGCTCCGGGTATACATACTTCTTAACAAGGGACTCGTTACCTTAATTTTGCGTCAATTCGGTCTTAATTTTTAATAGAATAATGGCTGTGTGCACGTCGTATTTAAGAATGACTCGTCTCTAGATAAATTGTAACGCAAAGTATGTACGTGCTTGAGTGCAAATACAAACATATACATTAACGTATGAGCGATACACGTTCGCGTCTACGATCAAATAACTAACTGAAGCCTATTTGCATCCCTTTGATTGCAGAGTTTTTTAAAGCGTTTATTTCTATCATTCAATAAACATAAAGTAAATTGATGATTCTACATCCGTTGCAATCAACGACCAATAGTATGGTTAACACAATGTCGAGTCCATACGGAATATTGCAGGAATATAAATACAGGAAAAAAAATCGTTCCTTGAATCTGCCTGGCCGACACTACATTAACTTTAAGTTATGTTGAAGTTGGAAACTTAAGGCCGCTGTTAATTGAATGTGAACACAATGCTGCGCAACCCGAACATGTACCTAACGATAATTCAAAGCAAACGCAACGAGCTGCTGTTAACTTCTACGTGAAGTGAAGTTAACGCCCGCTTTGTTTCTTCAACAGACTGGTTGGTGCTCCCGCAGCGTCATTTAGAATCGTTAGAGGAATTGCACCAACACTCCAAAGCACACGTCTATGCAAACAGTTCAAGGATAATTCAAAGACACGTGGTTTCAAACAAGACTTTCAACACCTAGGCTCGGGAATTATTTTCTCTGCTTGGGCTTCTTTATGGAAATCCGTGCTAAGTAAATATTGTGCGATCTCATTCATATACCTATTATATATACGAGGACTGATTCAGAAGTCGTGGCTACTATTGTTTATCTCCCGAACATGATACAACACAGGGAAAGTGCTATGTACAGTTGACAGTGTACGAAATGTGCGTTTTAAAGGTGACACCTCATGGGGCAAGGATACAGGAACGTCCGGCGAGGAACAAAGACGAACATGGCTTCTAGTACAGACTGTGTACACTAATTTGAAGAACGGGTCCGTATGCAAGATGTTTGACATCCATCAAAGTAGTCGCCGAGGTTATCCACGGTCCGTTGTCAGCTATTAGGCAGACCGGAAATACCATAGGCTGCATGAGATCCGTCAATGTGAGCCACATCTCTTCTTCGAAATACTTGCGTGCAGTCTCTGGACCGGAAACACGCCTCCCCGGGACTTCCAACGCTCGTCGTGTCATTTTATGGCGTAATAAAGATGTCCGGCACATCCTTTTACAAAGAGCTGAAGGAGCTCGTCTTTCTGCAGGTATTTTCCGCCCTTGAGCTAGAGAAGCGAGGGAGCGATAAGGGTTAGAGTGTTACGCGCATCAAGTGCGCCATCGCCACTAAGGGCAAAGCCCTAAACTGGCGTGCAGTGTTCGCATCGTTCTACATGTACTTATGTGACTGGATAGTGGGAAGTATAGCCATGGGGGGGGGGGGTATAATAGATAGGGCTTGCGAACGTGTTATTTGGAGTAAGTAGCTGTGGAAATACCAACATACACATTTTACCACTAGAATGAATGATTTCATGGTACAGATCGGATTTGAGTCAAAACTATGAGTGTTTTGTTCTCAAACCTTCTGATTTAACCAACATATCTTTTAGGTGCTGGTTTAATAACTTACTAAAACGATTAAAAATATCGATTTTTTTTTGCACTGTTTGTGCAAGATTTATTCTATTCAGTTGGTCGGTCACATTTGGAGATAACGTACATATATTATTTTAAGAGACGGAGCTAACGTAAACGGCACATACATATTTACTGCCGAAAACAGCATTTGGCAACTAAATGGTGTTAGTCAAGTAGATTCTATTTACTAACTTTTAAAACTTCGTAATAGAACCCCTCAAGAATAATGCAAGCCGTAAATATGCCGAATAGCTACCCAGCAATAGCCTCAAAAATAATTTTTTTTAATAAGCTATTTTATTAAACATTGAACGCAACTGTATTATTATCTACTTCAATGAAGCGTATTTATCACCAAAATAATTTTAAAAACTATTATTTTTGTTTTATTATACTAGGTGATTATTTTTCGTAACGCGTTCCTGGTGTTGGTATTAATCCAGGCACTTGCCACCCACCCACCCACCACCCCATAAAGAAGACTTTGTAATAAAAAGATCGTTACAACATTGAAGTGTCGATCTTTATCTCCTTACTTGCTGTATGGCCTCTACCTAGTCTGTAGTAAGGTTCAACATAGGGGAGCACTCGAGTATTTCTGTATGTATCCGACGCCGCGTGTATTTTGAGGTACAGTACTTTGTAAAACAGCTATGATCAGCTGTGTCCGAGTGTTCTGCATTTTGTGTTTCTACATACGTGACGTTCTGAACGCACTCAGCCAGCTGTGTCCGAGTGTTCTGCATTTTGTGTTTCTACATACGTGACGTTCTGAACGCACTCAGCTAGTCTGAAGCGCGTGTTTTCGTAGTTAAGCACGTTGGGTGAAGAGAGGCGAGTATGGAGCAGCGCCGCGATGCAAGGGCGGGGGTAAACGGGAGATCCCCGAGAAAACCCGCAGACCAGCGGCATCGTGCAGCATGACCACCACATGCGTTCACTGACTCGAGATGAGAAAAGGGCTGTGTTCGAAATCGCCAGCTAAAGGGCCCTTATCCGACTTCGTGCCCTTGGAAAGTGCATCCCGGATGTGACGTCACATCGCCGCCGTCTGAATTCGCAGCAAGGGCACACTAAGCACCCTAGAATGTCCCCTTCAGCAACTTGCCCTTCTCGAGTCGTAAGATAGTTTTCAACTCGCAGTTGTTTGAAATGTTTCATTTGTTTGTGTTTGTTTTGTGTTTAGAACTCTGCATGGCCGCAGACAACACTTGCAAACTTCACAAAGACAAATGAAACTCGCATAGAGCGAAATTCTACACAGTAAAACTCGAGCTGGAAACGAACCCAAGTGTACGAATCCACTTAACGAATCTATGGAAGGGAACAAGGGCTCGTGAGACGGGAAGGGATAAAGGATACACTGCACCGAAATCGAACACAGCAAAGGTTAGTTTGAGATTAGCGCCGCGTTCACGCACCCAACATACGCCTAGGATCGAGAACGCAGTGTGTTCCCCCCGAGGGTGTAATTAGTGTTTGGCGTGGCAGATCACTTGAACTGAGGGGGCGGGGCTGTCGTCTCCAGCCAGCCTGGAAACGGCAGAAGGCATCTGAAGAGGTAACAATCAGGCTGTGAAGAGAAGCAATTTGACGGAGCTCTGGAGCAAACATCGCGTCTGTGATCATAGTCTTGCGAGTCTACTGTGGGTCCTGGATGGGGTTACCACATTCTCAGGATAAAAACGGAGGACACCCACGTCGTAAAAAAAGAACTTCGGCAAAAACAAGTTGTTACTGATATGCCTACTTTCCTCAATAAGGGTGAAACTAGTTGCTAAACAAATGATTAAAAGCCGAGTTGGTAGGTAGGACTCAGTATAACATATTCGCCAAATTCTGTCAGAATTGAGCGACAGTTTATCGAGATACGAGCTAAAAACTTTACTTTCTATTGGTGGGATTATATTACAGAGTGACATAGAAATGAAGCTCTGCATAGACATATTTGGTGGTTGTAATTGGCACTGCTCGACTACAAACATAAGGTGGAATTTGGTTCTTTGAAAAAATATACTGAGCTAAAATATTTTATAGCCACCATTTTGTAAATAAGTGCCTGGCCTACTTAAAACATGCAATTTTACATTATCTGCGCAGTACTACTTGTTTGCCAAATTTGATAGTAATTGGTCGATGGTTTCCCGAGATATCACATAACTGTATTCGCACGGCGCTATCTTACAAAATGGCGCAGGAAATATGATCCGTGTAGATACAGTTGATATAGGCTGTTCACGGTAAAATGAGCACTTTTGAAAGCCTTCCTAAAGATCTAATTGTATGCACGTTGTGTATCCTTCCACCTTATGTGAAATTAACAAAACCATGGGCCTCATCACTTTATTCATGCGTCGGCCAATTGAAACTGAAATTATTAGCAAAGTAAACATTTTACAAATCCACTCTGTTTTACACTTCGATGCATTTTAAAAAAAGCGAAAGAAACAATTTAAATAATTTCTAAATGGTTACCTAACTCTCTTTATTTGACGTTAAGATATGGAACTACTTTCCATCCATCGTTACCAACTTTACTGGGGGCATGTCACACGGGGTAGCCGTTAAAATATATGCAGGTAGGAGCAGTGACTTTTTTTAAGGTTGATTTCGAAAGTGCTCTCTTTATCGTGAACAGTCTTTATGAACATTCTGAAACAAAACATTAAAAAAAAAAGGAAATAGGAGCGTGCATCAAACCATTATTTTAATTTTACGTGATAAAATGGTAGGGTCTCCGCTTAACGTCTCAGAGGCGCGTTATCGACTGCAAGACTGCACGCCAGTCCAGTGCGATGAAGCGTAGAGGCGATGAGAGGGTTGATGCGCCATGTCTCGGTCGCCCCTACGACAACAGAGCAATGGATGGCTGGCTAGTCGCCAACCGCCGGCGACTATCATCCTGCAAGGAAGTTCGCATTGAGATACGAAAAGCGAACGAAAAGAAACGAAGGGGGTTTTTTTTTTCCGACATGGGTGTTAAGCGTGATAACTTTTTCTTCCTTTAAAAACAATATAAAACTAGAAACGGTTAATTAGCTCATGGCCGACTCGTCAGGTACCGCAAAACTATTTAATTTTCCTACACGTAGCAAATAATTTAATTGTGGAGTCCTGTTGGTATGTCCGGAGACACACGGCTGATCGCGAGTTTATTTATTACGGCGTGCACGAATATTATTATTCTCATTCCCCCGTCGCCGGCGACGAGGTTCGAAATTCAACGTTGATCGCTCGTGCAACGATCTCGGAGCCTGTCGCCAGAGTCGGAGCTCTAATTGGCTGAAGCTCGTCGCGTCGCTCAATTATGAGATGAGCTGTAGCCAATTAGGATGAAGCAGTATTCTGTCACGCCTAATTCCTGTGTTGCGATTGTTGGCGACAGAGAAGAACAAGCGCGTGTTATCAAGGAAAATAAAATCAAGTATTTGTTCTCGTTTTCTAAACTACGATCACGTCTTTGTATTTTTTTTTTTTATTGTTGCTGCATGGGTGTACAAAATAGAAGACAAGGCTTCTTGTACACGTGGGCAATGTCGTAAAAGTAGTTTATTAACATCGAAATAATTCTTCTTCGTCCTATTGTGTCTCTCGTTCGCTGTAGTTTCCGTCGCAGATCGCGATCATGCTGCATCTGTTATCTTCTACTCGCTTAAACAATAGTGTGTCAATGTTTTCGCGTGTATTTTGGAACATTCGTGAGGTCTGGAAATGTAATGTTCAGCCTTGAAATAGATAGCAGCTCCATCTTAAACGGCGTCGTCGCCGACAGATCGTCGCTCTATTGTGAAACAGTAGGTACAGGCTGTTCACGGTAAAGTGAGCAGTTTTGAGGCCCTACTTACATTCTCCTTTCAGCCATTTTCCGTCCTTTAACCACCTTTTTAAATAAATATTGCCATGTAAGTAGTAATTACAGTGTGTGCATTCCACCGCACTAATAATCCAACGTCTAAAACTAACATAAAATATATTAATTCACTATTATCACAAATGAGAGGGCTTTCAAAAGTGTTCACTTTACCGTGAATAGCCTATGTAGCTCTCGTCGCCGCCCATCGCATCGCAGTTATGTAGAACCAGCTTCAAGCACCTATGAATCATTGCTGTGGAGTGTGCAGGGAGAGGGGGAGAGGTGATGGACAGGGTGGGAGGGGGTATGCGGTATCAGTGGAGGAGATGATGGCGGCAGCGTTGAGTACCGTTAGCAGCGCCAGTGACCCACAAGAGCGACTCCACCTGCCCCAGCATCCCGCCCGCCTGGACCACACCTGCCGCCTTCGCAGCATCCTCTACTGCTATCTCCTCCTCCACCTAGCGACCGAGCTACAACGCCGTCTCCACGTCGAGAAACACGACCACACGCTGCCTGCACGACGCCCTACCCTACTGCGGTTGTCCTTCCGGTGAAGAAGGGGACATATTTCAGGCCCCCAAACTTCGTGAAGATTGCTTGCGTTATTTTCTTCGTTCTGTATCTTCTCTGTTGGTTCATCTATCATTTTCTCTGGTTATTTTTGTGACTCCTGTGTTGCTCGTGGTGTTGATTTTTCTTTCGTTTGACATGGAATAATTTTCCTGACTTGTGTTTCATTATCTCTTTCTTGTCCTATTTTTGTGTGTGTTCCGAGTTTTATTGTGTGGCTGTGTCCTCTCATATTGTTCTTTTTACACTGCTTTGTTCACTTATGTGGTATTGTCGTTTTCGTCATCGTGTTGTCTTTTCTTTTGGTTTCCTTTCGTTGTCTGCACTGTTTTGTAATAATAAGCAGTTCGTCCATCTTTTTGTAATTTTAATTATATTACATATTTGTTGTTGATTTTCAAGTAAACAGCTTTTCCTAATTATATGTCTGTGATGTAACAGGTTTTCTCGTCTTTTGTCTTGCCGAGTTATGTGGGCGTGTGGGCGCGTGCGTGCGTGTGTGTGTGTGTGAGAGAGAGAGAGAGAGAGAGAGAGAGCGATATTTTTATTTAGACTCAAGGTCGGCAATGGACACAGTCCAATCAAACCATCATAACATGAACACACAATTGCCAGTAAACTGTAAAGATAAAATACGTACAATCTATTCCCGATGCATCCACGCTTTTTTCAATTCAATTTTTTGAAAAATCGCCACCATGTGTGGGGCGATCACAAACCATACGAAACACGTATCGGGTCATATGAACAGAAATTCGCTGTGAACTTTTCGGCTGGACTTGCCTACCGAATTGGGATCGTACTTTTTTTCCCACCTCGCCTGAATGGCAACGTTTACCTGTGATTTCTGGAAGACGTGCTGGCTGTTTTGTTAGAAGATGTACCAATCGCCGCCCGGCAACATACTGTATGTGATGTACGGGAGCATGTGAATGTCACCTTCCTCGGACGATGTGTGGGACAAAGAGGTCCGGTAGTTTGGCCACCAGGTCTCCAGACATAACACTCAGACTTTTGACGTGAATAAGTCTTTAAATTTGCGACCATAGCGGGAAGCAATCCAGAAAATCCGGTGATGAAATCGGGGGATGCATTTTGGCATTGCAGCTCCGAAGTTATTGTCTACATTCAAAATTCATTTACATCACTCGATTTTCAAAGAGTCAAAAAATATGTTGCGTTGAGCGAGGACTGCGAAGCATCCGCGTCTGCCCGGGGGGGGAGGGGAGGGGCGCAATTTGAGTTCGTTTCGCCGAGTCTCATAACTTCCCCGTAAACTTTTGACTATGCGTAGCTACGACGCTCGTTTAAGTTTCACTCGACAGCTCTCGTCTAGATCAATCGACTACATGTATAAAAACATTTGTGTGGTGTGGTTATGGTAAAATCTTACGAGTTTAATGTAAAAAAAAAAATAAAGAAAACAACACAATGTCGACCTATACTCGTCAAAAAGCAAAGTAGAAATACATAAACCGTACACAGTCAGAAAGAGCATCTGAAAAGCAATCCAGTGATAACCATAAAACCCCATATGATCGGGTGAAGCTGTGCCGGGAACGTAAAATAAACATCAAGGCGTCCGAGCGCGTCAACGTAGACGTATTCACGCGAAACAAACGGCCTTGACCCCAACACAGCAACACGCCATTGTTCTAGTTGTGGGGTGACGTCAGGTGCCTAGTTACCAAACACATATTGAGAGCTTAGGAAGACATGACTGCGGGAATTATTGCCGCTGGCCTTGAAGTTGCTACAAACACATTGTTCTAGTTGTGGGGTGACGTCAGGTGCCTAGTTACCAAACACATATTGAGAGCGAGGAAGACATGACTGCGGGAATTATTGCCGCCGGCCTTGAAGTTGTTACAAACACGCCATTGTTCTAGTTGTGGGGTGACGTCAGGTGCCTAGTTACCAAACACATATTGAGAGCGAGGAAGACATGACTGCGGGAATTATTGCCGCCGGCCTTGAAGTTGTTACAAACACGCCATTGTTCTAGTTGTGGGGTGACGTCAGGTGCCTAGTTACCAAACACATATTGAGAGCGAGGAAGACATGACTGCGGGAATTATTGCCGCCGGCCTTGAAGTTGCTACAAACACATTGTTCTAGTTGTGGGGTGACGTCAGGTGCCTAGTTACCAAACACATATTGAGAGCGAGGAAGACATGACTGCGGGAATTATTGCCGCCGGCCTTGAAGTTGCTACAAACACACTGTATTTTTGACAGAGTGCATAACAACATGGTTGACCGCATCAACAAGTCGGAAGCAGTGGCGTGCAGTAAGGGGGGGGGGGGGGGGGGTTACAGGATAAGTAGTATAACTTGACCGACGCGTGAATTAAGTAATGAGACCCACGAAAATGTTAATGGCACATAAGGCGCAGGAATACACCACGTGCATACAAGTAGATCTTAAGCAGGGCTTACAAAAGTGCTCATTTTACCGTGAATAGCCTATACTGTAATTTTCGGAAGTATTACCATGAAGACAAAGTTTGTCTCCGAATACGCTGTGTCAGAATTTAAATTTATCGATCCAAACAAATGAGCTGCTATATATTGGCGACAACACTACCAGGAAGCTTTCGGTAACGAAGATGTGATTATGCAAGAACGCTTTACTGTATTCGGCGTAGGCAGCTTTTATACTGCTCGAATATGGAGTATCGCAGGATTTGTGCCTATCATCCCAGATCCACTCTCACCGTCTCAAACCGAGACGGTGGAAAAAAAAAAAAAAATCCCAAAACGGTGAAACGTGACCGGACCCTGTGAAAACTTCCGCTGCAATCACCGATCAGCTACCTGTTATTACTTCGACAGTTCCACAAAGCTAACGGCGATTTCTACCGCTCCAAGGCAATGGCCGTCGGACCATCCCACCCATTATCCCGGTCGATGGCATCTTACGTTGGCAAAGTTTTCAGCGAGAAGAACTTGATAAATCGATATTACTTATTCAGCTTTCTGACTCCCAAACAGCATGCGGTTATAGCTACAACCCAGAGGCAATGGAAGGTACTTATACTTGAACGCTCGAAAACTTGAGAGATCTGTAGAAAGCGCGATTGCAACAGCAGATTACACGTGAAAATAGTTAACCTGATTACGAAATCTGAAGAGTTTATATTTCGCTCTGCAATTGCTCAAAAACTATAGGGTAATTTGTCATAGTACTTAAATTCCGTAAGGAAATTAGTTGAAGAGTGGTACACAATTGCGCGTCCAAGGTCAAGAAGCGAAGGAGCGATACGGGCGACACTAACACGCACGCCCAGTGCCTCATCGCTCCTACGCGCAAGGCGTGCAGTGTTTCCGTCGTGACGCTGTACGGTGTAAATTAGATTTCTAAAACTGGGACACTATTACACGCGATGAAAGCCCACAGATTAAACTACGTGCGTATAATCGTAATTTTCTCTTGCCGCTTAAGGAAATTGCATTGCATAGGCAAGCTTTAAAAAATGAGATGTTTGACCATTTAACGAAATTTTTTCTCACTCCTCTTAAGTCATTATATGAAAGGTCATTTCACACGACCAAATTTTTATGAACTATAATGACATATGTTCGGACACGCCATTGCAAACCAAGTTTTTTTAAAGCGAAAACCCCATAATATGGTCTAAAGGTATAGAAAGAACAGACCAAGTTGGATATAAAGAGCGCCAGTACTAAAGAAAATGCCATCGAATAATTTCACAGCAATAAAAGAAGGATAGAAGCCAACAGATGGAAAGAAGTGGACTGACTATACGTAATTCTGTGCTATAGTACATACGTAATAGTATCTTGACCGTGTGAGAGACAAATATAAGAGATCAGCGAAAACCATTAAGTCTGGCAGGCTCATTCACAAAACTTCAATAACAGAGAGTGGTTATATACTCGCTTTTTTATTTTGAGCTGAGAAGATTTCGTACGCCATCTTCCTGCAGCACAGAAGGTAACGTTATTATTACAGTCCTGAAACTGTCATGTAGCCAATGACAATGCGTACACGCGGTAGTAGTTTAGCCACATGATCCCGTGATTAAAAAATTAATTGTTGCTGAAGTGATCAATCTAGTATGTAACTGAGCAGAGAATTGGCGGTGAGTACTGGGCTAAAAGTCGACAGTAAAAGCCAGCCGCCAATCCTCTCTTCGGTCACAGCCTTAAGGTCGATTCACATTGCAATTAACACCGGCCACGTTATGTTAACTATGCGTTAACTTTGCACCAATTTTATTTATCAGATCGTAGCTGTGTTCACACGGGAGTTTAGTATTGCTCGTCTTTGATACATCGTAATGAGGTGCTACCGAATATGCTGTATGTGGCATATGGACAACGCACGTGTATATACAGGCTTGTTTGTGTATATGAAATAGAATTACTATTATAAGAATCTGAGTCTATTTGCTGGTAATAGCCTTACTTTTCACTAAAATCAACGCCTATTTGCGATCATAGATTTCTCTTTAAATGCGTTCTTATTTAGATCGTTATACTATTAATTCGAACACGCAAATGCAATTGGTAGGAATGAAAAAAGGAAACAATAAAACACAGCTACTTCAATTTGATTGGCCGACACTTATGAAGTTGGGCCAACTTCTTGCTTGAAAAGTTTAATTTTACATCTCCCTTAATGTAGTAGATATACGGCTGTGCGAACTTACACCTGAACGTTAACGTAACTCGTTCCATTGCAAGCATGTGCACAACACAATGCTCCGCACAAGCTCGGACGAGACCCGTGTCTGCATGCAAGCACGCATCGCGGTTTCTATGGAGTAAACTGTCGCACGATATTGTTGCCACAGTAAGTAAATGCAAATTCATGTTGTTACGTTTCATAAAATTGGTGTAGATATTTACAGTATATATTAAAAGTTAGGCGCAACTGAAAAGTGAACACTATTTACCTATCAATATAAATTACATATAATTTACAAACCTATTACAACTCGTTTATAAACCTTTCAGTCTTTTAACTCGGAGGAGCTCTTATGTTTGCTTGATTACATTACATGATTATTATTACATATTACTTAATTACATTAAAGCCACTCTGGATAGTTCCTTAGGAACTTTGCCACCTTGTCCAAGATGCCGTATGCTGATGACTAGACGCATGTCGGCGGACGGCACGCCCCCTTCTCTGGACTTGTTCCTGGTTCAGTGTCTGGACGACAAGACCTCTTTCGCCATGTTTCCAGCCAACATATCTGGCCCATGTTTAGTAACAACTGCTTCAATTGTAAACATTTTCGCCGTTTCTATTCACTCGATTCTTGTTTAATGGCCTTATCGTTTCTCAAAACGAAATAATATTACATCTACCGTCAGTGCCACGCTACCCCCTTCTCATTGGCTAAAATTTCAACCCTGCAGACAACATGCCACCGGAAATCGCACGCGACCAATAAGAAAAACGTTCATAAAAACGACAGCAGTCGGCTCAATATTCCATAGGATATTTCATGCTAGCGAGCATGCGGACTTGCACGGAACCTCCCAAGGAAACTTACATCTTGGGGTGTGAGCTTTAACTACACAGTAAATCGGCCTTTACGGAGCCAACTGGGTCGGTCGGCCGGCCGGCGCCATAAATCGATAACCTCCCGTGATACATCGCTCCTCCGCTCCTCTTCTCTCTCTCTCTCTCTCTCTCTCTCTCTCTCTCTCTCTCTCCCCCCCCCCCCCGATCCAGGATAGTACATCTGCGTATCTTCCCACACAGTTCGCTACAGAACGAGTCTCCAGCCATCACGTACTCCCTTGAGAGAAACTCTTCCCCATTCCTCTGGTCCACTACATCCAAGAGATCTCCCTACATCGGTAAACATCTCGCACCCTGGTTTATATTACGCGTAGCTAAAAATCACCGTCAAACTGCGGGAGGGAATTCCTGGCAAAAATATACCTAAGACGAAAAAGTATGTACCATTTATCCCTAAAGAGATTAGTAGGAAAGCTATGAAAACCTAAAAATTGCATTTTTAAAATGACTTTCATTACAAATATCAGGAAATGCAGGTTGTGTCCTTTATAAGAGGCCCCATGGGACATGTGTGTAACGGAGCGAGGGAATGAGGAAATACACACCAGTGTGACAACTGAATACCTAGAGTGGGTGCTGGAAGCGGCCGCCATTGACCTCGAGGTCACTTCCAGCACCTTACTCTAGGTATTTTGTTGTCACACTGGACTGTATTTCGTCATTCCCTCGCTCCATTACACACGTCCCACGGGGCCTCTTTTAAAGGACTCGCCCTGCACTTACGTTGAAGCAACAAATCGGCGAATAGTGTTTTGTAGAATGGAGATATCGCCCCTGTAAAAATGCTGTTAGTAATATTCCAATTCACATGTAAAATAGGGGTTGCCACCCAGTGTTTTGTTACGAATCAGCACCACAATTTTCCTTATGAATGGGAATGGCATTACAGACTGCAGTTTCACAGGTGTAAGATCTCCGTTATCGAAAAAACACTAGTCACCGATTTGTTGCTTAATCGCAGGTAGTCCCTGATATTTGTACGGAAAATAGTATTTTCAAAAATTTCATTTTCGTGGCATGCATACATACACGCACATACATATATATGGTGTTCACGGTAAAGCGAACCATTTTTAAAGTCCGTGCTTTTAAGTTCTTTTCAACTTATGTGTACCGTTTACACCGCTGGATGCTTCGTGGAGTCCGGCCGAGAATGGATACCTTTTACTTGACGTTTTTAATCCGTATTATTGTAGTGCCGGAAATTGAAGTCACGTTAAACGTTACATAATATCTTTTCTGCAATGGATGATATCAATAAATAAAACCGCCGACAATGATGTTATCAGAAACCGAACAAGTTGTTCAGACATACGAGCGAGGAAATAATCTGCCACGGCCTGCAATCACACTCCAGCAAAGCCTTTAGTAAAGATACATCGCCTGTAGTGATTTCGGGATAAAAATGGTCGTACCGAAAATCGAACCCGGGTCTTTCAGAATGTCACTTGCTCTTGTTTCCACTGTGGCACTTGGCAAACTGTCAAAATTGTTACCGATTTAAACACGTGCACGTATTTAACTAGTTAAACTAATACTTGTAGAAAACCAGAGACGTGATTATGGCTTGTTCGCTCAATGAAAATTTACCGTAATATATTTTCGCTGATGTGTTTCAATTTTAACGCGCAGTACAAATCCAGCGTTACAGGCGACAAATTGTGTTTTCAAGCTGTATTTTTACACAGTTTAGTTGCACAAATCACTATAATGCCAAAGTAGAATTATGAACTTCGATTAATCGCACTTTTACGACGCCATGTTGAATTTATTAAGCATAGGAGCGATATTTTAATTTTTAAATTAATTATGTAACCAGTCCAAGCATCAAATACAATGCAACAGTTACCTTGCCACAGGTCATGTTATAAGTGTAGTATGTCTATATCTGACACCCACGAACTTATAAGCATAGTTGACCATTTCCGAACCGTTAAAGCTCACCAAATTCGGATTATAGATACTGCTTGTAGCACTAATCGATGTGCTTTAAGCCCTTTTATATACATAGTTGTCTGTAATTTCTGGACCGTTTAAGATATAGTTGTCAAATACGTAACATATATCACACATGCCAACGAAAAGGACACAAAAGGGTCAAGTATGACATAAGCGCAGCACCGCAGTAAGCACTGCATAACACGACCACATAGCAGCCACACCCTTTTACATGAATTGGTCAACGACACATGGTACAGTATATTTATTACTGCCATGGAAAAACAGATTTATCATAACATCGTAACTTGTCTAATTAGGTTTGAAAAAACACAACGGATGCAAACTTGATGTCGTAATTTGAAGTATTTTTTTGCAGCAAGAAAAATAAAAGTTTCTTTTAGCAACAGTATGTTAATTCTACTCAGGTTAGGAACAAAACGACTTTTCTTATGATAGAATTTAGCATATGGACAATTTCTGTCGCTAGGTAAGCGCTAGTGTTCCAAAGAGGTCACTTTAAATTAAAGTTTTAAACTATGTCAAAAAAAGAGAAAAATTTCACTTAGTTAAGTAATCATTTATATTTGATTTATGATTATTGTAAAAAACTTTTAACATAAAAAACATTTAAAACATCTGGTACACATGCGATACTAGCGCTAACCTAGTGTCGAAAAAATTTAGTTGTCAAACTTTAAGCAATGGCCTTCCCAACCTAAGTAGAACAAACCTTAGCAACACGCCATATCATTATGTAATGTTGCCACTCATCACTTCTGCCAACTTCGGATTTGTAAGTAACCCTCTCGCCATCGCATATAAATATATCGTTATAAGCATTGAAACATTAAAATCTCTTTTCAGTTGTAAATTACAAAATTCAAAAATACTAATTTTTTGCTGTAGTAAGTATGAAATATGCTAAATTCGAAAACATGTATAACTTTCTAGTTTCTACCAGCGGTGCGAAACTTCCAGAGAGAGAAAGAGAGCGCAAGCGAGATAGATAGAAAGAAAGAGAGTAATAGAAAGAAAGATGAACAAAGAGAGAAAAAGAAAGAGAGAGTGAGTGAGAAAGAGAGAGTGAGTGAGGAAGAGAGAGTGAGGAAGAGAGAGAGTGAGGAAGAGCGAGAGAGTGAGGAAGAGAGAGAGGAAGAAAGAGAGTGAGGAAGAGAGAGTGAGGAAGAGTAAGAGAGAGTCAGGAAGAGTAAGAGAGAGTCAGGAAGAGTAAGAGAGAGTCAGGAAGAGTAAGAGAGAGAGAGAAAGAGAGAGTGACGAAGAGAAAAAGAAAGATAAAAGGAAAGAGAGAGGAAAAAGAGAGGAGAGGAGAAGAAAGATATATATAGAAAGAGAAAAAGAGAGAGAAATAACGAGAAAGAAAACGAGAAAAAGAGAGAAAGGAAACGAGAGAAAGAGAGAGGGAGAGAAAGAGATAGAAAGAGAGAGAGAAATAACGAGAGAAAGAAAACGAGAAAAAGAGAGAAAGGAAACGAGAGAAAGAGAGAGGGAGAGAAAGAGATAGAAAGAGATAGAGAAAGAAAGAGAGAAAGAGAAAAAAAGAGAAAGAGAGAGAAGGAAAGAGAGAGAGAGAGAGAGAGAGAGAGAGAGAAAGAGAGGACGTTCGTAACTTTGGTTCGTGTTGAGAACCCTCTACTTTACAAAAATGTTAGTTCTCTCTTTCTAAAAGTCATTACGAACAGAAAACTCCACAATCTGAGAAAACAGGAACTCTCGCCGTAAATTCACAGGAAGGTGGGTTTAGTTTACGCGAAGTCTGTTGTTAAGAAAACAGTGTGTTGTAATTTTGTTAAGAATTCTTGGCTGTATTTTTATCAGTACTTTTCAGTATTCCACATAAATTTTTCTCTAACAATGTGTACCGTTTTAGGTTTAATCTCCGACACACAAGAATTATTAAGGGCCAGTTTCACCACGAGAGATAATAATAGTTTATCGAGATTAACTGACAAAAATCTCGATTGTCTGTATTTTGCGCTTAACTACACACATTAATCTCGATTTTCTCTGAATATCTCGATAAAATATTAACCCGCCGATCTTGGTGGTTTAAGTCACATTATCGGGATTAAACAGTAAAACATAAACATATACTTTGGGAAGGTGGCGAGAGGGCAAATATATTTAATCGAGAATAAAGAGAAAATGGCTCAGGCAAAGTGCAATTTAATTTCTGAAGAGGAAAGTGATGACGGGGATTTTATTGTTTGTTGTACGCGATGTTTAAATGAAAGAATAAATTATTTTGAAATGTATGATGTAGAGGTTAATGTGAACGGTCGCCTTGTGTCAAACACACGATTGTCAAACAGAATATACCATTTTATTATCTTTCTTTACAACTATTCTGCATTAACATTACGTATAAATGTAAAATAAACTAGTTACTTTTGTAGGCCTAGTTCATATCAAGAATGTGACAAACATCAGTAGTGTTTTTAATTGAAAATGTCTGTAAATATACTCAAAACAGATGTTGCGCACTAAACCACGACAGATAACACATTGGTTACTTGGTTCTGTCTTTAGTTTCAGGATCTGCAAAGTTAAGAGCTCTCTTTGAAGCTTCTCTTGTTTAGTTCTTTCTTGTTCCTATTGTAACTTTAGTTGACGAATCTCTCTCATTGCCTCATTTTCTATTACAAGCTTTTTGCTAACTCAATTTTTGCTCTATGCCGGGCACTTACTTCAGCTTTTTTGTTTGAGTGCATTGCTGGTTGTCGTGTACTAGTCCAGGAAGATGTTGCCATACAGTTTCTCACATGGCTGGCAGAGCCTGTCCTGCAACTATAGGACCCAGTCGAGGCATAGTTATCTGAAGCCTTTGCAGGGTTACTCATCTGAGCTGTGTTTATGACAACTGATGAGTCTCTACTGGAATGACATTCCGCTTGCTTTACTGGTGTCAGTATACAGTGATTGTGGGTGGCTATTTGGAGGGCAGAACACCCTGAACCCCTTAGCATGGACACGTTCGTCTACATAGGTTTTACGTGTATTGTTTTATAGGTTATCCCACACCGCCTTCAAGTTGTCTGCTGTCCTGTAGTGATCACGATATGTACAATTGAAACTATTCACAATCGTTAGCCACTGTTTCGCTTTATTTTGTTTTGTCACGGCATCAGTTCGTTTATTTTTAATGTTATTGAAATGTTCTGTAATTAATTCTAATAAACTGTGTTTTTTTATGGGATGAAAAAGTTCGGCTTCGCTGTTTCCTTACGACCACAATACCTTCCCGACTTGCCATACTTTCTCAAAATGATTTCTCTGTACCAGCTCAAAGCAAAATATCTAATGTTTCCATAGAGAAAATCGCAATTAAGTGAGAATATCGAGATAATTTTAACGAGATATTCTTTACTGAGATTAATCGTGGTGAAACACGCTGAACATTATCGAGATTAAAATCGAAGTTAAACCTCTCATCAGGATAAAATTATCTCGATATTCTGAAAAGTTAATCTTCTTTGGTGAAACCGGCCCTAACTCTACTCAATTTGGTATGTAACTTACAAGAGTTGTTGGATAGTGTAAACAGTGCCTCATTTTAATTAATGTGATGTATCACGGTCCACGGACGATTGTTTCCCTCTCAAATATACTACGGAAGTGCTGAGAAGTTTCACTCCAAACAGGTGAAAAACTCTACTCGTGGGGAGCTAAGTTGAGAACTATGGATCGTGTGTAGAGAGGCTAAGTTTTAGAGCCCCCCCCCCCCCTCCAAAACACACAACCTTCCTCTTCCAACTTTCCAGCGAGAAGACTGCGGAGGAAGTGAATGAGCTGTCGTGTTTCTACACACCGACTTGGGCGGCGAGGAGTTGAAAACGCACGTGAAATTCCACTATTATGATGAGCTACACAAACTGTCAAACTATTTTGCAATAGTGGCCCACCGTTAGGCGCATCCTGTAATAATTCTGTTTAGCCTACGTTTTCCCTCTGGATTTCTGTAACGGTGTTCCGGAGTTCAACATGATTTTATACATTTTTTAGCATATTACATCCTTTTACGTCGTGGCGTGGAAAACAGATGAAGGATAATGATTTCAAAAATGAAACTAAAATAATTTTTCATTAATTTTTACCGTATAAATCCAAAAATTAAATTAAATCTTTTAAGATACAGCTTAAATAATTTCTTTTTCCACGTTATTAGAATTCCATGAATATTTATTTGAAATATGCTATCCACTTCTTTCGTATTAAAATTTTAACTAATAAAATAATTATGGTCAAAATAGCAAAGTTAAAATCCTTACAGGAGGTGACTTCGATAAACACACAAAAGTTTGGTTAAAGGTTGTTCATGATAAAGTGAGCAATTTTGAAATCAACCTTACAGAAGTATTACGACTCCTGCCTGCATATATCTTGATGGGCGAACTAAGTGACATGCGCCCAGTAAAGTTGGTAACGATGGACAGAAAGTAGTAGTCAAATAAAAAGTTTTAGTTAGCCATTTGCAATAACTTAGATTATTCCTTTCGCTTTCTGTTCTTTGTTACTGCATCGAAGTATAAAAATGACCAAATTTGTAACACATTTTCTTTCACAATAATTCCAATTTTCATGACAGACGCACAAGTAAAGTCATGGCAATGTTAATTTTACATAAGGCGGGAAAATACACAAATTGCATACGAGTAGATCTTAAGGAAGGCTTCCAAAAGTGCTCATTTTACCGTGAACAGCCTTTACACCAACTTACAGAAATTTTTTTAAAATTTGAACGAATGAGGATTTCAATTAAATTATAATTTTTACACTTTCGCTTAAACATGACAAATGTCATTTCTCAGATAACCGCCAGTTAGGTATTTTAATCACGTTATCAATATGGTACCAAGCTACCAATAAAATTTGTCCCTTGAACACCCTAAGTCATCGCTATAGACAGTTCACGATAAACTGAGCACTTTTGATAGCCCCGCTTAAGATCTACTCGTAGGCTCGTTGTGTATTCTTAACATTTTTCTAAAATTAACATTGCCGTGGATCTCATCACTTTATACATACTTTAGTCAAGCGAAACTACTGTGAAATAATTAGAAAAGTAAATATTTTGTAAAATTTGCTTACCACTATATGTTTATGCATTGAAAAACAGGAGGCGGAAGAAATAATTTCTGTATTCACAAATGTTTGCCTAACACCTTTAATTCAACTTCAAGACACGGGCAGCTTCCCCTCCGTCGATTCCAACCCCACTGGCAGTACGCCACTGAGTCTGTCCGTTAGAATATATGCACGTAGAGAAGTGACGTTTCTCAGAGGTTGATTTTGAACAGCATTTAGATGCATTCATTTCTGGTCGCCAAGATGTTACAGGGTTGCCACCTTTTTTCCATTGAAAAATCCCCTGACATTTCCCTGATTTCCAGACAAAAATAAGCTTTTTTCCCTGGCACTTTTTTTAAATTTCTTTTTCTGTAAGGATTGGCGCCTTTGCATTATAACACACTTTTGCACCAAAATACATCTCTGATCTTACAAAATCGTTCACCACATAGATTGTAAGGAAAAATGCTTAAACATTTAGTCCACAATCATTAAAACAATTTTATATGATTCTAGCAGCGGCCCATTTAATGACAGAACAGCCAAAAAATAGCATGCATAATACAGAATTCCGTGACATTAAGCTAACTTTTTTTGAAATCCCCCCGCATTTCCCTGATTTTCCTGACAGTTTTGAAATTCCCTGACATTTCCCTGATTTCCAGGTTTTCCAGAACTGTGGAAACTCTGAGTTACGTTGCTCATACGCTTTCTTCTTGGCGGTCTTCGGGATCGTTCACCCGAGGAGGGAGCGCGTTCAAGAGAGATCACCCGAGGAGGGAGCTCGTTCAAGAGAGATCACCCGAGGAGGGAGTTCGTTCAAGAGAGATCACCCGAGAAGGGAGTCCGAAGGGATTTCTTCAGGCCCACGGCTGGTCAAGTAATCGCCGCATGTAAATAAGAGAACGGCCTGTGTTAAGAACTCTCCAAGCTTCGTTCTAGTTGCGGCCAGCACTCCACTATCTCACGCCACGTGTTCAGTAGGTTATTCTTGTACGTGCGAACCACTGTGTTCAACTGCGATTTCACCTTCACATAGGCTATTCACGGCAAGCTGAGTACTTCTGAAAGCCCTCTCATTTGGAATAATAGACAATAAAAATATACTTTATTTTAACCTTAGGTGTTAACTTCAGAGTTCGGCGGAATCTACATAATGTGTTCATTACTTAAACAGCAATATTTATTTCAACAGGTGGTTAAAGGGTAAAAAAAAATTGTAACGAGTGACTCAAAAGTGCTCACTTTACCATGAACAGTCTATTTCAACGTGAATTTACGGCAACTCTTGCAAATGACAATGAAGCGTGTTTTGGGTTCCGTCACATAGCCTGATAAATTTAAAAAAATTAATAAATAAGGTGTGCCATAAGGGGAGTTTTCAAAACCGAGATATAAACATAGGTAAAATTTATAAAAAGGGACCCTGCTAAAAGCGCATTTGGAAGAGTGAAATAAATTACTCGCACTCTATACGGAATAGTCCTTTAATTTCTCTCTCAAAGTAATATTAAAAAGAAACTGCTGTTGGGAACTGCGTCGATCGGATATATTGTGGTGTGATCACATGTATACATGTATAGAACATAACAAAATTAAATTGCATCAGTACCGGGATATTGGCCATTACTGATCTTAGTTGTGTATATTTAAATAAATAAACATTAATTTAACTTTACTACTTAATGAAATTGATGAAATGGATTAACAATTTTTATGAAAATGATCTATCAATTCTTTTGGGCCTGGAGATTTCTAAGGTTTCCCCACACTCGGATGTTATGAGTGTGAGAAGGCAGCTGTTAGATATAATATAATGTAATTTATACTCAGTTATACCTCCACCATTTCTCTCTTAAAGAGAAAGGCGAGTTATTCCTAGCACTCCGTATGGCTTTTTGGGATCTACCTGGAATCCAGACGGATCACCAGTCCACCACACTAAGGACCAGGAGCCACATATATAGTCCATTCACGTTTACTTACAACTTTTTCTGAAGTCCTGCCAAAGTTCTATTTCTAAGGTATTCCTCCGCCTCGTGCAAACAAAGCTCAACCAGATCTAGGAAATTACACCAGAGGGACAGGAGCACCGTATTCGTGCACACTTAGTCTAATTACATTGTGCATAAGAACTATTTCTTACCAGTCATTACCAACACACAATTTTGACGTAAATACGTCTTTAAATTTGAAACCATAGTGGGAGGCAATCCAGAAAACCCGATGACAACAAACTTTGAGCGCGGGCGTGGCGTGGAAGGTGATGAAGGGGGGGGGGGGGGGGGGGGGAGGGGGTGTCCCCTTTTTTATTTCGTTTCGCCGCGTCTCGTAACTTTCGCGTAGTATACTTTTGACTAGAAGAAGCTACGACGCTCGTTTATGTTTCAATCGATAGCTATCGTCAAGATCAATCGATTGCGTGTATAAAAAACTTGTGTGGCGTGATTATGGTGAAACTGCACGAGTTTAACGTAAAAAATTAAGAAAACTTAACACAATTCCGGCCTGTATTCGTCAAACAGCCAAGTCAAAATACAAAAATCGTATACGGTTGGAAAGAGCATCTCAAAAGCAATCCAGTGATACCCATAAAACCCCATATGATCGAGTGAAGCGGTGCCGGGAACGTAAAATAAACATCAAGGCGTCCGAGCGCGTCAACGTAGACGTATTCACGCCAAACAAACGGCCGTGTCCCCAACACAGCCAAACACAAATTTATTCTCATTGTTTTTATTCCTGTTAGTTTAAATATCATAATTTACAAATTAAATATAAGCTAAATTTCAGTTGAACCAAAAATAAGGTACTCTTACGTTAACACACGGATACAACGTTTGCGATACATGGCATATTTCTAAGAAACGACCAAACATGTCATACATGGAGTGATTTTTTATAAAGTTAGATTCATAAAAGTGTATTAAAACCGCAAATAGTCTATACTTAGAAATTCATAGTTCAAAAAAACTTTTCTAGCGTGTACAATTCATTATCAGAGAATCTTAAGGGGGCGTGGGACATAAATTAACACCAAATACGTAAATTGATGTTAACTGGTTTTTGAAAGTCAACATAAAAAAAAGTAAAAATGGCAATCCTAGATAATAGGTTTTGCCAACTTAACGACCAAGTATTTTGCAGTATTACTGTATCGACTTCACATAGTGTCTTGTGCCACGAAAAAACACAAAAATTGACGGCTTCAGAAATATCTCGGCAGAATAACCTCACTCAGGTAAAACATTTGCTCTCATAGTTTGTAAAAACTATTCTGTATGGTTGCCCTTTCTTTGTTTTCACTATCGGCTTCCATAAAGTTTGTAAAATATGATAAACCTCAATAGCATTAATTTATGTCCCGTGCCCTTTTACGGAATAAACGGTTGTCGTTGGGCCACGCCGGGAGAAAATAACGCAGCGAGCGTTTTAGGACAAATGACACCTCAGAGGCGATACGTGGATGTCGATTTAATGTAAGGAAACCGCACTCTGTAATTCTTTCCACGCCAGTGATTGGTACGCACGAGTGTAAACAATTCAACGTAGCTCCCATACTTCTTTGTTTGGTGACATAGCCATCTATTACTGGACAGATGACGGTATGGCCACAGCAGCTGCCATCATATTTACCATCCCACACGTACTAAGTGCCTTCTCTCTGCACAGATAGAATATGTTAATGTGTTCTACAGTTTCCAGCATTATTCCTAAAGTAATCCATAATACAGCTGGTGTCATATTCAATAATTTTCTACTAAGTGATTAATGATTTTGTTTTCTAATTATAGTAAGTAAATTCCTCACTGTTGACTTAAAAAGTTAACTTCAGTCAATAATGTATGTTATGTAAAGTTTTTTTATAATTTTTACAACTTATTTGGTCGCCCTATTTTTTTTGTACAGCTTCTTTTATAAGGGGGCCACCGTGGCTGAGCGGTTAGACTGCTCGCCTCCCACAAATGCCAACCGGCTTAGATTCCCGGCGGTGTGACCCGGGGTTTCCCATGTGCGAAACGAAGTGGACGTATCCATTGGCTGGCGGGTTTTCTCAGAGCGCTCCCGTTTCCCATCCCTTTGCATTCAGCCCCTGCTCCACCTTAGCTTCGTTTCACACTCAACTCTGAGACAAACCCTGAATGCTCAGTAAATATAGCAAATATTGTCAAGTCGCAGTTTTTATGGAACGACACATAAAAGTCCTGTAAGCGGAGTATAAATAAATTCACACTTTATTCATGAATCGGTCTAGTGAAGCTGTGTAGTTATTATAAGATTAAATATTTTACAAATTTGTTAATTCTTACACCTATATGCATTTAAAAAACAGTAACTAAACAAAAAATAATTACGGCATTAGAAAAAATTTAACTTAAACATTTAATTCGACGTTAAATCAAGGAACTATTTTTATTCCATCGTGGTAACAGTGATGCTAATTGCGCAAGTAAAATTTCGTGCCAGAGAATTAGTTTAAGAAAGACTCTTTTCTTCATCTTCACATAGAAATTGAAGTGGTGAACGACCACTTTGAAAAATGTTATATTTTCATTCTGGGACGTATTGTATGTTTTGTTCTCCCGCATGTTGTGTAACCGGAATAAATGACATAGTATCCCAGTCCGGTTTCCGGCGAAACAAGTCTGTTCATACGCTTTGTACGATGACAAATGTATGTTATCCGTTACAGGAATGGAGTTGAGAGGTTTGGGCACGCGAGACTCGAGAGCCTATGAGGATGAAGCGAGGTGAGTATGGAGCATCACCGGAACGCAAGAGGAGAGGGTGAGAAGGGAAACCCCCCTTTAGTATAGGCTGTTCGCGGTCAAGTGATCACCTTTGAGGCCCTAGTTACTTTTTTTTTTAATAAACATTGTGATGTAACTAATAAACACAGTGTGTGTATTCCACCGCACTCTGAAGTTAATGTCTAATGCTAAGATAAAATATATTTATTGACTATTATTCTAAACGAGAAGGATTCCAAAAAATTTTAATTTACCGTGAATAGCATATAGGTCATTGTGAATGACACATCTTGAAGGTCAATAATCGGAAACCTGAATTGCTTAGGAGTTGAACAGTACTGTGACGTAATCAGCGTGGTAACTGAAGTAAGAGGTGAGGCGCGAGCTCTCTAGACTTTGAATCACCGCGGCCCCTCCATTGCAGGAAGCGCTAGGAACAACCAGTGCACTTTCCCCTGTGCGGTAATGTAACCTGAGGAGAGTGAATCTCTCTCCTATCCGGTCGTTTCGTCTTTACGGATGTGTCAAGCACAACCTCTCGGATGCTCCGGGAAGGAACTTCATCCAGCAACAACTCGCTGCCGCCTGCGGTCAACTCCGCCGAGACATCTCTTTGAAAGCCGACCAGCTTTCTCGACCATCGCGCGGGGAGAACCGACTTAAATGATCGCGTGTAGAATGTTTACAGTTTTCTGCGCTGCGGGGGCCGCGGTGGCCTCAGCGGTTAGCCCGCTCGCCTCCCACCAAGGGAACCGGGTTCAATCCCCGGCCGGGTCACTCCGGATTTTTGCACTTGGGAATCGTGCCGGACGATGCCGTTTGTCGGAGGGTATTCCCGGGGATCTCCCGTTTACCCCACCTTTGCATTCCAGGGCTGCTCCATACTCACCTCAATCACTCTCATCGGCTCTCAAGGATGTTAAGAGCCGTCCAAATCTCTTCACTTCACTTTTCTGCGCTACGATGGCGAATTTCAGGTTTCGGTCACCAGTGTGTTTGTGAACGAAATGGTCATGATATTCAATTATGTAGTTAATAATATTCCGTCATAGATTACGTATTTTATTAATACATTTGTATACGTAATGATTCGAAGTAAGAAACGCCGTAGTCTTTAATCGGCATTAATAGATAGTGATGAATTCATGAGCATACAATTTTCGCCCTGCAACCTTCTCAAAGCCCGAATTTAAAAAAATACACGTTGTTAACACAGTTGTATTTGTAAAACTGAAACGTCCTTTTATACATCGTCTTGTTTAAAGGATCTCCAATATTTAACAAGTAACAAGTATCGCATTTTATCCCCTTTCCACCCTCTCGACGGCCGAAAATCCCCATAGTGTGGTAGACCCCTTAGTTCGGGCTTAAGCATTGAGTAAATATGGAGTAACAGTAGCTCGACGAACACGACACGACAGACACACACGACGTCAGGTATCGACGGAATTCCATGTTATACTTCACTCGGTGTTCACAATATCCCCGGCGAAATCTACCCGACAAGTGTGTTAATAGGCTGTTGAACAATCCTACAACGGCAAGTTATCTTCATAATATACAATACTCACTTTTCAAAACTTACGATAAAGTGAATGATAATTTGGCTTTAAGAATTTATACGAGAGAAATAAATATTTAAAGACACACTGGAACGTTATTTAGGCCGAAAGTTAGGTTGATATTTACTACAGCAGGGAAATACGCATGAGATCTTACTTCCTTATGTTGTATTAAAGACACACTGGAACGTTATTTAGGCCGAAAGTTAGGTTGATATTTACTACAGCAGGGAAATACGCATGAGATCTTACTTCCTTATGTTGTATTAAAATTTTTTTGCGCGCCCCGACGAGCCCGACACGACTTAAAGTAGAAATAGAACCTAATTTGGTCGGGCTGTCGGGACTGCGATTTTGTCTGTCTGACCTTGCTTTTCACTGGCTGCTTCTCAGATCTCGTCGTGTCAGGTAACCGGGGGGGGGGGGGGGGGTATTTGACCCCAGTATAAGTCATCAAGGACACTTTCTGTTCTTCCATTTTGGTTAGTTTACCTCCCGTCTTCCTATCCCCTTTTTTGGTACCTCTACTTTACCCTGTGTTGTTCGTTTATTTTCCTTTCCTCCAGAAGGGCGTTTTCGTCGCCATATTGGCGTTTTAATGTTCCTGTTTTTGTTCTTTTTCATTTTACATTGTTCCTGGTATTTGAATAAATATTATAAAACAAAATTAATCACTTCCAATTAATAATTTTAAAAAAAATCACAAAACATAAAAAAGTAACCAATTTAGTGATGTATTTTATATCATATATACTAAGGGAAGGTTCGATTTACGCTCCCAGAACGTGTTGTGAAAATATAACACATAAGTGCACCTACCCTTAAACAGTAGGTAAATATAACACATAAGTGCACCTCCCCTTAAACAGTTTGAACAGATTTAGAGAGGCATTCTACATTTAGACATACGTATCATTCATGTCAATCTTAAAACTATCGTTTTTTCCTCAGATGTGGGAGACTAGTCAACGGAGATCGAAACCCACTTGCAGATGAATAAAAATGTCTCCAATGCAGCGACGATGTATAAATTCTGTGATTACAGGACATTTGAAAAAAAAAAAAAAAAATGTTAGGAGGATGATGCCCACAAATAATTTTGAGAATGAGATATTAAGTCATTATATTACATTTACTCGAGACATGCAGCAGAACTTGTAAGCAGATAATTCCGAATAGTTTACAATGCTGTCTTTGAACGACTTGCAGTATTCCAAAGTACGTTATGTATAGCGCATTCACATATGTTAGCTGAGCCTCAACAGTTTCGCGTCAAAATTAATAACACTCGGTAACCTTTAGGGACAAAACTGCAGAAAAATTAGGTATGGCTGTGTTACGGACACGGCCGTTTGTTGGCTGTGTTCGGGACACGGCCGTTTGTTTTGTGTCAATACGTTTACGTTGACGCGCTCGGACGCCTTGATGTTTATTTTACGTTCCCGGCACCGCTTCACTGGATCATATGGGGTTTTATGGTTATCACTGGATTGCTTTATATATAATCTTGCCAACCAAATGTATGTATTTCGACTCGGCTTTTCGACTAGTATAGGTCGACATTGTGTTAAAGTTTTTTTAATTTTTTACATTAAACTCGTACAATGTCACCATAACCATGCCACACAAATGTTTTTATACATGCAGTCAATTGATCTTGACGAGAGCTGTCGATTGAAACTTAAACGAGCGTCGTAGCTACTCCAAGTCAAAAGTTTACGGAGAAGTTATAAGATTCGGCGAAACGAACTAAAAATTGCGCCCCCCCCCCCCCCCTCCCCAGGCAGACGCGAGATGCTTCGCAGTCTTCACTCAACGTAACATATTCTTTGACCCTTTGGCAATAGAGTGGTGTAAATGAATTTTGAATGTAGACAATAGATTCGGAGCTGCAATGCCAAAATGCATCCCCGAATTTTCTGGATTGCCTCCCTCTATGGTCGCAAATTTAAAGACGTATTCGCGGCAAAAAGGACCTTAGCGAGACTTTAAAAAAATAACTTTTAGTTACTTGCTCCGAGGCATGCGTTTTACGTACAAATAGCACAGCCGACCTCACAAGGGGCATTCTCAGAACTTTCCCAATATAGGAGGGATTTGTGAAGCGCAAGGTTGGTATTCGTGCGGCAGGTTGGCGGGCCCTGCCACAGAAGCATTGATTTCCTTTCCCTTTCTTCGCCGTGCGAGACACTGCACGCATGTCCCATCCGCCTTCTCAATTATTTATAACCGCCTGCTCTCGCTGCCAGCTATTTATTGCACGTAGCAATCGAATAAATAAATTATATTTTTTTTTGTGCTCGCCAAAGGTGCGCGTGGGCCAAAAACAGTAACGCCAATCAAAGAAGTGCGTGATGATTCAATCGCCACAGATAGCGTGATTAATGCTCCTCACGGAACCTAGACTGCCAGACACGTGTTAAGTCCTTTACACAACTGAAAACGTTTAACATTTCACTTTACGTTCCCATTTATTTTACGAAATTGACAATAAACACAACAAACGTAAAGTTAAAATTCAGACAGTTCAAAATCAGTTTTGCAATCTTCGTAAAAATAATCTTGGGTACTTCATTATAAATGCCTCATGAATGAATTTTACACACCATTAATAAGACCTTTATATTAAAATTTATTTTCAAGCAAAAACATCGTTTCATTCTAATTACCAAATCATGTGTCTCCTCTTCACGTGACATGCGTTTGACATTTCTTTGATTTAGACAATACAAAGTTGCTACGAGCTCAGTTCAATATACCCTACTAATGAAAATCGCCATTTTACTCTACATAACCTTTAATTTATACTCGGAAAAAACATAAAATAGCTGCTTGAATGACAGAGTTTCAACTTTTCGAAATCGGCTACAGTTCCATTGTGTCAAGCTCCAAAGGAAACACTATGTAGAAAAGAAAAAGTAACGTCAAGACATGAAGTCAAATGCTAAAGTTTTCAATTGTGCAAGGGCCTTAATCCCCCATCAGCCGGGCCGTTGTTTAGCGGTAACAGGTTTACCAACAAAAAAAAAAGATAGCCTGCTCGCCGTAATTGGACTCGCGGAGGTCGCGCCGGGACTGAGGGCGAGACCTCCGGCTGCTACCGTGGGGAGACGGCCGAACATCGACCCTAACGTCGCAGCACACGTGTACGACCTCACGCAACTTGTCTGGTCGGAAGCCGCTTCTCATAAAGTTAATATTCTGCAACATTGTATTTATCCAGTCAAGTACAGCGGCAGAACAACTGAAGCCGTCTTTGGTGCTTGTTTGTGCTACCAAAGTGATGTTACGGTTTTTTTTAAAACTACAGTTAGAAACCATACATTTCATATTTTTCATTGGGAGTTAGTTAATCAGAACGCGCAAGATACAAAAGTATATAACTGTTATATATATATATAGTTACAACCGATTTAAAACATTATGATATAATTACATTTACTGTAACGCGCGGAGGGATATCTAGTTAGATTATTGTCACATCCATATTCAGCATTAACGTTCATATCTGCATGCTCACTTACGGCTGAGTCGTCGCCGTAGACGGTCGTGCACGATGGCGCCACGTCCAGGACATCATCATCTCGTCTCGGAGTCTGGCTGCAGACTGACAGCTTCTCCCTGTGCGATATGCCTTTATTACCAATTCTGTATTATAAACCAGTCCTGGTTCACCTTCTGCCTCGTGGTAAAACTGCCGAGAGCTTGTTTTGTTCCCGTAGACCCGCGTTGACGTGTCCTTGAGGCTAGACGCCGCGGATGGTTGCAAATAGACCCGAATACTGCTGTGTTTACCAACTGTGCGTTCAGCGATAAGTATGTTGGTTTAAAGGCAGCTTCACGCTGGTGCCCGTTAGAACAGTGACGTCACGTGCCCGTGGTTACTACGCGAGATAATGCACGGCCAGTTGTTTCCACTGTCCGCCCTTTTCCCGCTCCGAACATAGCTCGTTGGGCCGGCCTCTCTGATGTACCAGAAAAAGGACGAGGAGGATCGACATGAGACTAATCACCCGGGCATGCAAGGGTTTTCTACAACCCGCTGATTGGCGCGCGCACACACACACGCACCAACTATGACGTCAGATACGACTAAGCCTGCCTCTTGCGCCGTAACGCACCGAATTGCCCGCGTCCTGAGGTTGAAAGAATTATCCCGTTAGGGAATATGACAGGACTTCGTACATCCCACATAAAAGAATTCTTAGAAAATAAGCTAAATATTACTAAACACAATGTCGGTATTACAGAGCTTCCGCGATCACAGCTAAGTTCACGCTTCTGATCTGACCCAATAGCAAAATATTTTGTAAGAACACAAAGTTATGGCAAACTGTTACATGAAGCCACAAAACTCGCTACGTGTGAATTTTCTACGTGCAACTAATATTTTTCTGTTGTAAGTGTTCAGAGAAAACGTTGATTTATCTAAGAGAATTTTTGCACATAATAAACAGTATTTCAAACAGTTCCCCCCCCCCCCCTTCAAGGTTTCCATAGGATTATATGTGCAAAGTTGTCTAAGTGTCTCTTTCGGAAGACTGAATAAGTTGGCAACACTATCGTGCTGCCAAACGTTAGGCACTGGAAAGGACGCTTAAAAGACTCCTTCCTTTAAAAAAAAATTTTAATTTGAGAATTTAATATTTATAAACAACTAAATGAGTTGTATCCTGCAGAAACCAGGCATGCAACAGATTATGTCTTTTGGGATTGTAGTTTTGAGAAGGGGTGGAGTTGGCAAGAAAAAAAATGGTATCCCCTCCCCTCTTTTCTTTGAAGAATTTGTTAATTTCATGACAACTTGAGGAATATCGCAATTTATTGTTTGATTGAACCTGTTAAAATTGCAATCAAGTGTTAATGCAGACTGGAGAAGCTATTACCAGACCAGCATTCTTGGCTTATCTTTCCATCATAGAGCCACTAAGATGACATATCTAAACTTCTGCCCAGTTTGAAAATGTAATTACGCAATGCTCCATGCTCACCAAAAACTAAAACATGAATGAAGCATAAATTAAAATAAAAAATGAATAAAATGGTGAAACATTTAACGAAAAATTTCGAATTGACTGCCGCCACAACTTTAAACAATCTCAGGGAAACCAGGTGCCTGTTTTTAAACTGATATTATTCTTGCGTTACAATTACGTCAATAAACACTAAATCTAGTGGCAAAGAAATATCAGGCTTATTTAAAAGTAAAGTTTATTAGAGATCTATAAATGAAAAACCCATTGATCCTTGGAACCTCGTTAAGGGGAACCTAATCCTGCAGTTGATTATTTCATTTTTCCAACGCGCTCAAATGGAATAAAATATTTCCTTGGAAAGCATACGAAAAAATATCTTTAGTATTACTAACTTATAGAGAAATCTGGTTTTACGCCAACAGCTAAATGTGGCAATTGAAATTCGGCAAGGTGCATCATAGTTTAAGTCCGTACAGTAGTGTACGAGATGATAGCGCTAAGAAGGGATGCTACGATGTAAACCGAGTGAAAGAACGTGCCTCTGGATCTAATACTATTAATTAAGAACGAAAGCTCGCCTCGTCAAACTCTTTACGCCCAAACGGATTAAGAACGGGGAGGGCAGGGGGATCGCTAGTGCCCCTGGGGGAAGGGGTCCAGTTATGGCTTCCACCTACCCCTCTTTTTTTTCTGGGAAGGGGGGTTATGCCCCCCCCCAGATTCTGGAAGGTGCATTTTTCGACACATTTTCTTGAATTTTAACGGAGGGTTGTATTTTCGTACCCTCCAACCACCAATGGGAACTTAGGTCCTTTCATAAGGCGTAAGCCTTATACCTTGTCACAAAAAATGTACCCTCAAACAACTGTATGCCGGGACGTGCTGAAGTTAAGAGACAACTTTCGAAAGATTATCGGGTTCACAGACGGTGGCTTAGCCCGCGGATTACCCGGTCAGGTCCCCTGGTAACTTTTTATTCAAAATTGTGAGAATGGCACACAGAGCCACAATCTCCTTCGTACTCCAGTCTAACTTCACCGGCTCACATTTATGGAACCAGGCCACTTTCCACAAGGACAATGCAATTACTACGACAGTTAGCCCTGTCTCTTCTGTCATTCACGTAAACAAATACGCTGTTCGAACACTGGCTAGAATTCAGAAACACTGTTCCAGCGAAAAATTACAATTACACTGCAGCCCCAAATCAAAACTGATATCCGTTCCCGAAACGTCGCATTCTATCTGTTTTGTAAATATCATTGAGTGCAAGTTTCTTCGATATTATTTATGTTGCTTAATTATAAAAGTATAATCTTATGAAACGATATATCAAAAGAAAAATATCGATTTCCTGAACATCGGATTCCGATATTCTGACAAATGTAAAATTGCTTGGAATATTACATACCTACAGAGGACACGTGGCATTGCAGAAATACGTGGCACTTGTATTTGGTAAATGTTACCAATGTAAACATGCAAGCCAGCCGAGAGATGAGCGGCAGGTAACTGCAGATAGTGGCCTGGGTGTGGGAAGATACCAGCCAGCGCCTGGCCGCATTCTTAACTCCACGGCCGGCCTCACAAGCTCCCAGACAACCCTGCGTCACCGCCACCGTGTAATTGGCCCACATTCCACAAGTCAGACCCCGCGAGAATCCACTAACGGCGCTCCGAGACGCCCAGTGCATCATTTTACATTTTCTGCCCGGGACTGGGGGCCGCCTCCCCGTTGAGGGGTCAGCACAGTGCCCAAGGGCTCCGCGTTTCAGTACGGACAAAAAAAATGGAGCGGGGCTGTGTTGGGGTCACGGCCGTTTGTATAGCGTAAATACGTCTACGTTGACGCGCTCGGACGCCTTGGTGTTTATTTTACATTCCCGGCACCGCTTCACTCGATCATACGGGGTTTTATGGGCATCACTGGATTGCTTTTGAGATGCTCTTTCCAACCGTATACGATTTCTATATTCCGACTTGGCTTTTTGAAAAGTATAGGCCGAAATTGTGCCAAGTTTTTTACAATAAACTCACACAGTTTCACCATAACCACACCACACGAATGTTTTTACACACGCAATCGATTTATCTTGACGAGAGCTGTCGATTGAAATTTAAACGAGCGTCGTAGCTTCTCCTAGTCAAACAAAAGTTATACTACGCGGAAGTTATGAGACGTGGCGAAACGAACTCACAATTCGCAGTCCTCACTCAACGTAACATATTCTTTGATCCTTTGGCAATCGAGTGGTGTAACTGAATTTTGAATGTATACAATAGATTCGGAGCTGCAATGCCAAACTGTATCCCCTGATTTTATCGTCGGATTTTCTGGATTGTCGTCTCCCACTATGGTCGCAAATTTTAAGGCGTGTTCACTTATAAACACGGCCGCGTGTTGCGAGCGGTAGGCGTTGGTCGCCGAACAGTTACATTATTTCATACACGTACGAAATGCCACTCAACTTGCACGAGTTAATTACAAGTGCAATTCCCTCGCATAAAAAATTAAATTATACGGCATATTTTTCACACCTGTCAAAATCTTGCATCAGGCACATGTAACGGTTAGCAATCCTTCACTCATAAAACATTATTCGAAAATTAAAAAAAAAAATTATGTAATGCTGTTCGCGAGAAGTAAGCTTTTTGAGATCAAACTTATAAAACTGTCATTACTCGTACGTGCATATATTTTAACAGGCGCACTGAGGGACATGCGCCCAGTAAAGTTGGTAAGGATGGATGAAAAGTAGTCTCGTATCTTAACGTCGAATAAAAGTGTTAGATAACCATTTGTGATAACTTAAAAAAAACGAAGTGAAAGTAATATTATAATGCAGTATAGTATAAAAATGTGCAAATAAAAAAAATACTTTTCTAATAATTTCACGGTTTCAATAGACCGACGCATTAATAAAGTGATGAGGCCCTAGTAACGTTAATTTTACATAAGACGAAATAATACACAACGAGCATACATGTACAACTTAATCAGGGCTTTCAAAGGTGCTCATTTTACCGTGAACAGCCTATATCACGTTGTGACAGTGTAGAGTATAAACACGACATTTCTACAAAGTCATAGATTAGTGGTAGGGGAAATAGTTTCTAAATATTTTAATTCGTGTTGAAATCACGCTCTATTAGTAAAATATTTCGACTCAAAATTATTTTTAAACGCAGTAAAACATCGGACTAACAAAAATTGTATTTCTTTCGTGATTTTTTTTTTTAATCAAAGCCTCGGAGACTTTCCATGAATTTTCACAAGGTTCTGTGAAATCACGAAAGTCCGTTAATGAAAAATTTACGTATCCATAATTTGCCGAGTTATGATTTTTTTTACAGCAACGTTTTCCGTGAAATGAAGGAAATCGCTTTAACAGTGTAGAAGTACAATAAACGCTAAAGAAGTTAGTCTCCTGCAGCCCGTCCGACCAATATTCCCTCGTGACACGCAGCGGCCGGCTTTTCTTCTCCCCTCGTTAATTTCTTATCTCGCCGTGTAATATTGTGTGCACGCTTCCTATAAAGACTATCGCTTCTTTCGCTCCACACACGCATGATGTCCTTCCTTCTATGAAGTTCATCTTTGAATCACTCGGATAATTCGTGCCACACGCCAAACTAATATGCTCTTCCTACAGATGCTTTCTGATCGTCCATAACATCCCGGAGTGTTGAGTGAGTGATTGAAGAGATTTGGGCGTGGTATTGAGAGCCGATGAGGGTGATTGAGGCGAGTATGGAGCAGCGCCGGAATGAAAGGGCGGGAGAAACTCCGGCGAACAGCGGCATCGTCCGGCACGATTCCCACATGCGAAAATCCAAGAGTGAACCGGCAGGGATCGAACCCGGTTCGACTTGGTGGGAGGCGAGCAGACTTGTCCACTCGAATGTAGTTCTCGACTCTTTCCTGAAGATGCGTGGTGTCGCGTGGAAACATATGTTCAGTGTGCGAAGCTTGCTACTGACAAACTAAAGCTAAATTCCTTGCAGAGACTGTCCAATTAGCAACGAGCAATACCTGAAGCTGTAATTGCAATGCGGGTGTGTTTGAAATACAGTTTTTTTGTTTACGAATCTATTGAACGTGCGCCCGATGTGCTGATGTAAGAAAACGCATACATCAGACTAAGCTTCTATATTATTATAGGCTATTCACGTTAAAATTAGCACATTTGAAAACCCTGCTTGAAATTTACTTGTGGGCACGTTGCATATCATTCCGCCTCATGAAAAACTCACGTTACCACGGGCCTCATAACTTTATATTGATGCGTCGATCAGATGAAAATGTGCAATTATTAGAAAAGTAAGTATGTTACAAAAATCTGGTAGTTTTTACACTTAGGTGCATAAAAAAACAGAAAGTGAAAGAAATAATTTAAAGATATAAAAAATGGTTACCTAACACTTTTTATTTGACGTTAAGGTATGGAACTACTTACCATCCATCGTTACCAACTTTACTTGGCGAATGTCGCTCAGTGCGACCATTAAAATATATGCATGCAGAGGCAGTGACATTTTTCTAAGGTTGATTTTAAGAGTGCTAACTTTGCCGTGAATAGCCTTTATTAAGACATTACGCACATTTTAAACACAATTTAGACGCACCCCGATACATCTAACACACGGAATTTTCGAAGTGCTGTATCTCGAAATATGTATTTGTGTGATATCCGAACAGAAGTTCTTGACAGACTTATGTATACCGAACCTTGCTACAGACTCTAAGCCAATAAGATGATAGGGTCGTGACTCACCGTCCCGTAGGTACACATTGCACTGTGCCAGTTCAGAGCCTCGCGCTTAGCGGCGATGGCGTACTTGTAGTGCGTGGCAGTGTCGCCCTTATCGCTCCCTCGCTTCTCCACCTCGAACGAGAGGAACAAAGCTGAGGGCAGGCGGGCTGGAGTCTTATGCGGACTGCCTTGGAAGGTTCTGTGAAATCAGAGCTTTCAGTTACGAGTATCTCAGTAAATAAACGTTCTGGGGATATTTTCTCTAGGAAAAAAAAACCTTGCTTGCAATCGCTAATTTTAATCTTATCGTATTACACATTTTCAAAGAAAGAGAAATAACGTGAAAACTGTTTAATAATAGCAAATTCAGGAATTCCTTGCGCAGTTTATGGGAAAGGACGAAAGCCCTAAGTACTTGGCAATTGTGGTTTAATCAGTTGTCCTACACAGAGAGTAACAGATCTAATTTGCGGAAAATTCAGTCACCTGGGAATGTACATCGCAGTCTATGGAGGACCCTTTGTAATGCTGACGTGACTATCGCGCGCGAAGTCGAGTCCGTGAGTGGTCTAGGCGGGGCTGTGGCACGCGCCTACCTGCTGTCCCGGAAGTCAGGGCAGGGTAGGTACCTGCCGCTACCACGCACATATCCCCGCCGGCGTGTGTTGCGGCGCGGCATACCCCGCAGGCGTCACAGCACGGGCTAGCCAAGTTGAAATAAGCATGCAGGGCGAGTAAACGCTGTTCACGATAAAGCGAGCAAAAATGTCACTGCCCCTGCCTGCGTATATTTTTACGGGCTCACTGAGTGACATACGCCCAGTAAAGTTAGTGACGTTGGAAGGTAAGTGTTACCAAATCTTAAAGTCGAATAAAAAGTACTAAATAACCATTTTTAATAACTTAGATTATAAATTTTTCTTTCTGTTTTTTTAATGCGCCAAAGTGTAAAGATGAGCAGTTCTGAAAATTATAATTTTTTCTAATAGTTTCACTTGACCGACGTATAAATAAAATGATGAGGAACTTGGCAATGTTAGTTTTACATAAGACAGAAGAACACACAAGGTGCATACAGGTAGATCTTAAGCAGGTCTTTCAAAAGTGCTCATTTTACTGTGAATAGCCTATATAAAAGAATACACCAAATTTGCAGGTCTATATTATGAAAACCAAACAACCTACAACCTTGGTTGACCAATCAAATGAACCGGGGAACCTTGAGATTTGTTTACCATATCGTTATAAACGTTTACAAACCATACAGGTGACTGCTTGTACAGGCTTTTACGTAAAGGGAGAAACAACTGAGACGTTCTTGTCGAGAACGAGGTAGACGATGCCATCATGTCTAAGCTGTTTTTTTAGCGATGAAGCGACGTTCCTACACAAGGTAAGGTTAAATGGCACAGCGTGCAGGTACGAGATCAGGAGCTCCCACATGGAACCACCGAACACAAGCGCGCTTGCAGAGTAGTTGTTTCCTCAGGTAGAAGAGGCGGCGGGGGACTACATGTTCCAGCCGCTCGTGGTGGTCACGTGGTAAGACATGGTTACAAACTTTGCGGTTCTCCGGGTGGTTTAGTTTTCATAATATAGCCCTTCAAAGTTGGGGTATTCTGTTATGCTCAACCCGTATAATGTTGGCGCAACATTGAGGAACTGAAGGTAGGGGAGGGCTCTCCCGAGCAACTGTCGCAGGAGGGGGGAGGGGAACCACGTGACATTTCTGGCGCTAAACAAACCAAACTGATTAACATCGCTCTCCAATACCGCGCTGCACGACTCACGTTTTTGCGACAGGCAATATCGCCCGACGCGTTTTTAACTTCAGCACATTACTGAAACATCTGGATTTCACTATTAACTTAACTGTAGGCCACAACACAGACACACACTTCGTAAAGAGAGCACAGCAATTATTGCAGCGGGATCTCGTATTCACAGGAAAACATTTAAATGCTCCATTTCACTTCTAACATAGACGAAAGTGCGTGCGGAATACGAAAAGAGCACCTAACAAAGTGTTTATTAAAAACCAATCAAACTCGAAGACAAAAGGTGTGACGTCAATTAGTTTCACGTCAGCTCGAAAAAAAAGTGTTAAGCCGACAACATTCGTCAAAATAACCAGTATAGTCCATGCACGTCTGGGATAAGACAAATAACAAGTACAGTCCATGCACGTCTGGACAAGACAAATAACCAGTACAGTCCATGCACGTCTGGGACAAGACAAATAACCAGTACAGTCCATGCACGTCTGGGACAAGACAAATAACCAGTACAGTCCATGCACGTCTGGACAAGACAAATAACCAGTACAGTCCATGCACGTCTGGACAAGACAAATAACCAGTACAGTCCATGCACGTCTGGACAAGACAAATAACCAGTACAGTCCATGCAAGTCTGGGACAAGACAAATAACCAGTACAGTCCAAGCACGTCTGGACAAGACAAATAACCAGTACAGTCCATGCACGTCTGGACAAGACAAATAACCAGTACAGTCCATGCACGTCTGGACAAGACAAATAACCAGTACAGTCCATGCACGTCTGGGACAAGACAAATAACCAGTACAGTCCATGCACGTCTGGGATAAGACAAATAACAAGTACAGTCCATGCACGTCTGGACAAGATAAATAACAAGTACAGTCCATGCACGTCTGGACAAGACAAATAACAAGTACAGTCCATGCACGTCTGGACAAGACAAATAAAAAGTACAGTCCATGCACGTCTGGGATAAGACAAATAACCAGTACAGTCCATGCACGTCTGGGACAAGACAAATAACCAGTACAGTCCATGCACGTCTGGACAAGATAAATAACCAGTACAGTCCATGCACGTCTGGACAAGACAAATAACCAGTACAGTCCATGCACGTCTGGACAAGACAAATAACCAGTACAGTCCATGCACGTCTGGACAAGACAAATAACCAGTACAGTCCATGCACGTCTGGACAAGACAAATAACCAGTACAGTCCATGCACGTCTGGACAAGACAAATAACCAGTACAGTCCATGCACGTCTGGACAAGACAAATAACCAGTACAGTCCATGCACGTCTGGACAAGATAAATAACCAGTACAGTCCATGCACGTCTGGACAAGACAAATAACCAGTACAGTCCATGCACGTCTGGGATAAGACAAATAACAAGTACAGTCCATGCACGTCTGGATAAGACAAATAACAAGTACAGTCCATTAACGTCTGGGACAAGACAAATAACCAGTACAGTCCATGCACGTCTGGACAAGATAAATAACAAGTACAGTCCATGCACATCTGGGACAAGATAAATAACCAGTACAGTCCATGCACGTCTGGGATAAGACAAATAACCAGTACAGTCCATGCACGTCTGGACAAGACAAATAACCAGTACAGTCCATGCACGTCTGGACAAGACAAATAACCAGTACAGTCCATGCACGTCTGGACAAGACAAATAACCAGTACAGTCCATGCACGTCTGGGATAAGACAAATAAGTGGAAAACTACAATCTGAAATAAATCAGTGGCCTTAATGTGATTGTAAATTAAATTTGAAAAGGTGTGACATTGGCGTTTCGTTCTAAAAATACTTTTTTTTTTTTTTTTTTTAGCAAAGTGCCAAACAATGAAGTCTATGGTTTGGTTTTACGCCGCAAGGTGCAACTTTTCCCATACAAAAACTTGTACAAGGTCGCTCATGTGTGTTAACTATTTTACTGTCGTTATTTTCTGGAATACATTTATATCACATTCCCATCAACATTACAACGTGTGCGGAATTCTGTGGAAATATTTCCATTATGTTACAGCACGGCGAAGCTTTTTCAACTTGGAAAAGGAAGTTGTGAGAGAATTAATAATCCGGCGGGATGGGTGTTAAACATACTAGTCTGCACAACACCTTAGTTTCAAAACCGAAATGGATTGGAAATTCAACATTACTGGCGACTGCTTTGGTGAACGAATTGTACATGACACTCGCTGCAACGCGCTTAACAGATACTGAGGGTTGGTAGATGTCCTACGAGTTTCGCTCTAACTGAACAGAGGTCCGAACAGTTATATTCTATTTGCGGTTTCTTCACATTTCTTGAATAAAACCTTTGAAAAATCACCCAGTTAATGACGTGTTTAGTTCTTTCCTAAATATCAAACGTTTTATAGTTATTTTATCGTAAGTTAAAATAAAATTTTATTTGTATTTCATGAATTAATTATAATAGCAGTTAATATACAATCAATATGAATAAAAATAGTAATTAAACAGATGTGTTTGTAATGCCTACAAAAAATAGTTCTCATGCACACTATAAATAGAATAAGAGCGCACGAATGCGGTGCGTTGACCTATTGGTGTAATTTTCTAGACTCGGTTAAGCTTTGTTTGCATGAGGCGGAGGAATATCCTGGAACTAGAACTTCAGCAGGACTTAAGAATAGTGTTAAGTAACCGTGTATGGACTTCATTGGTCGACTTTTATTCGGCAGGTCGTAGGTTTCGCCCTCTGCTGGATGCAGTAAGGGCCGATTTACCGGACAGTTTCCCATCTTCGCCGCTAGGAAAACAAATGCCTCGTGCAAGCAGTTCAGAGTTAATAGAGCACTTTTAAAAGACCCGTCAGGTGCTACTTTTTCCGTTTTGTATCATTCCGCCGTGTGCAAAATGTCCATTTTCATGGGACTAGCGACTGTTCATGCGTCAGTCAAGTTAAAAAAAAAAAAAAATAGGAACCTTGATGTAGGCTATCGCTAATATCCCAACTTGAACTTTACTATGCAAAAAAAAAACAACAACTTGATCTGCCATAAGTTTAGAAATTACACTCGCGATACAACTTCGAGACATACAACTATTTTACTTATTTCGCTGCCAACTAACTGAGCGATTGGAAGCCAGTGTTTATAGTAGCATGTATGCAGTTACCAGGTAGCGTTTCTGTTTTAAGTTGATTTCATACGTGCCCCGTTTACCGTGGACAAGAGCCTTTAAGAAACTTTCCCGTCCCGTTGCCTCGATGGAACGAAGATATAAATAATAGTACTACATATTTAAGAAACTTTATGTACTAAGATAATCTAAGGAATTTAATTGCAAGTCCTTTGCCTGATCAAAAGGCAGAGTCAAATACAATACAACCTACTGAAATCGCACACGCGATGTTAAAGATGTAATCCTGTGTTTTAAGGAGATTTGTTCAGTTTTATCGACAGCGGGTCATAGACGAATCCAGTGGCCGAGTCAGAATGGGGGAAGTCATCTGTTATTGCATTCACCTGGAGAGTTTTCACGAAACCGAGATCAAGGTTGGCTGGACCGAGCATCGAAGCTACGCCCTCACGAATGCCAATAGAATATATTAAACACTGTTCACGGTGAAATGAGCACTTTTTAAAGCCCTGCTTAAAATCTACTTGTATGCACGTTGTATATTCCTCCGCCTTATGTAAAATTAATATTGCCATGGGCCTCATCACTTTATTCATGCGTCGGTCAAGTGAAACTGTGGACCTGTTAAGAAAGTAAATACTTTAACGAATCTGCTCATTTTTACACTTCGAGTCATTTAAAAAAAAAAAAAAAAAAAAAAAAAAAAGACAGTGAAAGAAGTAATTTTAAGTTATCACACATAATCACCTAAAGGCTGTTCACGATAAAGTGAACACTTTTGAAATCAACCTTAGAAAAAAGTCACTGCCTCTACCTGCATATGTTTTAACGGGCGCAATGAGTGACATGTGTTCAGTAAAGTTGGTAACGATGGAGGGGAAAGTAGTTCCATATATTAACATCGGACAAAAAGTGTTAGGTAACCAGTTATGATAACTTAAACTATTTCTCGCTTTCTATTTTTTTTTTATGCATTGAAATGTGAAAATAATCAGATTTGTACAATATTTACTTTTGTAATAATTTCAGTGTTTCATTTGGCCGACGCATGAATAAAGTGACGAGGCCCATGGCAATAATAATTTGACATAAGGAGGGATGGGCACACAACGTGTTTACAAGTATATCTTAAGACGGGCTTTCGAAAGTACTCATTTGACCGTGAACTAGAGCACCAGGTATGGTGAGCACACGTAGGCAGTACTGCAGTAAACTGGACGATGACGAACAGCAACACACTGCGGTAACAGCTGAGTCAGCACAGCACACAGCCAGTTCTTGCCACACGCTGACCAAGGCCGTGTTTCAAGGTCAGGGAACTCGACATACCACTGCCATTCTCTAAACTTCGCCAGTCGGCCGGCACAGTTACCTAGGGCAAGCACTTTCCAAATATCTTTCACGCAGTGTTGTCCTGCTTTTCTTTGCGTCTTTCGTCTATTTTATTTTTAGCAGTGATCATTCTACTATTTCTACTATTTTAGTTATTTTTGTAGCGTGTCATTGCAATATTTAGATTTTTTTATTTATGAATATTATTCCCAATGTACATAAATTATATATATTATATATCATACATATTATTATATATTTTACATATATTGTGTGTATATATACATATATATGTATATATACATTATATATATGTAAATATATTTCACCTTTTCTTTTCGTGATTAACCAGCAGCCGAAATTTGACGGTATAATTTGGACACAAGCTGTATATATAGTTTCTTGCGTGTGCTAATATCGTTGTGAACGTGATACTGATAAGGAAGTATAATTTACGCCGTATTAATACACTGTTTTTCGTCTATTTCATAGTATTCTAATTCAAAGATTGTTTACACTATCCCGTTGCAGATTTGTGCATAACCATGCAGAGGGAAGTTTTGCACAAAACAAAAATATACAAACAAGAATTTCTTCTCATTAAGTGCCTACAACGCGAAAGAGTAACGTACTAAGAAAGACAAACATAGTCACACACGTTGGGCCGTAATGACTGAGCGGTTAGACTGCTCGCCACCCACCAAGGCGAACCGGGTTCAATCCCCGGCCGGGCCACTCCCGGGTTTTCGCAAGAGGGAATTATGCCGGTCGATGCCGCTGGTCGGTGCGTTTTCTCGGGGATCTGCCGTTTCTCCCGCTCTTCCATTCCGGCGCTGCTCCATTCTCACCTCATTTCACCCTCATCGGCTCAAGACACCGTTGTTAACAGCAGCCCAAATCTCTGAACCCATTCAAATACACGTGTTTACACTCTAAAACATTATTTGTAAATTCACTATATCAGTGTATATGTACAGTGAAAAGCGGGAATAGTAAATTATTTTCCCACGCATCCATGGTGAAGTTCCTACAGTTACTCAGGATAGATTCAAAGACATAGGGAAGTTGCAAAGTTGTATAGCAGTGATTTTAAACATTCCTATATTTTCAACCTGCTGCGTTGAACGTACTATTTCCGAACACCGTATACGTTAAAAACTTCCATTATATTTTAGAAAGTGTACCAGAAAATTTTTTTTATGGTGTACTAACACCTTCTTTCAGAGAATTATGACTATAAAACTGCTTCCCCGCGTAATTTTTACGTGTATGAGTATTCTCTCTCTCTCTCTCTCTCTCTCTCTCTCTCTCTCTCTCTCTCTCTCTCTCTCTCTCTCTCTCTCTCTCTCTCTCTCTCTCTCTCTCTCTCTGCAGGCGCCACATTCCAGTCAACTTCACGGCCAAGGAAACAGGTACTTTCTCCGCGAGGTTGAGGTTGAGGTCGAGGTCGCACAGTCGCGCTATCGCTTGATGGAGATAAATAACAAGTACGAGAGAGAAGGTGAGAAGTCAAACACCGACACTGCGTGACGTCACACCACTGACGATAGTAGTCGACCAAGCTCTCGCCGACGAGCGCGCCGAACAGGAAGACTGCATTTTTGTTTAAGGAGCTTGTCCACCTGAAAGATTTTTTTCCGCATTTGAGGCACTAAAGCAAAGAAACGATTAGAGCGAAAGTTGGCATGTGTGTAAGCTTTGCTTCGTCGAACAATCTTACTGTGGGTCTTCAAACGTTGACCCTCAAATTCTATTCCTGAAAAGTTCGTAGCGAAATTCAACGCCTGAGCCTATACTAGTTTCGAAAATATTCACCCATGACATTTTAAGCTATAACGTTCCAAAATAATGTTTTTGGCCAGAGTTAAGGGGTTCAAATAGTTTCTGAAATAAGCGTGATATGTTAAAATGTCTGAAGCGTTATTTATTATCTAATTTTTACTTTTCTGAATCAATTTTTTAGATCACCAACGTAATGCCCTAACCTTCTAAATACAGTAACTGAATATAAATAGGTCGCAAATGGTACTGCTCAACTATAGTAACCACGAATCATGGATATCATTCCCATCAATATATAAATAAAGCATACATTTTGTTTGTAGCAAACCTACTTTTCAGTGGTTCATCTTTAAGGATAATTTTCTTTTGCAGTAAAAAAAAAGCGTGTTACAGTACATAAAAGAGTTTCGGAGTATAAATATGTAGCTAATGAGTGAGCGTACATATTTGGACGGCTCTTAACATCGAGGTCTTGAGAGCCGATGAGGGTGAAAGCGAGGTGAGTATGAAGCAGCGCTGGAATGAAAGGGCGAGGGGGAACGGGAGATCCTCTAGAAAACCCGCCGACCAACGGCATCGTCCAGCACGATCCCCACAAGCGAAGATCCGGAGTGACCCGGCCAGGGATAGAACCCGGATCGCCTTGGTGGGAGGCTAGCAGGGTAACCGCTCAGGCACCGCGGAGTTTCACGTGGCCGCTGCGCGACTCGATTGTTTGGGCGCGAGCGACACAGTTTGCATGTGATAGCGTTATCGCAGTTCAAATTTCTCTACACACACACACACACTGTCCTCGTTGCACTCAGCCTTGGGGAGTGCACGAGGTACATACTTCCACAAGGGCACGTTTCACTACGTTGTGACAGCCTCCTGATAATGGCGTTGGACAGCAGACCATAGACTGTGTTGCACCTACGCGAAATGCTGTTAAACTTTTAGACATTGCGTCAACCGCGATTTTTATCAAACAGCAACCGTACATTCCTCAGTTACAAGCGACACATCACACACACTATTTTACGGTTTTTTTACACACTAGCTAAACAGAACAAGTAAAATAAAGCGAGAAAAGGGTGGCTGAAAGCTATAGCCTCGATTATTTTGAGACTCGCATTAAAAATGTCATTCCACAAATATCCCGAGACAGCTATAAATATAAAAAAAAATGCGAAGACTTAAAAATGTATTTTTAAAACTAAAAAATAGATTTTTTGTACAATTTAATAAACATATTTAAATCATTTACACTGAAAAACACTAAAACCGTAATTTTTCATAAGTATTAGATAAGCAAAAAATGATATTTGAAGATGTTATGTGATTCAAATAGCATCGCACGAGTGCTTGACACAAATAGAAAACGCATATTTCATATACAACAGTCCATACTATAGCATTTGTACTAATAGTTCTGAAATAGTTCTGAATTCTACTACTGCTATCAAATTCATTGGAATGCGAATAAATGAAAAACGAGTTTTCTTTCTGAACTATAACCAGCATGTTTTGTTATCCGGTGTATGAGCAACATATTACAAGCAAAGGCACTGAAAGACTATACATATTCCTTACTTCTATTATTTAAATACGTATGGGATCATTTTACGAAATAACTCATCTCAAGCAAAAAAAAAAAAGTACTTTAAATAAAAGGTTATATGAAAATATGGACTCTCTTCGCTATTGGTTAAATCACTAAAATACTCTCCTTGCCTTGCCTACGCATTTACTCCTTACTTATATTTCTAACTGTAAATATTGAAATATTTCGGACCAATCGCCGACCTCCCGTGGTGCACTCAATTGGTGCGCCGCCTGTCTGTGGAGGGGGGAAGGTTCTGGGTTCGAATCTTAGGTAAGGCATGGGTGTTAATTGTTAACTCATAAGTAGTTTATAAGCCGTCCTCTGATAAACCTTTAGGCATTACACCGCGGGAAGTTAATAAACCCTTTCCAGTCCAATCGGGCAAATTCAATAGTATGCTGATATTCCGCAAGGGCTACATATAATTCATACTGCTCCACAGGTTTATTAGCTATTTGCCAGAAAAGGAATATTAATCTGCTCTCAAGATACACAATGAACTTCCTCCTCACGTAAATAAATTTAAAGGTGCAGATAAAACCTAGATGTAGATGCTTTTTACCCGGTGTATAACGTCTGATTATTTAACACGTGCGATTTGCATTCCAACACATATAAAGTTAGCATGCAAATCTATAATACTAGTACACGCACGTTTATTTTGTAAACAAATATTATAATCGTCACATGTTTCACATGTAATATTGTTATATCATAATTTTATTTTCTTAGTTCTACGTAATATTGAAGTACACGCAGCAGCTGAAATGATAATTTTCCATATGTGAAATGTTGTAATTTTATTTTGTTTTATAAGGTTTCAAGTAACTTGTTAATTGTGTGCAAGTTGGCAACATTTAAGCGCACTTTTTTGAGTCGTCACGGTATTGGAAAGCACCCTGGGTTAAGCCCTATGTACTCTGTATTAATTTGAATAGTTAACCGCTGCCGATAATGGATGGTGACGGAATGTTCCATACTCCATCTTGAATTAAGTGGTTCACAACGGCAGCAGGCCAATGAGGCCTTGGTTCTAAGTTAAAAGTATAAATCAAATGTTTTAAGGTTAATTAGACCCAAATAAGTATATTACAATTTGAGTGATAAGCCAACGGTACACAGTACTGTCATCAGAACTGATTTACATATAAAATAAGTGTGAGAAACTCTACATTTATGTAAGGTATGATCCCACCTTAATGTACAGTGACCGTTACACGTACGTGAGTATGTTTAATAAACTTGTAAAGTAAGCAGCATCATTTCCCGACACTTTCCAGTGGTCACAAAGTGCCTGAGATTTAATTAACTATCTGATGGCTCTATCAACATAAGCTGTGCTAGCCAGGGGCATTTTAAATATGTAATTATACAGGAACGTAATTTATTGTAACGGCCAAGTGTGAGAACATTAGCTACTTTTATTTTGAACTGAATTAAATCTACTCTGCAAAACCTTAAGTGTGTGCAACATTCATGATGTCTAGATATTTTCTTTTTTACTTTCAAATGCTCTATTTACTTAATTGGCATTTGTAGCAGACATAATGAGAGATATCTTTATAGACCTAGTCCAGCTACTGCGTGCATATCCCTTGCATTTTTAACACTACCAAGGAATGAAACTTTTCAGGCAATGCATTTCTATGATATTTTTACACATTAAATTATTATTTAAAAATTGGAAGCCTTTCATTGCTTGAAATAAATACATAGTTGGTTCCTATGTCTTCCAGTGTGTTATGCAGTGTTGTATAACTATGCAGGGGGCTGTACAGAACCTGACTGTGAGCAGGGATATCCAGGTAATTGAAATTCTGTTGGTGTGGAATACCAGCAACTTCGACGATGGTTTACGGTATGCAGAATAACTGGCAGTTGGCTCATGTTTGATGTTAATTTTATTGCTATGGATTTCTCCCAGGTCGTTGCACTTTAATTATGCAGTTCTGCCTGCATACATTACATTAGCCATAGCAGGGTTCGCTCGTTTTCTTACAGGGGCTAATATTCATACGTGGGGCGTACGTAAACTATATCTCTCTCCAAGTTCCCCCCCCCACACAGTATTTCTTACACCGGTATGTTTAACTAATTCCAAAGTGAACTGTTGCACTATATACAGAATACTTATAAATATAACTTTTAATGGGACGTGATTATGGACAAAATTTTTCCTATGATTATGTTTGTACTACCGTCAACTGGGGTGACTTTGGCTTATTTTCCGCTCATTTAGTCTTAAAAACTGCGTGACAGACCAACATCTATAAGGTATTATTTTCTCAAGTGTTTATTGCATAGAAGAGATTAAAACGATAGAATTCAACATCCTCTTTCAAAACTGTAAACATTTCCTAACCTTTCAAAAGTATTTTTTAAAAAGTGCGACAAGCCCATCTCGACGTTGGGCGACTGTCTTAAGGTATGATATGGTTTGAATTATCCTTTAGGAAAGAACAGTGAGACAGTGTAACCCCATTGTTTCCTTTACAAAAACCAATCTATTAGATAAATACGTAGCTATCTGTCCGCAACTGTTTTCCTCAAACTAGCATATCTGCCTAGTTAAATCCACAATCGCGAGCTTGTTTCCTAATACCATACGGGGGGGGGGGGGAGGGCACTAATTGAATGTTTTTCCAAGTGGCGGTATAAAGCCACCCAAGACTGACAGCACTTTCTAACGGGTCCTGCATGATGTACAGTAGGCGCAGTATTCAGTTGCAAGCCATTCTATTTCTACCTTATGGTAACACTTAATAAGTCCTGTTTAGAGCCTGACCTGCTCTGTACACGTCCGCCAGGCGTAATGATCAACGTAGTCGAGGATTTGTTTACCAATACGGGCGACAATTTAGTGACAATAAAATATTTATAAACAAATATATCTTACAATTTTGCTCAGTAATGCTATAACATTTATAACTACAGTGAGTTTCTAGCAAATAAAACATTACTTTTGATATATTAAAGAACAAGGCTAGCCTTATTAATTGGTAGCCATCGTTACTAAAAGATCATGTTGGCGGTAAAATACACACACATACTGAAAAGGGGCGAAACCCTCATTCGTGATCGCATCTCCAGTTAAAACTGCCACAACTTCGAGATCAGACAGTGATGAAGACGTGGTTTTACAACACGGCCACGTTTTCATAAAAAAAGAATTATTTTCAAAATGCGGTAATGTATTTTGATTTTATAAAAACTCTGTCGATGAAAAGTAGGAATATTTCAGAGTACTTGTTTAACATAAACGGTCTTCTAACCCACAATACAATACACACTGTTTCGTCATTCTCGTTGCTAAAAAAAGGCAGTTAAAGCTCGGAGATTCAAGCTGGTTATTTCACATCTAGTATATGCACTCTAGACTATTCTTCCCTCTTTGATAAGGGGTTGATTCACCCTTACGTTAAATTGGGTCACTTTGCGTTGTAATGTTCGGATATAGATAGCGCAGCAGTGTTACTGACATTGAGTAATGCAAAAGTAAAATTTACACGGGACAAGTTGATTCAACTTAAACGTAACTTACAAGTAACGATATGACAGCCATTCAGACTATTAAAAAAAAATTTTTATATTTATTGTGTCACAATTATTTGTATCCGAATTATCTTCCGTGTTAATTGTTTTGTGTGATAATGGCGTAAGATTTATTTTGTTGCTGAAACCAAATTATTTTGTAGCTGTTATTTGTTTGCTCCAAACTTGAAAGATTTTGTTGGTTCATCTGAAGATTAGCCTAACTCTCGGTGTAAACAACTTCTTGTGCCAAGAAAAAAGGTGAATGCAAGACCGAGTTATGAACCCACATCTAGTCCACCCAACACTACGCCTTAGCTACCTCGTCAAATATTACTTCTTTCAAAACTGAAATGTTTTCAAATATACCCACATATTTTTTCCAATACAGCTTTATCTCTGTTTCCTGTTGAACGTGTTTAACTGCAAGTTTTTATACTATTGTCAAGCATTAATTACTGTGCTAAAAAAACAACTATCGCAATTGTAATAAAAATTATAAAACTCTGGAGCTTTAAACTCGAATGAAGGGAATAAAATATTCAATTACCCTATACAGCCATCTAAAGAAAAATCCCAATACTGGACTAAGCATATATTGCTGTTGCCGCCGCAATTTCTGTAATAAACATATCGGGATATTCCACGTGACCAAGTGTTTTTTTAATCCACAAAAATGATCAGTTTTACTAGTCTGATATTTAAATTGTTTACGGTTACCAAAAAGATTAAATAAATACAATATATGTGTCTGCCAAACACACGTATATAATGCTGGGCCTACCAAGTTAGTGTTCAGGCGAAAATTGTTTCAAGGGAACGAATGCAGATGTTTTGGGCTAGAGCAGATTACTAGGGTAAACTAAATATTATTGAGTGCAAACGAATACGTGAAGTAAACTTATTTTGCGTCTGCAACTATATTTCTCTCGACGTACATTTTCTATTTGCTTATGTATGCAGACATACATACATTAGCGTTGTCCAGATTCCAGTTGCAGCAAATTTGTTTTAGTTTGTTCGCGGTTTATTCACACGTATGACGTGTTTATGTACAGCGTATCACAAGCATTTTATACTTGTGTGAACATAGAAGTAAGTTAATTTCGGTTAAACTGAATTTTTTCTTATATTTTATCTATAAATTACGCTGAGAGAAAATCGCAAAAAATATTTGTTTATAAAAGGCCAAAAATATATTTAGTTGCCCTAACAAAATATATTGTCGAGCAAACAAAATTTGAAAAGCAACAAATTTACTTACGTTCGTCTAACAAAGCATATGTATGAATAAACAAAATCTCTGTGTTTGGCCAAGAAGAATTAGACTGTCAACTAAACATTTTGTTGAATCAACTGTATACATTTGTTTGGCCACTCATTAGACTGCCTTCGTTAGAAAACACAGCTCGAGAGTTTGTTTGTATTTTTGTGACAGGATAGTAACCGTGTTTGTTAGTGCATATACTGATGCTTAACAATCGTATAAACACATTAATAAAACAATTCAACAAGAAACTGACAAGTAAGGCTGTATAACTCGAAATATTTGTTTGCACACGTTGCCTAATATTTGCAGTATATTTAAAAGCTTTCTGGTGTCATCAGTTGTCACATTAGCCGAGATTACTATGGCGTAGCGGTCGGAGGCTGGTGATCTAGGTTCGAAACTCGGTCGAACTTGTAAAAAATTTTATATCTGCCCAGACAGTTTAATGTACGTGTAGACAAGCAAATCTTTAGTCGCACCAACCAAATCTTACAGTTTGGGCAACCAAATGAGAATAAAATCATTTGGTTTCAGCAACAAAATATTTCACTACCCCTATACAAACAAATAATTTGGTTGCACCAAAACATATCTTATTTAATTCAACAAAACCGCTTTCTCAGTGTAATATGAACAAAAAGAGAAAATTGTAGGTGTGTTGGTAATGCCTTATGAAAAGTCCCTACTTATGCAAAATATTATTAAAAGAGTGCGCACGAGTGCAGTGCATTGTTCGTTTGGTGTAACTTTGTAGACTTGATTCAGCTTTGCTTGGACAAGGCGGAGGAATATCCTGGAAGTAGAACTTAGTCAGGACCACAGAACAGTTGTATGGCACAGCGAATGGACTACAGCATTGTATTACGACTGAAAGGACGAGACTAACACGGATGGGAACACAGCTGCGATTTGACGCTATAACGAGCCCCATACTAACTGCAAAATACCCGCCTAGCAGGAGCTACTTTCATGCTTGATGCAGAAAAGCGCGGAAGCTATAAGGGCTATATTATTACGCGCACCAAGTGCACCATGGCCACTAAGTGCCAAGGTTCTGCACCGGCAAGCTGCGTTCACCTGTGGGAATAAGCAGCGGCTGTGATTTTGCTGGTATAGGCTGTTCACGGTAAAATGAGCACATTTGAAAGCCCTACTTAAGATCTACTTGTATGTACGTTGTGTATTCCTCCGCCTTATGGAAAATTAACATTGTGATGGGCCATAAAACTTGATTCATAGTCAGTCAAGTGAAACTATGAAATAATTACAAAAGTAAATATTTAAAAAATCAGCTCATTTTACAGATTGGTGCTTACAAAAAACAAAGCGAAGGAAATAAGGTAAATTATCATAAACATTTACCTAACACTTTTTATTTGACGTTAAAGACATGGAACTACTTTTTCTCCATCGTTACCAACTTTACTGTACTCATGTCACTCTGTGCGCCCTTTAAAATGTATGCAAGCAGGGACAGGGGCTTTTTTATAAGGTTGATTTCAAAAGTACTCACTTTATCGTGAATTGCCTATAGAAAACTGCGGCAAGGTTGAGTGCAGATCCCTCCTTTATTTTTGTTCATACTGTGCGTATCTGAATTGCATATTTTGAGATAAGCCGCGTCAAAAAAAGCGGTTTCTAGCAGCTTTGAAGTGCTCTGAGATGGTCGTTTCTACTTTATACGCGTGACGTCTTGAAAGTGCGCAAAAGGCCTCGTCTTAAGTGTGTGTTCCATATTAGTTTGCTTGTTTTCTTGCATCCATAAGGCCATCTTCCAATACATAGCTGTACAAAGATATTGTACAAGTCGAATTACAGTATACAAAGTTTATACACTGGACATATTAAACACACGCGTATATGTATGTGTCTCCCCGGCCGGCTCACCGGATTTTCGCATGTGGGAATCGTGCAGGACGATGCCGTTGATCGGCGGGTTTTCTCGGGGATCTCCCGTTTCCCCCGCACTTTCGTTCCGGCGCTGCTCCATGCTCCGTTCAATCACCCTCATCGGCTCGCTGTTAAGAGCCGCCCAAATCTCTTCACTCACATATATATGTCATATCACGTACACATATCATATATTTCTTCGTAATGAGACTAATCTTCTTCCAACATGTTGTGGGGCTTACCATAGGTAAGCTCATTGGGCACACGTTTAATAATCTCGTGGCAAGACGTGTATTTTCAAACACACTACAACAGAGATCCAGCTACAAGTATACGGGATCCTTAAAATACAGCTACAGGCGAGTGTTCGGGATATTTCTGTACTAGTTCAATATCGAAAGCGTGCCACGTATACTTCGAAATGTAATATACGTGTACATGCAGGCTGTTCACGATCAATTTGACATTTTTAAGGCCGTGGTTAGACGTTCGCTTAATCTTATTTGTATCCTTTCGTCAACTGTAAATTGTCAAGTGACAAACACGGTACGTAAGTCTGTAAGGCTGTCGAAAGTTGACCTCTGAAACCACAATAAGGCATGATTTATTTGGTTATTATGCCTGCTGAGATGGTCTTAAGAAGTGCTCGCTTTGCCGTTAATATTGTACACGTGCTCGGACAGGAGTGAGAGAGCGTGATTGTCAAATATCGTATACGTGCTCGGGCAGGAGTGAGAGAGCGTGATTGTCAAATATCATATACGTGCTCGGGCAGGAGTGAGAGAGCGTGATTGTCAAATATCGTATACGTGCTCGGGCAGGAGTGAGAGAGCGTGATTGTCAAATATCGTATACGTGCTCGGGCAGGAGTGAGAGAGCGTGATTGTCAAATATCGTATACGTGCTCGGGCAGGAGTGAGAGAGCGTGATTGTCAAATATCGTACACGTGCTCGGGCAGTAGTGAGAGAGCGTGATTGTCAAATATCGTACACGTGCTCGGGCAGGAGTGAGAGAGCATGATTGTCAAATATCGTACACGTGCTCGGGCAGGAGTGAGAGAGCATGATTGTCAAATATCGTACACGTGCTCGGGCAGGAGTGAGAGAGCATGATTGTCAAATATCGTACACGTGCTCGGGCAGGAGTGAGAGAGAGTGATGGTCAAATATCGTACACGTGCTCGGGCAGGAGTGAGAGAGCGTGATTGTCAAATATCGTACACGTGCTCGGGCAGGAGTGAGAGTGTGAGAGTGTCAAATGTCGTACATGTGCTCGGGCAGGAGTGAGAGTGTGAGAGTGTCAAATATTGTATACGTGCTCGGGCAGGAGTGAGAGAGCGTGATTGTCAAATATCGTATACGTGCTCGGGCAGGAGTGAGAGAGCGTGATTGTCAAATATTATATACGTGCTCGGGCAGGAGTGAGAGAGTGTGATTGTCAAATATCGTACACGTGCTCGGGCAGGAGTGAGAGAGCGTGATTGTCAAATATCGTATACGTGCTCGGGCAGGAGTGAGAGAGCGTGATTGTCAAATATTATATACGTGCTCGGGCAGGAGTTAGAGAGCGTGATTGTCAAATATTGTATACGTGCTCGGGCAGGAGTGAGAGAGTGTGATTGTCAAATGTCGGGCGCGAGTTGGCTCCGATCAACAGCAGTTAGGTCGCTGCGGCACGTATGTCTGTGATGCAAGAGCGATGTAAGGCATACCTACGTCATCATCTTGCGCATATAGACCTCGGGTGTGCGCACACTCGCACATCAAGAAAATTTCGTAGGATAAAAATCTATTTTAACGCAACCAATATTAATCGTTTAGGGACAATAATATATTTTGTGGCTGAAAAAATGATTCCGTTCATATCTAGCTGCCCCAAACGTGTAGAATTTTGTTGGCGCAAGTGAACATTTACATGGCTGAACGTGCAATAGTTCAACACAAAAATACACACCAATGAGACATTCGAGCTCGCATCCTTGATATAAAAAGACGCTTTAGTGATCTTGCCCAAAGTAAATACTAAAGATAGATAATTTTTTTTTAAACGTCTAAATGACTAACAGGCGAATAGGAAAAAATGTTCATTTGAACGCAGGCTTATCAAGGTATAGGCAGTTCAGAATGAAGTAAGCAACTTCGAAACCAACCGTTGAGAAAAAAAAAAAAACTACTACCTCTTAAGGGCAATGCCTGACGTAGGACCGCCAAAACGAAATGATAGGATTGTACATGTTGAATGAAGCGTGTTTCTGCTGACTTTAGAATATCGCTTTCAAACAACGAACCTTGCTACAAGAGAGGAAGTAGAAGTAAATTAATTAAAATTTATGTTTTTGTCGATTATGTGCATTAATTTAACCCACAATATCCCGGGTATTAAAAACTTATCGTGAAAGGTGGCCGATACGCAACTAAAATCCTTTCACTCGTTCAGGACCTGTGTTCATGATCGAGGACACACAGCACACGAAGGATATTTTATGTTGAACACTACTCAACAAGGTATAAGTGAATCCGAGTAGCTACCGTCTTCCTAGGGGCGTGCAGAATCAACCTCCTTGACGTGAGCATGAGGGGTAGGGTAAAGTTAGACTCCTTGTGGTGCAGGGGGGTGGCATGCCAAGTAATGTTTCCTTGTGGGTGCAGGAGGGTATCATTCCAAGTCATGTCTCCTTGTGGTGCAGGGGGTATCATGCCAAGTCATGTCTCCTTGTGGGTGCAGGGGGGTGGCATGCCAAGTCATGTTTCCTTGTGGTGCAGGGGGTGGCATGCCAAGTCATGTCTCCTTGTGGGTGCAGGGAGGCATGCCAAGTCATGTTTCCATGTGGGTGCAGGGGGTGTCATGCCAAGTCATGTTTCCTTGTGGGTGCAAGGGGTGCATGCCAAGTCATGTCTCCTTGTGGGTGCAGGGAGGGCATGCCAAGTCATGTCTCCTTGTGGATGCAGGGAGGGCATGCCAAGTCATGTCTCATGGGTGCAGGGGGTGGCATACTAAGTCATGTTTCCTTGTGGGTGCAGGGGGGGGCATGCCAAGTCATGTTTCCTTGTGGGTGCAGGGGGTTGGCATGCCAAGTAATGTTTCCTTGTGGTGCAGGGGATGCATGCCAAGTCATGTTTCCTTGTGGTGCAGTGGGTGCATGCCAAGTCATGTTTCCTTGTGGGTGCAGGGGGTGGCATGCCAAGTCATGTCTCCTTGTGGTGCAGGGGGTTGGCATGCCAAGTAATGTCTCCTTGTGGGTGCAGGGGGTGGCATGCCAAGTCATGTTTCCTTGTGGGTGCAGGGGGTGGCATGCCAAGTCATGTTTCCTTGGTGGGTGCAGTGGGTGGCATGTCAAGTCATGTTTCCTTGTGGGTGCAGGGGGTTGGCATGCCAAGTCATGTTTCCTTGTGGGTGCAGGGGGGTGGCATGCCAAGTCATGTTTCCTTGTGGGTGCAGTGGGTGGCATGCCAAGTCATGTTTCCTTGTGGGTGCAGGGGGTGGCATGCCAAGTCATGTTTCCTTGTGGGTGCAGGGGGTGGCATGCCAAGTCATGTTTCCTTGTGGGTGCAGTGGGTGGCATGCCAAGTCATGTCTCCTTGTGGGTGCAGGGGGTTGGCATACCAAGTCATGTTTCCTTGTGGGTTGCAGGGGGCTGGCATGCCAAGTCATGTTTCCTTGTGGGTGCAGTGGGTGGCATGCCAAGTCATGTTTCCTTGTGGGTGCAGTGGGGTGGCATGCCAAGTCATGTCTCCTTGTGGGTGCAGGGGGTGGCATGTCAAGTCATGTTTCCTTGTGGGTGCAGGGGGTTGGCATGCCAAGTCATGTCTCCTTGTGGATGCAGGGGGTTGGCATGCCAAGTCATGTCTCCTTGTGGGTGCAGGGGGTGGCATGCCAAGTCATGTCTCCTTGTAAATGCAGGGGGTGGAATGCCAAGTCATGTTTCCTTGTGGGTGCAGGGGGTGGCATGCCAAGTCATGTCTCTTGTGGGTGCAGGGGGTTGGCATGCGAAGTCATGTCTCCTTGTGGTTGCAGGGGGTTGGCATGCCAAGTAATGTTTCCTAGTGGGTGCAGGGGGTGGCATGCCAAGTCATGTTTCCTTGTGGGTGCAGGGTGTTGGCATGCCAAGTCATGTCTCCTTGTGGGTGCAGGGGGTTGGCATGCCAAGTCATGTTTCCTTGTGGGTGCAGGGGGTGGCATGCCAAGTCATGTTTCCTTGTGGGTGCAGTGGGTGGCATGTCAAGTCATGTTTCCTTGTGGGTGCAGGGGGTGGCATGCCAAGTCATGTTTCCTTGTGGGTGCAGGGGGTGGCATGCCAAGTCATGTTTCCTTGTGGGTGCAGTGGGTGGCATGCCAAGTCATGTTTCCTTGTGGGTGCAGGGGGTGGCATGCCAAGTCATGTTTCCTTGTGGGTGCAGTGGGTGGCATGCCAAGTCATGTCTCCTTGTGGGTGCATGGGGGTTGGCATGCCAAGTCATGTTTCCTTGTGGGTGCAGGGGGCTGGCATGCCAAGTCATGTTTCCTTGTGGTGCAGTGGGTGGCATGCCAAGTCATGTCTCTTGTGGGTGCAGGGGGGTGGCATGTCAAGTCACGTTTCCTTGTGGGTGCAGGGGTTGGCATGCCAAGTCATGTCTCCTTGTGGTGCAGGGGGTTGGCATGCCAAGTCATGTCTCCTTGTGGGTGCAGGGGGGTGGCATGCCAAGTCATGTCTCCTTGTAAATGCAGGGGGTGGAATGCCAAATCATGTTTCCTGTGGGTGCAGGGGGTGGCATGCCAAGTAATGTTTCCTTGTGGGTGCAGGGTGGCATGCCAAGTCATGTCTCTTGTGGGTGCAGGGGGTTGGCATGCGAAGTCATGTCTCCTTTGGTTGCAGGGGGTTGGCATGCCAAGTATGTTTCCTAGTGGGTGCAGGGGTGGCATGCCAAGTCATGTTTCCTTGTGGGTGCAGGGTGTTGGCATGCCAAGTCATGTCTCCTTGTGGGTGCAGGGGGTTGGCATGCCAAGTCATGTTTCCTTGTGGGTGCAGGGGGTGGCATGCCAAGTCATGTTTCCTTGTGGGTGCAGTGGGTGGCATGCCAAGTCATGTTTCCTTGTGGGTGCAGGGGGTGGCATGCCAAGTCATGTCTCCTTGTGGGTGCAGGGGGTTGGCATGCCAAGTAATGTTTCCTTGTGGGTGCAGGGGGTGGCATGCCAAGTCATGTTTCCTTGTGGGTGCAGGGGTGGCATGCCAAGTCATGTTTCCTTGTGGGTGCAGTGGGTGGCATGCCAAGTCATGTTTCCTTGTGGGTGCAGGGGGTGGCATGCCAAGTCATGTTTCCTTGTGGGTGCAGTGGGTGGCATGCCAAGTCATGTCTCCTTGTGGGTGCAGGGGTTGGCATGCCAAGTCATGTTTCCTTGTGGGTGCAGGGGCTGGCATGCCAAGTCATGTTTCCTTGTGGGTGCAGGGGGTGGCATGCCAAGTCATGTTTCCTTGTTGGTGCAGTGGGTGGCATGTCAAGTCATGTTTCCTTGTGGGTGCAGGGGTGTGGGCATGCCAAGTCATGTTTCCTTGTGGGTGCAGTGGGTGGCATGCCAAGTCATGTCTCCTTGTGGGTGCAGGGGTTGGCATGCCAAGTCATGTTTCCTTGTGGGTGCAGGGGGCTGGCATGCCAAGTCATGTTTCCTTGTGGGTGCAGTGGGTGGCATGCCAAGTCATGTCTCCTTGTGGGTGCAGGGGGGTGGCATGTCAAGTCATGTTTCCTTGTGGGTGCAGGGGTTGGCATGCCAAGTCATGTCTCCTTGTGGATGCAGGGGGTTGGCATGCCAAGTCATGTCTCCTTGTGGGTGCAGGGGGTGGCATGCCAAGTCATGTCTCCTTGTGGGTGCAGGGGGTGGCATGTCAAGTCATGTTTCCTTGTGGTTGCAGGGGGTGGCATGCCAAGTCATGTCTCCTTGACGTGTACAAGGAAAGCGGTGTGCAAAGTCAGTCTCCATGACGTGGATGATGGGGATAACTTGAAAAACCAGTCTCCTCGACATGAGCGCGGGCGATATCGTCAATCTCCCTTAGCTGATAGGGTAGGATGTTAGTGTTAGTTATGGGGAAGTCTATACAGTGTTGCAGGAGCACATCCAAGGCTAGTATCCAAGTCGACGTGTGCAAGATGGTCCCTGCTACACGAAGCCGCGACAACCGGAAGTGCAGGCAGCGACTAGGAGAGGCGCCGGTGCGAAACAAGGTCGACGACGGCGCCGCTCGCAGAGGATGTCATCTAGCACCGGGGAGTTGGCGTCGTACACAGATCTGTGACCCCGGGGTCACGGCTGCCCTGCTCGGCCGTGCTCCGACCTCGTGCTAAACGCATGTTTATGCTCGCCGACACACACACACACACACACACACACACAGTTGAGCAATAAGATGGTCACACATGTGCGAGTTTGGCTCGCTCACCCACTCACTGGCACTCCTGACCACACAAAATACAAACGCACCACTGTTACAAGGCGCCTGAGGGGCGTATCTCAGTTCATGAAGGATGAAGGCCTTAACAAAAATAAAATTACTCAAATCTTATTTTTTATTTATTCACACAGCTGTTATTTACAGCGTAAACCTATATACCTCCATTATTACTCCATTTCTCAATGAGCGCAATATTTCATGTCTGTTTTTACTCTAATGACATTCTGAATGTGTGAGTATGGTTATAGTTAACTCATACTTATCATTAACACACTTTCAGTCTGTTTGTTGCCATCATTTGTACAGGCTGTTCGCGGTAAAGTGAGCACTTTTGAAACCAACTTTAGAAAAAAGTCACTGCTCCTACCTCCTTGTACATTTTAACGGGTGCACTGAGTGACATGACCTCAGTAAAGTTGGTACGATGGAGGGGAAAGTTGTTCCATATCTTAACGTCAAATAAAAAGTGTTAGGCAACCATTAGCGATAGCTTAATTTATTTCTATCGCTTTGTTTTTTTTAATGCGTCGAAATGTAAAAATAAGTAAAATTTTAAAATACTTTCTTTTGTAATAATTTTACAGTTTCAATGGACCGACGCATGAAGATAGCGATGAGGCCTACGGCAATGATGATTTTACTTAAGGCGGAAGAACAACAACGTGCATACAAATAGATCTTAAGCAGGGCTTTCCAAAGTGCTCATTTACCCGTGAACAGCCTATAATGACTTTACCGCACCCGGTCCATTAGTCCAGTCTGTCAATCTTACTCTTTACTGCGTCGATGACTGCAATCGCAGATGTTCCTCCCATTGGTCACTTCTCTCGGCGCCTATCGCTAAAACTCCAGCCACTTAACTCATATCCCGGCCCGGAGGCCCGTCGCACTATTTATACTCTGCTGGCCTTGACCTGGAAAGTTCTACGCACCCCGATTGACGCTTAGAGAAACTAGGGCAGTAATCCACTTGAGAATTCTTCAGATAAACTCAGAAACTCAATACAAACAAGATTAGCAGCGCGCACCTCAAAAAGTATTTTAGTATCGGCTCGCTTTTTTTTTTAAATAAAAGAAACGTGGTTCTTCGTTTACCGCTCACCTGTTATTCAAAACTTCCCTTGTGACTCCACCCTTCTCCCTTGCTAGCATGTAACACTCACTACACGAGTTTACAATTTGATGGCTAACATTGAGCAGTAGATGCAAGCACTGGTACTTCTACAAAGCAATCTTACATTTCCAGCGATGCATAAACCGTTTTAATATTACGGAATTTACAGTCAATAATTGAACAGTCCTTATCATTGAATGCTGAGAATTACGCAACACCTAGGGGCTAAAATATAGTGTTCTCTCTTCACTCAAAAAACATCAACTGTAAATATGTGCAGTATAGCTACTTTTTCTTAAAAGCTTTATTTAGCTTTACTTGAGAGCTCATTATTAGATATAGGATTTATGTACGACATAGCCAACTTTTATTATTCTTTCATCTTCCATTTGGGGTGAAAAGGACATATGAACTAGGTTTAAAAGGTTAGCATGCGACATGGCAGAAATAAAAATAAAAATCCATGAAAAGAAATAACACCGTCATTATGTGTGACCATAAAGATCACGTGATACAGAGTCACGTATCACGCAACATATTGACATTTATGAGGTTATATTTGCATAGACGTAAACGTGAAATTATTGTAATAGGTTTCATTGAAACACTCCATTCAAGACACAGCCGTTTTACGTGAACGTGTTACGTCAAACGTGTCATCGCAATCCTGGTCTTAAACAAAACTTCGTAATCTGCAACCTAGCCTCGGTCGCTGTAGTGTTCTGAGTCTGGAAAATGCATATTTCCTACGAAAAACAAACTCAAACATGTAATCCACCCATAGTTGAAAATGTTTCCTAAAAGCAGTAAGCAGCCTTGAATGTGGAGTTAATTTCAGTTAAATAGACCCGAGATGGATGGGCCCATTACCTAACATAGTAAACCTTAAATTGGCCAAGATTTCAAGTCAGGTATTTCGAGGGAGCGAAAGACCGTAGAAGTGATCTCGCGTCGCAGTAGTCAATCGGAACATGAGTAATGTATGTATAAACAGTGATTTTCACACCGACGTAGTACAACAAATCTGGAAGGCGAAAAAGGACCGGGGCAGGGGTGGACAAAAGGTCAACGGAGTGGAGGGGTCGTAAAATACCCGGACCTTGCCCAAGCTCTTTGCTGAAGGCTGCATAGAGACTAGAATTTGAAGATCGTGATGGACACAATCTTTCGCAGAGCTGATTGGCGGATTACGTCTTCAAAGAAACAGCTTGTTGCGTAACGGAGACTATTAAATAATGAAACCGGCTGTTCAGTGCAAATAAGGGAGGGCTGTCCAAAAACAGAGATAAGTAAATTAATAAAATATGATGTTCCACTATGTGGGAGGTTTCCAGATTACCAATGAAGGGGGCGGATTTCCTGGTAGTGTATTTCCACGCGCGTTACTAGCTACTGCAGTCGCTGAATTATTTCCCCTACGTAGTATCCCTTATTTAAACACAGTTCTGTCCCGTACAGTGAATATGAAGTACAATTACCAAGCTAACTGTGCAAAACCAGTGGAAACGACGTGGATATGATTCGACGTTATAACACTGTATGTTTCAAAAGTGCTTCGACATCGTTACATAACTTCTCCAAGAAATTTTACAACCAATTAAATTACATTCAAATTAGTAAAGTCGACCTCCCGCGGCGCAGTCGGTTGGTGCGCCACCGATCTGTGGTGCGGGAGGCTCTGGGTTCGAATCCGGGGTAAGGCATGGGTGTTAATATAAGTTAGGTTATAAGTAGTCTGTAAGCCGTCCACTGCTAAGCTTTCAAGCATAAAACTGGCGGGCGTTAAAAAGACCTATAAGTATTTTAGTCGCATAAAAGTGCTTATATTTGGAAAATTGAGACAAACGCGTTCATCAGAGTTGACAATTTGACCAACAAGTTTTACTTGTGTGGAGTAGGTCAACCTAATCTGTCAACCTCATCTTTAGTCTTAGGTGCTGTCCTGCATGCGCCAGAACTGTCTGCCGACATTACAAAATCATTCACATTAAATGCTAATCAATTTGTAGAACTTGTAAGACGTGGTCTAACAGCCGTAATAAACTTTACTACAGATTAATATGTTTGTTTGTATCAATTCATATTTAGTATATAAAATCTTGGCACAATGTAGAGCGTATTCCTCGTTTACGTAAGCGTAGTAAGCATATATCTTGCGTAAAGCTCGTGACTATTCACGTCGCTTGCGATCAGGCGCGTTTCAGCGCGCTCTTGTCGCGGGATGTTGAACCGACGTATTGAACATACATTATTCATATTACACGTGTGTGTATGTCGAGGTATTTCAATACGAGCTCACGCAGATCGGAATCTTCAAACACACGCGGTCAGTCATTTGAATTCCTTCTTGTGTTTCAAAGTTTGGATTGTGTTTTACCCACAGAACTGTGTGTAAACGAGGACTTCCTCGGCACTCAAACTCTACACGCCACCAATAGTCAACTACTTGCCCACCAAATACATCGTGATTTGCTAGTGACAGACACCTGTCGTACATACAAACAAGTGAAGTTACGTGTAAAAGATTGTAAAAAATTACTCAAGGCGCCTGCAATGAACCCTACTATAAGCTGTTCATGGTAAAATGAGCACTTTCGAAATCAACCTTGGAAAAGTGTCACTGTCGCTACATGCAACGATAAAAGTAACTATCACGTGCCCAGTTAAGTTGGTAACGACGGAAAGTAATGTAGTTCCACGTCTTGACGATGAATTAGAAGTGTTAGGTTAAATATTAGCGAGTACTGAAACGATTATTTTTGCTATCGTGTTTTATTAATGCATCATACGTGTGAATAGCAGCACATTTGTACAATATTTAGTTCCTTAATAATTTTACAATTTTACTTGGATGGCGCACGAGTAAAGTGATAAGTATAATGGCAATGATAATTTTACATGTGGCGGAAGAACATAAAATGCGCACGCAGGGCTTTCAAAAGCGCTCAGTTTATCGTGAACAGCCTTTGCAAGTCTCTGCGCCAATATGACAGGGCCACCGCTTCAAATCCCATGGGTAAAGGCAGTGCGGCGAGAACATTGCAGACTATATAATTGTGAGCCTTGCTCGTGGAGACGATGGCACTCCTGATGTGCGTGGCAGTGTCGCCCTAATCTCCCGCGCGCTTCTCAGCCTCAAACGCGGTAAAAAGCTCTGGGTAGACGAGGGCCTTAAGGTGACAGGTCGCCTGGGTCGGCCACCGAACTCTGTGCGGAGCTCCAGCAGAAAACATTTTATTAAAAAAACCGTCGAGCGTGCCTGAGTGAGGTCTGCTCACGAATAGCATTTAAAGAAACGTCACCCGTCTCTATACGTATTTCATTACCGCCATTTCTCTCTAAGGCATGTTTTTGTGATAGTGAACAAGGCTGAAACGGGTGTTTTACAGTCATTTTTAGGCATGGACATTCCGGTACAAAACATTAAAAAAGGCTCAGGTACATGCATAAAACCTTTATTTTTATTATTGCGTCATAAAAAGGCATGGTCTCCGCTGAAAGTCTCATAGAGGCGCGTCATCGACGGCTAGACTGCACGCCTGAGCCTTGCGCGTAGAGGCGATGAGATGTTTGATGCGCATGTCTCGGTCGCCCCTAGTGTCCCCACACTTTCATGCCTCAGACGTTGCAAATTCATTCAACCAGGCGGCCACCTTAATACAAGCTGCCACCTTGGATTTGAAAGAGTATACTTTTGGAACGGTAAAATACTAATTGGGTGTGGCTGTGTTAGGGACACGGCCGTTTGTTTTGCGTGAATACGTCTACGTTGACGCGCTCGGACGCCTTGATGTTTATTTTACGTTCCCGGCACCGCTTCACTCGACCATATGGGGTTTTACGGGTATCACTGGATTGCTTTTGAGATGCTCTTTCCAACCGTATACAAACAACCATTTATTTTAAATTGCCATTTCAGCTTGCAAATTGATCGGACAGTTGATACCAAATTTTACTTTGCCATTTAATCTCTTGCCTTTTCAAAAATATGGCCACAGTAAAACATATTAAAGATATTTAAAAACTCCAGGCTGGATGGACTTGCCTGCTATTCATATTTATACCTCTCAAAACATTATTTTCTCCTCGCGTCCACCTGATCAAAGCAACTGCTGACGAATGACGAGCCTTAACTTCCGACGAGAAAAAAAAACTTGAAAAACCCTCAGGTTCCTGCACAAGCAATTTCTCTAGCAAACATTTTTAAGAATTATAAATTGTTTACTCGGATTTCTAATTAGATTTATATCTGCAAGAAGATGAATACTGAAGATGTGTTTAAGCCCTATCGCGCACCTAACTTTGCGTCAAAGTGACATCATGACCTATTCTCGCTTGAAGAGCCTAACATTTTACAAGAGAGAGAAATTTTACCATCACATAACTTATATGGATGCTCCCTCGAGGCCGATCGTCAGTAAAGTTGGTAACGATGGAAGGGAAAATAGTTCCATATCTTAACGTTGAATGAATAGTGTTAAGTGACAATTTGTGATAACTTAAAATAATTTCTTTCGCTTTGTTTTTTTAATGCATCGAAGAGTAAAAATAAGCAAATTTGTAAAGTATTTACTTTCTAAATAATTTCACAGTTTCACTTGACCGACGGATGAATAAAGTGATGAGGCCCATGGAAATGTTAATCTTACATAAGGCAGAGGAATACACAACGCGTGTACAAGTAGATTATAAGCAGGGCTTTCAAAAGTGCTGATTTTACTGTGAACTGTAGTGATTACAAATGCTGTATTTACATATTTCGTAATCTATCATCAAAATGAATGTGTGTTAAATTCCCCCCCCCCCCCCCTTTTTCCCAAGTTTTGCAGGATTTTTCATACTATAGGTTTCTTTCATTTTATTCACTGCTGACACAGCACTTCCACCCCGCCATCCTGCCGAGCCATTGGCACCCTCTATACGTATTTGTGGACGAAGAATTTGTCCCCCCCCCCCCCAAGTTGTTAAAATTTACAAGTTATATTTATAACCTCTAATAATCAACCATTTCCTCCCAATTTTCCATAAAGATGGTTGTCTCGGCCGATAGAAACAGTAATTCTCGGATGAGACTGCTAAAGTCGCGGACGGATCTATTTTCCCAAACTTTTACAATGCAGGTGGGAAGTTGTGATGGCGCTGTAAACCCCCCACCGAGGAATACCAACTTTCCCGTTCAGCGGTGCCAACAAATGTTAACGGGACGGGCAGACCAGACAGCCCCCACACTCGCGTACGAGCCATAAAGTGCGCTCAAAGCTGTCCTGCCATAGCAACGGCCGCGCGGAACGAACTCTATGTTTTTAAGAGCCCTGAAATGTGCCGCACGCTTTCTCCAGAAACCCACGCGACGTCACAACGCAGATAGCGCTAGTTTTGTCGCTCGACGAGAAGTATTACGTCAGGCACGTCGTTTGAATGCGATTTCGGCTTCGCGGATGTGGACAGCCGTGACATTCTCAGACACCGGGAGAGCTGGACCAGCCGGCGTCCAGCGAGGGGAACGATAAGGTCGACACTAACACGCGTGCCTAGTCCCCCGTCGCCCCTACGTGCATTATTTCCGTGTTGCTGCGTGTAGGGATGTTGCGATACCATGAAAGCATTGCTACTGTAATAGAAAGAGGAATCGAAATAATTGTATCGATACTCATTTCGATACCAGTAGGCCAATCTCAAAAAAAGGAAATCGATACTGATATAATATCAGTACCACTTAATTTTGTCAGTCTGTTATTTTCCATTTTAAAAAATGTTATGTTTATACATACTTATTTTAAATAATCTAATGCCCAGATCGTTCTCTCATTTCGAGGTCTCTACATAATTGTTATTTTTCTTTCACATCTGATGTTTGCTTTAAAACAATAAGAGCGCAGCACTTATTAGTATTAATTATATTTGGGAGGATCTCCCGTCCCCCCCCCCCTTTTTTCATTCCAATGCTGCTCCAGACTCACCCCAATCAACCTCATCGGCTCTCAAGACCTCGTGGTTACTAGCCGCCAAAATTTCTCCACTCATTCGGCGGGAACTCCCCGCTGAATTCCTCCGGGTGCAGGGAGGGTTGCCTACTCACTAGGCCATGCTATTGCTACCACTGTACCCTTCGTTTGCGATTTAACCGGAAACAGTGGGTCCTAGATAGTTGCAACTAGGAGGGCTTATTTGCTATTTACGTCGTCCTGCTTCATCCAATGGTATCCACAGTCACTTTAACCTCACGGTGTGAATGTTGCATGCAATCAAAGGGTGCCAAACCCCTTATTATTTACATGATGGGTATGTGTACGACGGACCATTCCTTCCTTGTACCGAAGATATTGGTTTCATTAATCCGTATACCAATTTCTGTTCCTCTAACGCTAGTGTTTTACTTGATATCCTACGTAATATGATTGTCGCCCTCCGGCTTTAGGGACTTCTACAGCCGTTAGTATTTGAGATGGACCATGGGTGTCCTGTATCGATCTTCCTCTTTTCCGGTCACGAATCACGTGCCCGAGTTTGTACACATGTTTCCTAAACACGCTGTATCTCGTGCGGCAGTGCAATCACATTGAATTAAGAGCAACGCAAACATAAGTTCCCACGAGAGAGGTTGACCTAACTTCAACATAAGATAGAGCTAACGTAATACTGGCCATTAAAATACGAGGGATAATTATTTTTTCTTTTCTGTGTTCGTTTTAATTCCTACCAATTTCCAACTTATCGTGCCGCGATTGCAACGGACCTACAAGGTACGTTTCGTTTGCGAGCATTTGAATGATCAACATTTGGAAAACTGTGGGATTAAAAAATGTGTAAGCCTACATACACGTGCAAATTGAGGGAAGTTTTACAAGCATTGTAACAGCACGTGTGCATTTACTTGTTAATACCGAGCGTCACAAAATTACATTTACACGTTTTGTAAGTTCAACACAAGGAAAATATTACAGATAATCAGATGAAAAACAAACGCTGTAAGAACAATGTTGGAAGTGTGAGAGCGCATTTAGCCGTTCTTCATTTGTCAGTGCCGTTCGCTACGTGTCTGTCAGACGACTTGTGGAGGCCATTCCTCTCTTTGACAGAACACTGACAGGTGAAAGTTGCTGTACCATGTTGCAGCAAAACATTGCACCAGTTGCTCACCAAGTCTACAACCAGATGACGAATGCCCCCCCCCCCCAAAGGGCGGTACACCCTGTCACATTACCCCCGAGACACATGGTCGCTCCTGCATGGAACATTCGTTGGGGGTAGGGAGAGTTTGATGTAGGGAAAATTCCCGCCAATAGGTAAGCGCTAGTGTTCCAAAGATGTCACTTTTAATTAAAATGTTAAGCTACGTGAATAATAAAAGCGAAATATTTCACTTAGTTAAGTAGTTATTTTATATTTGGTTTATGATTATTGCAGTTATTTTGTTTTTGAAGGTAGAAAATATAAAAAAATCTGGTACACAACGGGACACTAGCGCTTTCCCAGCGGCGGAAAATTAAGTTGCCAAACTAAAAGCAGCATACTTTCCTACCTGAGTGGAATAAACCTTAACAGAGTCTAGGAAATTACACCAAGTGACAACGGGCCGCATTCGGTGCAATAATATTCCGCATGAGAACTATTTCTTACTAGGTATCACCGACACGCCTATTTTCTCACTAACTTTATTCGTATTAAATGTAAACGAAATGTTATATGTTTACATATGAAATACAAACAACACTTCAATTTAACCAAACATAATATTTCTCTGTGTTTACACAAGCATAAAACACTTGCAATATATTGGCATATTTAGGAAACAACCAAACAGGTTTCAAAAATGTGTAGATACGGCGTATAGACTGACATCTGATATTAAATTTAAAGTCAAAATTTGAGAAAACTTCACCGCGAGTAAATCAAACATGCCGTATTTGTGGCTTTAATGAACACAACATGCGTGTTATTATAACTTTTTCGAAATTTGCACAAATCAGGATGTTAAAATACAATTTTATTTGTTACAAAAAAATTAACCATGTGTTATTTTTTAATGCTTGGTATTTTAACGATATTATCATCGATATGTCATGAAAACAAAAAATATAAAAACATTTTGATCATTGGCTAACTTTAAAGCATTTTTTTTTTTTCACTTACAATGCCGTCCCGTCCTTACAGTTGACAAGAGGAAGAGTATAATTTTAGGGGAAGGGGGGTTGGGGGGGGTGAAGGACAAGAATCCAGGGGCGGCGACAGGAAGGGTGAGCCGGTTCCGCTGCGCGCTGCTGCACCGGAACAACGCAGCGCTGCCACGCGGCGGCGCCCGGCACTAAACATGCACACGACCAGCCCTATCACCCACACTGTCTAGCAGGCTCCCATACATATACCTGCGTTTACAATAAGAAAATATATACGTCGAGAATTATGCAGTAACAACGGTTCTGTGTTACGATTCGGAATTCCCGTAATAATTCTATAGCCCAGCCAATGAGCGCTGGCAACAAGTCTGTACTGTTTAGTTTTGTTTCATACCTCACCTCATAACTCAAACAAATTTAGGCAGAGCAAGCTTCACAGCAGGCATTTTCTAACACAGAAGCTTATCTTTGTGAACAAATAATTATAAACATGTGCGTACACACGCCTTAAATATTTATAATAAATACATTATTGTAAATAATAGTTTCTCGCCAACAGCAACGACTTCTCTGTTCTGATTGGTCACCGTGTCACAAGTTTTACTTAACATACAAGATATAGACCATTGTTTTAGCACTTAAGGGAATCCCAACACCACACACAATCTGCTAAGTTCCGTTGGAAACTAACATAAGATAGCGTCGCTTCAGCACTTCTGTACACTTCATAAAGCGTACTTAACACTTACCTTCTCTATTGAAAACCCAGCAAGTCGCTACTCCCCTAATAAACGTTCTTACTGTAACCCCCGCTCATAACAGCGTATTTTGTACGTAAAATACTAAGTATTACTTACGACTTATGTTGACAGCAAAGTACGAAATAGCAAAGATATATTTCAACGCCTCCCAGCGACACCAGGCGCCTGCCAGCGACACCAGTTGCATTTGAAGGCATTATGTGAAACATAAAAGTCCTTTAATAAGAAATATTCAGTTAGTTAATTAAAAATTAAGTTATGAGTCTTAAAGTATCGTCAACAGCGCGGTAGTTATAGTCTATGCCACGAAATGGTACACTTTTTTTTGGCAGTTCTAAATGCCGTGTTTTTGTAAATATTATCTGTAGCAGAAGGAGATACTGCTGTATCCATGGAAGCAGCTTGATACAGAACTGTCAAAAAGCGCCCCCCTCCCACCCCCTCCATAGAGACGGGGCAAGTTGCTGAGAGAAACAGAACGAGGAAGGAATCTGCCACGGACTGTAGTAATGAAGCATCAGAGCCAGCAGTCTCCCGGAGGGAACTCGGGACTACCGGAGCGGGCATCGATGTCAGATCCTCCCAAACACGAGCGCGAAGGCCACGCCAAAAACAACTCCAGACTGGCAAGCGCCGTTAAGATGCAGCATCCGCGGGTTGGGAGGCGGGCAGGCTTGACATCCTCTCCAGAGAAGATCTGGAGGCTCCAGCTGGGTCGTCCCAGCCTCGGCGACGTCCAGACGATACCTTGACGGTTGGCAAGCTCTAAGCCCTAGCTGGAGTTTGGGGGTGGGTGTTGCTACCAGTTTACATCTTCGCCACACGAGTGCCGCGTCTTGGCCAGTCCGGGCCCCGAAGACAAGCTCGAGTGTCGTGCCGTTGCCATTAACACTACAACGCCTCACAAGCTACACTGTTAAAACACTTACAGTAAATATAGGTACGGAAACTCAATCCGTAATGACAAAACACTGAGTGAAGTCCGTAAATACAAAATACAGAAAATCTGTGTAATTCCTATAGCCTCGGATTTCTTTTCTGGGACGAGCGATACCGAGTCTACGCGAAGTTTGCTTCGACACTGTAAATAGAAAATTATAGTTTCTGCTGCAGTTGAGTTACCCACGCCTCTAACACGCATTCTTTCAAACGTTACAAAGTAGCATCAGGTGTCTGTTATATTTAGCAACACTTTAAATACACTAACTTTTCCGTAGAAACTTAAAAAGTTACTTAAGTGTCTTCGCTTGAAATAAAGTTACACCCAGGCATATAATATGAGAACTGTGAGTGGTCGCAGTCGTAGGCTAGTATGTCTGATAAGTGTTCGAGTTTGCTCAAGTATAAAATATTTTAATTTTTTTAAATATATTTTTTACACGCAGTAGAACGCCCACAAAGAAAACTAAAGACGTTTCTTTAACTCTATTTTAAACTAGAAATAGAGAAAACTAACTAGAAAATTAACGGAATGGTTCTGTGAATTCACGGGAAGTTTCTTGAAATTTAAGGAAAGTCTTCTTTTTGGAAATCTGTGTGTTCGTAATTTTACCGAGTGTTTACGGACACCTGTGGATGAAGTTTTACCAACACTTTGCCCTAAAACGAGGGAAATTTCTTTTTGACAGTATATTAGGTCACTCGCATTATGGAATACAATCGTTGCGTGACATGTTTTGGAATGTGTAGCAGCGCGGGAAATTTAAATTGGCAGTACGAAGATTCCTTCTGTTGTCATTTTTTAAATGAGAAAAGAAAACAGTTCAGAAATAATACTTAATACATTACTTAATACAATTTGTAAGCCATTCCTTAACTTACGCTGCATTTTTACTCTGTTCCCGCTTGTAAACAAGGGGAAATAGATATTCAGAAATATTACTTAATGTTGATGCATTCTCCAAGACACGTCATATTTATTCTTTTTATAATGTTTCGAAATATTGTATGACTAGGTAACGGAGAATGTTAGTCGCAGTTCAAAACCATAAGGTTGTTCCTTTAATACTGGCATGCTCTTACAATGGACTTTCAAGAAATGGGCCAGTGGCTTAACACACTTAACTTACCAATTACAGAATTGTGCCCATGTTATCAGTAGCTTTACCCGTGTTACGGAGAGAGGCTGTAAACTTAATTTTTTTTTCTTTGCTATCTAAATATCCTTTTACTTGAAACATCTATTATATTCGTAATTTTATTAATATGTAAAAACATATGTCTATTTTCAAAAGTTTCTATATATTAACTCCAAGGTTCTAGATGCAAAACGGTCTAATATCATTTGATTCACACACTAGTTCTGCTTTTGTGTATTTCATCGGAGTTTAAGACACAGATGTGGGAGGAATTTAAATATTATTGAAAGTAAATATTGTATAATTAGCATGTCTCCATTACGCACGTGTGTTAAGAGAACTCGAGTTATTGGTCTCGTGCTAAAATATACCCCTCCTCCTCCTCGAACTTTCAACACGGCGCATCCCGCCGGATATGTTTACCTGATGTTATAGTCTGGTCACTGTAAACTGAGCACTTTAGAAAGCCCTGCTTAAGATCTAATTGTGTGTACGTTTGTTATTCTTCCGCCTTATGTTAAGATTAACATTGCCATGGGCTTCATCACTTTATCCACGCGCCGGTAAAGTGGAACTGTGGAATTATTAGAAAAGTAAATATTTTACAGATTTGCTCGATTTTTACACTTCGGTGAGATTAAAAAAAACATAAAGCGATAGAAACAATTTAGGTTGTCACAAATGGTTATCTAACACTTTATATTCGCCGTTAAGATACGGAACTACTTTCCCACTTTACTGTGCGCATGTCACTCACAGCGTCGAATTGAAAAGTGCTTGCTTTGTCGTGAACAGCCTTTACGAGAACGACCGGAAGAGATTACCAAAATAAACACACCTGATATTATTTTCGGTTAACTTTCGCCACAAAAGAAATCTTAGCACGTAATCGATACTTGATTTAAGTGAAGTGAAGAGGTGGTACTTTCTCAAGAGTCCAGAACAGCACCGGTATAGCAGGTGATGTGATCTCTGAGAGCAGCATGACATAGCCTCATGCAGCTTTCTCTTGGCCACTTCCTTGCAGGGCAGCATTTGTTCATCATTCCTCGGTTGTCAAGTCACCAAGATGAAAGTGGCGTAGTGCCGTTTATTCCATACACGCAGCACAAGCAATACTTGCCCCATATACATTGGAAATGCTTGACCCTTTATAGTTTTCGCCTTAACTTCAACACACATCACTTAATTTTGAGTTTCCCGTTTCCGATTCGAGAAACAGAGTTTTCAACTCCCGTACTGTAGACGCATAGTGCTGCTATCTAGTACTTATTACCACAAACGGGAACGACTATCGATGAATCATACTCGCTCGAGGTGTGCCATGTTGCTTGCGTTCCTTCGGCAGGGTTGGCAGTCGTTCTGTTTGAGTCATCCAGTCCTACATTTTTCCTTGGATAGTGGTTGAAAGTGTTCGGGGAAAACGGGAGTTTTCTTATAATTCGTAATACAATCTCTAAATAATATTTAGTTTAATTATTATTATTACAGTCATTTCCTTTCCGTTTTTATAACTGATGTTAGGCATTATAAAACGGTAAATACACGTGGGGAGTAAGCAAAATTGTAAGTTGCGTTTGTTAGTAGAAATTGCTTACCCTGTAAAAAAAAAAAAACTCTCTACACGCCACTGAAGGGGCGGGGCCTCACTATCCACGTGGAACCCACATTGTCTTGTCGACGAACTACAAACTACAAAAATGAAGAAATGATTGCATAACATATCTTTGTACGCATTTCTTGTTCCGGTTTTTCTCGTTTCCTTTTTCTTCTGTTTCGGCAAAATGACGCCCCACAGCATGTTGGAGGAGGATTGGTCAAAATATGAGGAAAAGATGTGATGCGTGTACGTGTAGTCTGGCATATATATATATATATATGTGTGTGTGTGTGTGTGTGTGTGTGTGTGTGTATTAACTATGTACACTGTATTTGACTTGTCCAATATCTTTGTATAACTATGTAATGTAAAAAGATCTTGCGGATGTAATAAATACACCCCTACCTCCACCTCTCAGATCGATAGTACAACCCAACTGTCATCAGTCACGCCCTCAGAAGACAGCCACGGAACTGGGTAGACAGGACGCAGTGTTAACCGTAGTCTACTCGCGGTTTACTCACACTTTTGAATCAAACCTTTGAAAAATCTCCCCATGTACGACGTCTTTGATTGTTTAGTAAATTTTTTAAGTATCCTATTTTGGTTAAATCTGACTTTTTATTAACGCATTATAATATTTAATTCACAATTAATACGAATAAAAGCAAAGAGAACATATGTGTTGGTATGCTAAGTTACTAACCACCAATAGCTTTTTTTTTTCTTACATGTTTTGACTTGTGACCTTCTAAATATGGATTTTTAACTTTGTTAATATGGATTGGATAGAATTTTAGATCAGAAATAATTTCACAGCAGAACTTTACGTAGTTTATTGTACTGACCTCTTAATACTTGTGCGGGACCGATTCTAAATTTCCTGAGCGCCTGACTTGGTGCGCATTCTTCAATTGTCAACGATGTCTGAAGGGTTGGCGGTCCTGAGCTACAGGAAGAAGAAGAGATATCATGGCGGTAAGTTACGTCGTGTGCAGCTGCTGCCAGTCGGTTTTTTTCTCTCTGAAATTCGTTGTACAGTAGACTAGTGGCAATTTATTTTTAGTAGTGGTAAATTCGCCACAACACTTACCCAAAGGTGTTTAATGTACGCATGATCATCACGTTATAATCGATAAAGGAACACACATCAGGCTAGTACTATTCATGAGTTCTCGTTTCATCTCACGTGGTTTCCTACGCTGTGTAAATCAGAGACTAAAGATGGGGTGGACCGATCTCGTTGGCTCCACACAACCAGCCTCCGTGTCTCACCTGTTTTTTTGGGGTTATGGCGTGGATTGGGTTTGAGGTTAGAACACTTTAATAAACAAGTGTTTTTGAGATGTTTTTATACTTCTTCTAACCAATTTGTAATGCTTTATGATTAAATTCATACTTGTAAAAGTGTTTTATTAATATAATAGTGCTTGTCAATGTAAAATTAAGATAAAAACAAACACGTTTATCACTGTTGACCATGTGACTGACATTTGTGTAGGATCAAGGTAGGTAAATGTTGGGTACATGCGCAGAAGACAAATAAGCGGTCTACCTCATCTTTGGTCTATGGTGCGAACAACTCATTTGAATTTCCAGTTTTCAAGGCGAGTTGTGTCATATAATACTTGAGTTAGGCCACAGGTGGTACTGTGTTTTCCACCTTGAAGTTTGTAACTTGTATTCAAGACAACGCAATATATTAACTAGTTCCATAATGTTACGGCGGCGCTGCAGAAAGTCCCGTCCCGCTAGCGCTATAGCCTTCAATGCGGCAGCCATAAAGGCGAAGCCGCACTACACTTCGCGTGTAAACGTGACATTATTCGCAACACTCACACCAACTCCAGCTGACAGAGTTCCCGTCTCTCCTATCCGGCCACAGCCATTCTTCTGCGAGGTTCATCGTGGACGACATTTGCAGTTTGAGGCTCGCAATAAAAAAAAAAAAAAAAAAAAAATCTGACGAAATTTGAATCTGAAAACTTACCAGTACATTGTTCCTGGTCGTCTTGTTTTTAGTTCAGGAATTATGGCTGAGAAATTCTGCGACGTGATAACTTCATAACTGAAAACACAATGCTCTTCTCATGGCCAACCAAAACTCGGTTTACCAAGACTAGTGGAGGTTTACGTCAACAAATTCATCATTAACTCAAAATGATTTTCATAAAAAAATGGATCGACGTGAGGGGGTTAAGATTTATTTTTAATTTTCTTGGCATAGTTTTACTAGGGAATGTTAAAATGACAATTACCATTTCAATGCCATGTGCGTTTCGAGAAACTGCAGATAAGATTTAATTTCGTAACATATTTTCAAGACAGCAGTAATATTCTATACCAGCCTCGCAAAGTTAAGGTTGTTACAGAAATGATACCAATTTTGTTCGAATTTCTGTGGAAGTAACCCAGTTCTCTGTTGTAGAAACAAGAGTTTCCTGCTGTAGATACATCTATAGTTGCAAACAGGATACAAAAAAGGACAACGGCAATTCTGTAGGTATCAATTTCTACGTTTAACAACAAACCGTTTGATAGCTCTTCCTGTAATATCCACCCTTTAACATTATGTTCATATAAATTCGGTTCTACGGCCTAGTACTTCTGTGCATACTCAGTATGCAGAATAGACTACGCCAATTACTGGTGTGGTGACATCCGATTCATAAATTATTCTAAACACTAATTAGCGCTCTAAACGTCACAGCAATGAACCAAATAACTTAAGTCATAGGAGGAATATCCGTTCACTTTAAGGACGAGGGTAAACAACAAATCTGCCGAAAACCCGGCTAGTTTCTTCAGAAAAGTTAGTTTAAAAAAGACAAATTTTTTCATTCATTTATTAGTTTACCGCGTGTAAGATTATTATGGAAAATAATTTATGTTTCATTAATTAAAAATAGTTGCGTAACTAAAATGGTGGACCAGTCGACTAAGTTGCAAGTTCCTTGGAAAGTTTGGTATTATTTGTTTACTGAGATGTTTTTGTAAAGTAAAAATAACAGCAATATGATAATAGCATTGTTACCAACTAAATTCTTGTAAATACATGTTAACACCACTAGAATTGTTCTGTTCCTGCCTGTATTCGCAGAAAGAAATATAACTCCCTCGGAAATGAAAATTTAATTCATCCAAGAACGCATCTCTATCAATTATAGTGTAGTGATGCTGATAAAGGCTATTCACTGTAAAGTGAGCACATTTTGAAGCCCTCTCATTTGGAATAGTAGTCAATGAATATATTTTATTGTAGCTTTAGCCGTTAACTTTGAGTATAGTGAAATATATTACTTAAACTTCAATATTTATTTTAAAAAGTGGTGGAAGGATGAAATGTATCTGATAGTAAAAAAGCAACTAGGGACTAGAAAGTGCTCACTTTACCGTGAACAGCCAATAAAACAGATCGCAGAACGCTTACGTAAATTTTCCTCTGAAGGAATGTCCACGACGTAGCAGACACGGACTGCAGTTTTCGCAGGTGAAACAGACTCTCGAACTCGCCACCTGGTGGGAAGCAATGAACACGGCAGGAGTTTCCACAAAGGTAACGGCAGCAGGGTGGTTGATGGTGGCGTGGGGAGGTTAGGTACTCACACTTGCTGGATAACCGCTCCATTGGTAATGCACTGCACGCCCAACACCAGCAGGAGCAAGGGGAACCGGCTGCCCGCTCCACAAGCTCTCTCTCTCTTCAAGGGCGTTAGCCGCGGAAAATATTCGTTTATTTATATTTGTACCGTTTATTGTTCATATTGTACACATTATTTGTGACTACTGTATTCTGTGATAAAATTATTTAGATCGAATGGTTTCTGCAAAATGACATGTCTAAGTGAAATTTTAATTGTTTTTGTACTGTACAGACATAATAAACCAAACTATTCGCAGAAAATTTAAAAAGGGCAACAAATATATTGACTTAATTAATTTTAAGGTATGTTTGGTTATATATTTTGGACTTAATTTTTCATAAGGGCGTTTAATTTCCAAACGTTCTGTGTGCAGCTACTACTTAAACCCCATAATCCCCACCCCCTCCTCCTTCCCCTTGACAACTTGTAGCTACGCCTCTGGGTGGCTGTGTGACACCTAATGCGTAGAAGGGGGGGGGGGTGGTGAAAGAGGCTTCCCCGACACGGTCGCCGGTTGTCTCGAGCAAGGTTGCCATGGTTACCGCTTCAGCAGCCACCTGCGTCAGCTCTCCAAGCCCCCAGGCGTTGCCACCGAGACTAGAAGTCCTTACAATATTTGTCAAGTCACTGGCTATAGGCAATACATGCGCTGCGCAACATTGTTTTAGGTTATGTTGCATCGATTAATGGAGCCCTTTCGAAAGTCATGATTAGGGTCTATTCTGCCAATTATTGTATCCTGTCGTCATACGAAGATTAACGCTGCCACTGGCAGAGTATTTTACTTATACCTCCGTCAATTATGTGAAAAATTTTGATCGTCAGGACTGTAGATGTGTTACTAATATAGCAACATTTTTATTCATGTGCACAAATTAAAAAGAAACTGAATTACGTTAATTCAGTGTTCACAAATTTAAATATGACTCTTTCAATCCGACGTTAGACCATGGCACTTTATTTTTTCAGTGTGCGCATGAATTTAAGGTTTTTTCTTTCTTGCAAAGGCGGGGTCCAAAAGTGCTTAATTAATATAAAACAGCGTATAATAGAATTTAAAAAATACATATTGTAGCATTTAATTCTGAGTGGGAATATATGTTAATTAATCAAAACGCAAATATAAGCGCACAATATCTCTATCTCAATATTTTTGGCTTATTCAGGTTCAAATTTACGACTAAGTTCACACTTACCTGCATTATGTTTTCCTACAGTATCCAGGCTAAGTTTAACTCCTCTGCTTACATCATGATTTGTTATATGACAGCGCTAGACTATCAAGAAAATATTTCCATAACAAATGGCAGAGATTCAGGAAACCCTAATTAGATGTAATTTCTACAGCAATTCACATACATTCAATATCATACTATACAAAATAGACCTGCAGTGCACTTGTTAATAGGGCGTCTATTACCGACTTTGTAATGTTAGAACAAGACACAACTGATAGTCGTAAAAGCTTGCTGTTTACAAGTGCACTGCGAGTTGAAACCCCACTGAGGGGTGGGCGTCTCTTGGGCTCTTTAACATGGGGGTCTTGAGAACCGATGAGGAGTGAGTATGGCGCAGCGCTGGAATGCAAAGACGGAGGAAATGGGAGAACTCCGAGAAAATCCGGGAGTGACCCAGCCGGGAATAAAACCCTGTTCGACTTCGTAGGGGGTTGAGGGGTGCACTAGGGATATTGAAGAAAAATATTGATATATTGAAATAACGATACATCAACGATATTTTATCCTAACAGATATCTTTTTCCAGGTATTGGAAATAAATATTTTTAAAATGCTGTTTTAATAAGCTCTGGTTCGAATGCAAAGATGTAATTAAATCAGTATGTTTATTTCGACAACGTACATCACAAACATGCACCACATCTTTCTGCAATGGCTCGTGTCCTCTATATATACTATTTGAAGTAATTTCACATTTGTAAAGTCCTTAAACACATGAAGTATCGGATTCCGACGAACCGAAAATATATGTTTTACTTTCGATATATCGTTTCGTAAAACTATACTTTTATAAATAACGAATATAAATAATATCGATATTTGTCCCTTGATATCAACGTCTCCAGAGCCCACTTAGCCACCGGGACCCTGGTTTGGGGGGGGGGAAGCCACGTGACAGCGGGGCAGGGACGCACAAGCCGGCGTGGGACTAGGTATTGATCCGCAGTACTTACCTCCTTCTCAGAGGTCATCGGCGACCTGGACCCTGCAACAACACACAACAGCTGTCAGCACACTACACTGCAATACACTACACTGCACTAATCTATACACAGTTCACTGTACACAGAGCACTGTTGAAGTCAACCTATGAAAACAAGATCACCCACTGTCCACACGCGTGCAGTATACCAGCTCAGTTGGTAGCGAATGACAAATATACTGCTAAGACTGCATGTAGAGAGAGAGAGAGAGGGGGAGAGGGGGAGAGGGGGAGAGGGGGAGAGGGGGAGAGGGGGAGAGGGAGAGGGAGGGAGAGGGAGAGGGGGAGAGAGGAGAGAGGGAGAGAGAGAGAGAGAGGGAGAGAGGGAGAGAGGGAGAGAGGGAGAGAGGGAGAGAGAGAGAGGGGGAGAGGGGGAGAGGGGGGGGAGGGGGGAGAGGGAGAGAGGGGGAGAGGGGGAGAGAGAGAGAGGGGGAGAGAGAGAGAGGGAGAGGGGGAGGGAGAGAGAGAGAGAGAGAGAGAGAGAGGAGGGAGAGAGGGAGAGAGGGAGAGAGAGAGAGAGAGAGAGAGAGAGAGAGAGATATGTTCACATTTAATGGCTACTGAAGATACTGTTTGTTTTAAACACATTAGAATACGACATTCCGTATTATTAACGTATTTACTTTCCAAAACATTCCACTGTTGAACTTGGATGGCGCGTAAATAAAGAGACGAGGTCCATGGCGGATTGATACAAAATATGTAGCAAAGTAAATACTAAGCATGGCTTTCAAAAGTGCTCATTTTACAGTGAACAGCATATACAATCGGGCCAAATTCACAGCAAGTATATTTAGAAAACTTCCACTGTCTTAACATAATCCTCAAATTACCAGAGTCTAGGGTAGATCAGACATTTGATTACGGTCAACACTGTTATCTATCGGAGATACAAAGTACTTGAGGGAACTTACCCCGCCCTTCAGATTCTTGATTTTACTTTCTTGTTTATATCTTTAATAAGAAAATTCTGAAAGTTATGTACTTCTATTCCCAAGCACTCATTGCCCATAAACCGCAGTACAGACATAACAACTGCGAGATTTTGGTAGAGTTGAAACTGTGACTTAATGAGTTCGTAGTAAGGTTAATTCTGCTCTGGTTAGGAACAAATAGAGATTTTTCTAAGAGCAAATCCCGGGCGAGTCAACGTCCGGAACAAATTTTGGGGGAAGTGATGGGGGGGGGGGGGGGATAGACGAGTATGCGCCCACGTCGGCGCTAGCCGAGTCCACCTGTTTAGATCTGAGCGCAGCAGAGTTCGCAATTTGTGTTACTATCGCCCTCGTGGTAGAGTTAGGCAATAGAGTGAGTGTCTAGGGATCCGCCTGCGGGAAAATACATGCAAGTGTGTGAAGAGTAAAAAGAAGCGTCTAATGTTTTGTATCATCTATGAAACTACGTTAATGTTTAAGAGTCCATAACAGTGTGTTACATTCACTGCTTGTAAAGAAGCAGTATCAACACCTCTGTGAAGCCCCAACAGGCTGAAGGGTCTTGCAACATTTCTCGATCTCTTGGGGCCGGCTCGCTGCCAGAACAGAACCCTAAAACGATGGCAGAACGTACCTGTGCACGAGACGGGAGAGGGTGTAGACGCGAACACAGTGGCGCCACCGCGGGCCAATGCAGCTCCCTCCCCCCCCCTTTACACGATCCATCCTGTCGGCACTACAGCTAATCGTACAGGCCAACTGCATCGTCGCCGCATGTTTCAAACCATCTCCTGCCCTATGTGCACGCTAGAATTTTTTTTTTTTTTTTGTTTCGAACGACTAGGACTAACAAAGGCCGATTCATATTGAAGTTAACACGTGTATTATTATGTTACATATGTGTTAACGCTGCGTTGTAATTTCTTATAAAACACTACATACGATGTTGTGATCTGAAAAAGAAAATAATTTATACATATGTATATATTCGCAATTAAACGTACATATGAGCTGTTTTTACTATATTTAAAACATGTCCATTTACGTGCCAATAATAACTGTCTCACATAAATTGACGTCAATATTCTCATTATTTCCCAAGTATTTCAAATCGCTAATTTGCTTCTCGTTCGAATACGCACAAGAAAACTGTTGTATTCAACTTGTCATAGTACACAATAAACCATCCAGCCGTAAATTGGCAGAAACAAAAATGAATACCGAGAACCAAATAATCCTCTCTTGAATTTGATTGATCGAAACTACACTATCCTTTCGTTATGTTGGAGTTGAATCAACTTCTCGCGCCTGGAAATTCTACCTTTGCGTCGCTCGTAAAATTGTTAACACTCCGTAGCGCGAACTATACATGAGCGTAATTAACGCCAAGTGTTCCAATCTAACATCAGTGTGAATCGACCTTAAGAGCACATAGTCCCGAGATTATTATTGTATTTGAGGTACGACGATACGGGCGACAATAACACACACTACCAGCGCTCTATCACTCTTACGCGCAAGGCGATGAATTGGCGTGCAGTGGTCAGTTAGTCACGCTTTCCTGTGCAAATGAGATCAGCAACAGTGGGACTTTACTGCACGCGATGGAAGTTCATAGATTAAGCTACAACCACGCTGATTTCCCCCCCCCCCCCCCCCCCATTTTCACAATTTTTCTCGCTTAAAACACAATATGATAAAAACGAAAATGTAAAAGGTTTAGATAATTGTTATTTTTTCTGACAAAAAGTCGAACGCCCGGGGTCTTTAGGTTCTGAGATAAACTATAGCACACAAACAGTGAATTTACAGACATAGTTTCCGGCCTACTAACTAACGCCTCGTCTGTCCTCGGCAGCGCTCGGCCGCGGTGGCCGAAGATAACCGAAGAAGCAGGAAGAGAGGTTCCGCATTTCCCGAACACCGCGCGAGCAGTCTGCGTGGATCCTAGTTCCGCATACCGCTGGTCCATTTCTGTAGCATCTTCCCTCCACTCAATAACTGTACTGCAATTAAAAGAAAGGTGGCCGGTCTATCATGCCGATTTGCCTCGCGTGGACGCTTTACTCTTGAACTCGCCAGTTCAAGAGTAAAGCATCATTCACATTCACGGAAAGGGCGGACAGAACCTATGGTTGTTTACATGAAAGCAAGTTTGTTTTATACGTTACAGTTTTGCTGTTTGGTTACAGGTTGTTCACGCCCACGCTGTTTAGTTTCTCATCTTCTAAATACCCAGATTCCAAAAAAGCGATGGGCAGAAAACTAGACGTGGTCATGTTTCTACTCGCATTGTGATACAAATATTTACTAAATGATTTTCTAGAGATAATAATTTGATATTATACTAACAAAAGTACTTTATCCTATATTACTGCTACCTGTCGGTTAATTTCCGAACTACATCTATTTTAGACAAGTGTTGAATATAATTAACGCATTTATGTTCACGTTTTCATTATCAATATCTACACTGAAATATTCTATACTATTATATTAATACACGTTTATCCAAATAAATTAGTGGAATAAAATATGTGAAGCAACTGACTTGGGGGAAATCTCTGCTCGAGCTCCAATCCCCGGCGTGGCACGTGCGGAAAACCGAAAATTGTTTCCGATTGGCTGTCCCAGTTTTCAGCTCTCTCCGTTCGACGTGGTCGGCGTGCATAAGGGTGGATATAATATACTCGCGAGCAACCTAATCGATTCACCCATAACGCGCGCATGCAGACACGTTTCCGACAAAAGGACGTAACAGATTCATGAAAATCACATGTCGTTTTAAAACCCGACCATTTAGCATTACGTTGACACTGTTCACATAAAACTCACTTCCGTACTTTTGCAATAATGCCATTTACGTCAAAGTGTAAGACAATTTGGAATGCAGGTGAAGGAAGTATGGCCACGTATTGTTCAAATGAAACAAACAATTGCACAATAACAAATACAATTTATTGAATCAGTACTGATGGCAGTTTGTAATCGATTTTTCATCGATCTAATCAACGTTCTTACGTGGTCCCACTCCTCTAACAACGCCGTTATGAGCTCGTCGATAGTCGAAGGAATTAGATTTCTAGTCCGGGCCCTTCGTTTAAGTTCGACCCCATACATGTTCGATCGGATTCATGTGTGAACGGAGTGCTGGCCATCGTCTGTATCGGTATGCACGCTCAGTGGGCGAGTCAATGTGGTAGCTCGCGAGTACATAACGACTGTGGCCACGCAACAAACAAATTTTGAAACCACAAACGTGACTACCAAGAAGTTTTATTTCTTATCGCAAGTGTAGTTCTCAGCCCCACGCCTGCCCCCGAGGAGCCCTGATTTGAATTCACTACTTTTATTTGTGGGGACATTTAAAGGCACGTGAGTATGTTCCCCAATGGACGATGTGGACACCCTCCGTAAGCATATTCTGGCGGGTTGTGAAACAATCAGGCATTTCCCAGGATTCGTCAACACATCTGGGTGTCTATACAAGGGCGGGTTGATGTATGTGTTACGCTGATGGAGGGCATTTGGAACACTTCCTTTAGTGCAGACTATAAGCATTCACACATGTGTAACTAATTCCTATGTGGTTCATACTGTTCTGTGTGTAGTAGTGTGAGGTGTCGTGTATCATGCAGAGGACGCTGCAATGACATTCCACAGTAACATGATCCAGCCCGCGGGCCATACACTGTACGTTATGTATTATGGTTTGTAATACAGAAACGAAGCATTGGCGTAATTCAGAAACGAAGCATTCACGGACCTATGTTCACATACCATTGTTTCATCCTCCAGATGTGAGGAATGCTTCCCCAAAGTATTGATATGCAATTTTGCAAACACTCTGTATATAGGCTGTCCCAGAACGCACGCATAAGAACTACACCACGGAAATCATGAGCGAAATTGGAGACGAAAGGGTTTAGTGGCACAATATCGTACGCTGACGTTTTTCGTTCGCAATGTGGCAACCCTGCATGGAGTTAGTCCTCTCTTGCGCTCCACTGGTCTCGTACTATCACTGTTCTCGCCGTCATATTATGGACCCGGGTTCAAATCAAGTCCAGATCTCGAAAAGTTTCCAGACACTCAACATCAAGTGGCGATTAGTGCACAACGCAACACTTGACACTACACGAACCGTGATAAACAAGCTTCGAATACTTATTGATGTCACGTCCTGGCATTCTTATGTATGTTACGTCAACACATGTTGCTTATACATATATATATATATATATATATATATATATATATATATATATATATATATATATATATATATATATATATATGACATAACGACTGTTCTGAAACTAACCCGAAATAGTTTGGGAGGAAATTCCTTGGGGAAAAAGAGGTAGACATGTGCAACGCCACGTATAGCCTAGCTCAATTCCAAAGGGAGATACGCACCGTTGAAAATCGCGTTTATAAAAAAAATTCACGAAATATTGGAAACGGCGGGGATATGAACTACGATTTGCTGGATAACATAAAACCTGAGTCAAAACCCCGCCTTGATAAAAATAACAGGCGTGGCTACCCATGTTATTGCATACCATTTTTTTGCCTTCAAGTTTTATGCAATTTGATGTTGAGCAATACAACCTACTTTAGAATTTAGAAAAAAAAGGTCCTTTCGTTCCAAGTGCCTAGGACCCACAGTTTCCTTTCATAAGTACAACGACGTTCACAGCGGTCCTACACACTTGCAGCAAGGCGACTTTTTTTCTTCTTCAAAGGGGCCGCGGTTGCTGAGCGGTTAGCACGCTCGCCTCCCACCAAGGCGAACCCGGGTTCAATCCCCGGCCGGTCACCGGATTCTCCCAAGTGGGAATCGTGCCGGACGATGCCGTTGGTCGACGGGTTTTCTCGGGAATCTCCCGTTTCTCCCCCGCTCTTTAATTCCGGCACTGCTCCTTACTCGTTCAATCACCCTCATCGGCTCTCAAGACATCGATGTTAAGAGCCGTCTAAATCTCTTCTACTCACGACCTTTTTTTATTACACAAGATGTAATGCTCAATAAGATAGGATCAAAATCATATAACACTTTAAGGCAAAAAAAATGTACGAAATAATTTTATGAAGGAGGAAGGTATCATGTCCGGTTTTTTAGTAGGCTGAATATCTCGGTAACAATAAACATTATCCAGCAAATCGTAGTTTAATTTCACGCCGTTTCCGATATTCCGTGGCAAAATTATTTATAAACTTTATTTTCAGTTACGTTCATCTCCCTTTGGAATTGAGCTAGGCTATACGTGTCTACCTCATTTTCCCCAAGGAATTCCCTCCCAAAATATTTCGGGTGAGTTTCCGAACAGCTGGTATGTCATACATCTCTATAGGCTGTTCGCGGTAAAATTAGCACTTTTGAAAGACCTTCTTAAGATCTACTTGTATGCACGTTGTGTATTCTTCCGCCTTACGCAATATTTACATTTTCACGGGCCTCATTACTTTATCCATGCGTCGACCAAGTGAAACTGTGAAATTGTTAGAAAAGTAAATATTTTACAAATCTTCTCATTTTTACACTTCGATCCATTATAGAAAAAGTAGAAAGTGAAAGAAATAATTTAAATTATCAGCAATCGTTACGTAACACTTTTTTATTCGACGTTAAGGTACGGGACTACTTACTGGGCGCATGTCACTCAGGGCGCCCGTTAAAGTATATGCAGGTATGGGCAATTAGTTTTTCCTAAGGTTGATTTCGAATGTGCTCACTTTATCGTGAACAGCCTTAATATCAACAGTAAATATAAGTTTTAAAAAGAAAAAATTATTTTACATAATTGAAATACTTTTAATACTAGAATTTAATTTAATTAAAAATCGGTTAAATGAGTATACAAACATCTCATAGATAGCACTCTTTCTACTAACCGGCCTCCTAACCTATAATAATATCCACGTGTCGTATTGGCAGAAGAGTGCAATGTCCGGAGACGTCTACTGCTCAGCTCGGGTTATAGCGTAGCTGGAGAGGGCAAGGTGTGTGTACGAGAGAGCGCTCAAGGCTAAGGGCAGTTTTACGACCGTAGCTGGAGAGATCCCGCGTCGTGAGTAGCAGACCGCGAGGTCGTCCCCCCCCCCCCCCCCCCCCCCCCTAAACCTGTACAGTCACGACTGCCGCCGTATAACGCTCCATTCACGGTCAAATCCGCGCGCGTATAGGCTGTTCACGGTAAAGTGGACACTTTTTAAGACCCTGCTAAAATTTTCCTTTCAACTCATTTCTAGCTTTCCTCCACTTTTGAATTTAAATATTGCAATATGACAAACAAACAGAGTGTATACATTTCACCACACTCGAAAGTTAACGTCTGGGGGTGCAATAAAATATATTTAATGGGATTAATGCATTTTGAAAGGGCCTTAAAAAGTGCTCACGTTACCGTGAATGGCCTATAATGGCGAGTGAAGAGATTTTGGCTGCTCTTAACATCGAGGTCTTGAGAGCCAGTGAGGGTGATTGAGGTGAGTATGGAGAAGCGCAGGAATAAAAGGGCTGGGGAAACGGGATACCCCCAAGGAAAAAAACCCGCTGACCAGCGGCATCGTCCGGCACTATTGCTAGGTCTGACCCGGCCGGTTCGCCTTGGTGGGAGGCGAGCGTGCTAACAGCTCAGCCACCGAGGCCCCTTGTCCGTAATGGATAATTCACGATTGAAAACCTAACAACATAGGACATAAACGTCTAACGTGGCCCACCACCGTAAACCTTGTAGCGTAATAATTCACTATTAAATACTCGAGTATATATTATTAGCCAATGAAATGTTTGCGGCGAGTGTGAAGTCAGTTGGCAGCATTCGTAAAGGATCTTTTTTACGTCTCAGCTGTCTTGAAATACATAACATCGTTACATAGAAAAATTTGATTTAATGTGATGTTTTGTTGGAAATGGACAGCGTTTTAAAAGATTTGACATTTTTGCTCGTCTTTAAATAATCTTTGCTTTTGCTATCGTAAAGATGTGGATAACCTTTAAAAATGTATGCCAGTATGTACACTGTCCCTTGCTCCTTACACGCACACACACACACACACACACACACACACACACACACACACACACAATATATATATAATATATATATATATATATATATATATATATATCCCAAGCAAGAGCATTAACAAACTAAATGTAGCTTTTTCCTTCATGCAGTATGCAGTAGCGGTCAATTGTGCACACGAGCTACGTTATGTGGTTATTGTTATGCTGCCAATTGTGAACCCAGCTTCAGAGGTGTGTGTAGAACGTGCTACACGTGTATAGACTGTCCACGGTAAAATTAGCACTTTTGAAAGCCCTGCTTAAGATAGACTTCTATGCACGTCGTGTATTCCTCCGCCTTATGTATAATTAACAATGACGTGCCTAATCACTTTATTCATGCGTCGGTGAAGTGAAAATATGGCATTATTAGAAAAGTATAAATTTTTTACAAATATTTTCATTTTTACACGTTGATGCATAAAAATAACAGAAAGCGAAAGAAATAATGTTAAGTTATCACATATGGTTACTTAAGACTTTTTATTCGACGTTAAGACATGGAACTAATTTCCCTCCAACGGTACCAACTTTACTGGGCGAACGTCACTCAGTGCGCCCGTTAAAATATATGCATGCAGGAACAGTGAATTCTTTCTAAGAATCATTTCTAAAGTGCACACTTTATCGTGAACATGCTTCAGTGTGGTTCATGGTGAATGTACTCATGTTCGCCGAAATCGTTAATATTCTAGTAGAGTGTGGTTTTTTTGAAGTACTCATGTATTAACAAAATAACGCAGTGTTACGTGGCTCTGGTCCACACCGCTAGCGTTGGCCGCTTCACTCGAACAAGAGAAGAGAAGGACAGCAGTTATATGATAGTGGCGACGGCAAGTAAGTGCAATGTGTTGAATGGCAGGCGTGTGATAAGCCGGTGGCCACGTATCAGTTACACATAAAGCGAGCCGACAAGATAATCTCTTTTTGCGGCGTGCACTGCTGTACCCCGGCAGTATTTATTTATGCGATTATCTGAAGAATGACCTGGATTACTGACCTCGTTCTCTCAGCGTAACTCGGGGCGTGTTGAACCTTCGAGATGGTCAGGGCAGCGCCATAAATATTGCGACAGTCCTCCGGGTCGGGAGTGGAGTGAGTTGAATTGGAGTTGATGACTGAATGAGTGGCTGAGTTCCGAGCAATAGAAGACTAGCAGCGGGAGAAGTGACCAGCGGAAGGGAAGTCTGCGACTGCGAGTATCAAACAGTGAAGTGTGCGGCTGGCAGGCTGGCCTACTGGACTAGATGCGTGAGTGAAATGCATTATAAATTATGGCAACAGATAGACTGAACACTTGTTGATAATGAGTATGTGGTGATTAACCAACAGAGACACTGTCAAATAGAAAGAGAAAGTGGGGACATAATATAATGCTGTAAATAATAGCTGTGTGAATAAATTAGAAATTAAATTTTCTTTTATTTTTATTAAGACTTCCATCCCTCATGCATCAGCATATAACAATACGTTGGCCATTTTTTAACGTATCAAGGAAAGCAAGGCCTTAAACTTACAACTAAAACCATTAAAATAATACAATGAATTACTTATTTTTTCCCTGCGATCCTATTGTCTGAAGTCCTTAGGCACACTGCTTCCTAACAAAATGGCATACGTGTCTACATATTAAGGATGCTTACCTACACGACACATGGATGATGACAACGAATCGTGTTGCATAGTATAATTAATTTCGTAATATATGTTTCCCATCATGAAACAGACCTATCGACCGTCTTAAAACACAGGTATAACATCGCTGCTCTGGGACAGATATTTTACTTTCATTTAGCTCTTCGATTCACAGATTTTTTTTGTTGCAAAATAATTAAAGGTACAAATTCGCACTTGCTCGGTCGCAAACATAAAAAGCGAACTATGTGCAGAAATTAAATTTCTATTTAGAAATGTAACCGAGATTTTTTTAACAATTTGATCGAGTATAAAGAATAGAAGAAAATATCCGATAGTTAAAAAAAAAAAGTATTTACCGAACAATTACTGTGATATCTTTTTCAGCATAAGCTATTTTTAAAACCGGTTCTTGTGCGGCTAAGCATGGAAAATCATCTCAACAAAACCTATTCTACGACAGAAAATTTACTGTGTGCATCAACGAACCTTGCACCTTGCAGTAACCAGCCTGCACACAGGCACAGAATGTGTGCTAGGTACTTCATTAATATGATAACACAACTGGGTCACCCATGGAGGAAGTTTAACCAACCAGTCTGTAACTTCGCCTATCTACGATCAAGAGTTCTATCATGTTCAATGTTTCTGCGTTATACTGTTATGCTTTTCAAAAACGACAGAGCAATTCAACCGTTATGAGCGCCCAGCCGGTAACAAATTCAAAATCAAGTCGTTATCGATTCAGCGTTCCTAACACACGAGTACGGAGCTTGTTATCCATGATGTTTAACGGCAGTTACTATATGGCATGAGAACAGTTACAGTTTAAAGAAAGACTATAATTATATTGCCAACTTAAGTAAAAATAGTCAATAAAATAGGACACCCCAAATAACCGCAGTACAGCACGAAGAACAAAAAAAACGGGGATTATGGAAGTAATTTAAAGATTGCCAACAAACAATCTATGAAAAAATAAGAAACTTAACATGGAACAAGTGGAATAACAATAACTGGGTAACAGTGGAAACCAACCAATCAGATGTAACAGTCTCTTCAGATAATTAAAAACGAGCATTTTAAATTAAAAAATTCATAGTCAAAAGCCAGGTCACGAAAGACAACATAGTTCATGAACACTAGCACTGATATAGGTTGTTCACGGTAAAGTGAGCACTTTTTAAGGCCCTCCCACCAGCCCTTAGCCACTAACAAGTATGTTTCATTGCAGACTCGGACATTACCTTTTGAGAGTGGTGAAAATATACACCGTATTTGTCAATCACATGGCAATGTTGATATTAGAAATCGGCGGGAAGAGAAAAATTGGCAACAAGGAAAAATTTGGAAGATCCTTCTTGACCTTGGACGCGCAGCTACATGGTCCCCCCTTAAGATCCTGCGGTGTAATGTGCTATAAAACATTGTTGGAACTGCCCTAAAACTCACACGAGTAAACGTGTGTAGGGTGTTAATTATGCTTTATTTCACTAGTCTAGAGAACTTATATAATCTTGTTTTAAACAGAATTCGCAAGTGTTAAGAAGTGCATTGCAGTTTCATGTACTTGTGCGTTATTCACGGTAAAGTGAACACTTTTGAAAGCCCGCTCATTTGAAATAATAGTAAATTAATATATTTTAATGTGGCTTTAGGCGTCAACTTCCGAGTGCTGTGGAATATACATACTGTCTTTATTACTTGGATGTAAATATTTATTTTAAAAAGTAGTTAAAAGGATGAAAAATGGCTGAAAGGAAAACTTATCTAGGGCCTCAAAAGTGCTCACTTTACTGTGAACCGCCTATAAGAAAAATTAAGGCACATTGGCATTCAAGTTAACAATAGAGTTCTGTACCTTAAAAGTAGTGCATTGACTATGAAGTGGGAAATTTAGTGTGTGATGCGGATTCTGTCCCAACCGTTGACTAAAGATGAGGTAGACCGCTTATTCGTCTTCTGCGCATGTACCCAACATTGACCTACCTCAATAATACACAACTGTCAAAGACACATCCTCAACAGTGATGAACGTGTTTGTTTACATCTTAATTTTTAAATGACAAGCACTATTATATTAATAAAATACCTTTACCATTTTGAATTTAATCAAAAAGCATTACAAATTAATTAGAGGAAGTATAAAACATCTCAAATCACTTGTTTCAAATCAGTTATCTAACCTAAAATCCTAACCACGCCGTTTTCTCTAGACGTGTTGTCAGAAATGCAGTTGAATGTTGGGACACGGAGATTGGTTGTGCGCAGCAGGCGAGATCGGTCTACCTCATCTTTAGTGCATGATCCCAAGCCCGGTGTTTACTACCTGCCACGTGGGACCACGGGAGAGGTCACGAGTCGCGCCACGTGGCCCATTGTGGACGGAGCATGACGTCACGTGGGACAGGAAGTGCCCGCTGACCCCATCGCCGGCCGGCCAGCCACTATTTCCGGCGGTGATGTCCAAGTCATGTACGTTATCGGGTCAGCGAGTTTGTTCAGTCACGCACTTGTCTGTCAACAACTACGCCATCTACCCGATATACACCTACATCGCTAACCCCCCCCCCCCCCTCCATTAAAATAAACTTCCGTACCTTACGCAATTGTTCGCATGACTAATGATCCTGGTTCCGAACCAAGATCCAACTTGATCTTGGTTGCAATGTAAAAGGGTCGCACCAACGAAATTCCATTATTCTTGATCTCCGTTTCAACGATCTTGGTTCCAAGGTGACAGATTGATGTTAAGTATGAGAAATTTTGCTGTTGGTTCGTAATTTATGACGTCATGGAAGTAGGCTTATTTTTCACTATAGATATAACTAGATGTGCGATGTTTTATCTCTTTTAAGTGAATTATTGTCGTACGAAATTTACTGAATAATATTCAATTGCGCATAATGTAATTTTAATTTCCCAAGAAAATAATCGAATGCAGTTCTATCTGTTGGCGTATTTGCAAACTACCTTTATCGATGATGGCAGCTGATCTCAGATCGAGATTTAGAACCGCAAATTTCGGTGGTTCAAAATGAACTCCATCTCGATCTCCAGTCCAGCTCTGAACTCGAATAGTGATACAGTTTTCTGTGTCGATCTAAGATTCGATCTCGGATCGAGTTTCGAATCACGATGGTGCAACCGGTCATAGCTCCCGCAGTGGCGTGACAAACTGGGGAGTGGACAGGGTATACAATACCACTCCCTGGATTTAGGGAGGGACACCAGAAAGAGGGTTAATGGGTCACCAAGATGTTGCCTAGTACTGAACAGTATGCGGTCTGACTGAGAAATAGCCAATCTTAGGGACCTCAATGTGGCGTAACCTCGCATTAAGGGGTATCCCTACTAACTCGTCACATTCGGCCATGACGAAACATTGCAGGCGGCGGTGGAAAATCGCGTATACAATCTTCGCGAGTATCGTCGGGGTTTTAAGATCCGACTGGAGGGTCTTTAATACAGCAATCTGTTCCCAAAACAATACTGTAGTATTGTCGCTGTAGTTTAAAACACTGTTTCACACAAGGACAAATATCGCGCTGTTTACAGCCTTTTTCACTTACTGACACTTTTCAACGACCACATTTTCTTTCGGAAATCCTTGTGAAAAACAATACGGAATACTATTTTACATATTTCTGTTGGCACCTTTCTTTCCTTACACATACACCCACAAGCGCGCCTTTCGAATATATTTCTTGCACCGCAATTAACTGCAATAGTATTAAAATGTAATCCTATCATAGTTGCTAAGGAGAGTCAGTTAAGTTGTCTGAAGAGCGAGTGAGAGTGCGTATACGCGTATCTCGGGAACTAAATATTCTCGTAATTTGAATTTTTTTACAGAAAATATAAAAACCAACAATTATCTACACCCACCACTTCGCACTTGCAGGGTAGCCAACCACAGGGAAAACAGGGAAAAGTCAGGGAATTTCCACCTAGGTCCTGGGAAATGTAGGCCAAAGTCTTCACTTGTGCGAATACAGGATAATGTAACTATGAGCATATGCAACTTTAAATTTCAGTTTTTAAGTTTGTGACCTGACAATAATGCATATTTTCCAAATGACGTTGGGGCCTTTACGTACAGAAAGTAATTGTGTGTTTGTAATGGGCACTCGTGTGAAATTAACAGCGTGTATCGCCAGAAATATCGATGAGTTAAATAAATAAATAAATTGTTGGCGCTGCTTTCTTGGTATGCTGCAGTGTAATTTAATTCACATTCGCCGGTAGCATATATTGTTCTATCAGCGGTGGGGAGATGGTAAGATTTTTGCCTGGAAAGCAGTAAATTCCAAAATGGAATTTAAGTGGGCACCGTGAATTCTATCACAGTCTCAGAGGCAATAAAACGCCAGGGCTTGGGACTATTTTTCCTAAATTCACTGCCAACTTAACTGAAAATCGGTAGCTATGCCACTGTGTATAGGCTGTTCATAGTAAAGGGGTTGACTTTTTAAACCAACCTTTGAAAAATGTCGCCGTATATTTGAACAGACACCACGCTGATTGGCAAGTACACTGCAAAGTTGGTAACTACGGAGGGGAAACAGTTCCGTGTTTTTACTTCGTATCGAAAGTTTTAGGTAAACATTTGTAAATAACTAGATTATTTATTTTGCTGTTAAAAATGATCAATTTGTGAAACATTTGTAGAGGGAACAAAGTGCGCAGGCTCATGGCAATGTTAATCTTGCACATGGCGTAAGAACACACACACACACAGTGTGTATGCAAGTAGGTCTTCAGCAGGGCTTTGGCTGTTGGCCGCAGAGAAATGTGCCATCTTATATTTGTACCATAGCCTATACTGTGCAGCTATTAAGGGTGAACGTTTTGATGACCCAGAAGTGATAAGTATTTCATCAGATATTCCTAATTCCTCAATGAGCTTAACTCAATTTCTAGAGGACTCGTCGCCCAGAGTTTTCATTGATGAGCCTTCTGGCTTCCCCAAAGCCACTGTCAGTCCACGTGATGAATATTCCGAAAGGGCATTAGACTGGGATAGCGATTCGGACATTGAGGACTGGCCATACAGCAGATTGTCTGGTGTTAGTAGCAATCGTAAGTAGCACTATTGTGTGCTGTGGAGGAGGCTGAATGAAAATGTAAAAATATATGTGAATAATATGTTTGGGTTAGTGTAATTATGTTGTACGAAGAGAATGTATTTGTTTTTAAATTGTACTTCGATTTCGAAATATGAAAAATAGTAATTCCATATTGAAAGTAATTTTTTGAAATTACTCTTCTTCCAGTGCAGAAATATTGAGTGCATAGTTTTCGCACGGATACATTTCAAAATAATAATCTTACTGTTTTATAAATGTACAAATAATGAAAACTAACACACCAGGAGCTACTTCAAGACGCCTACAAAGTTGCACAAGGAAACATCACTGCGATTTCAAAAAATTGCTGAAAATAAACTCCTGGAATTATTTTTTTATTTTTGACTGCTCGTGAATTTTTGTAAAATAAAAGTTGCTAAACATGAACCGAGACATAACCTTTCAGTTGCTTTTGTTAAATATACTACAAATAGGTATATATTATTTGTATATTACCAAAGATATTATATATTTAATTTGGTTTGCCGTTTTGGACAAACCGTGCGACAGAAAAGGTCAACGAGTTGTACAGTATGTTGTATAAATACAAAGCAAATATTTTCGTGGCCAACGCGTTTTCGTGGCCAGTGATTTCTTTTTATCAGGGGTTGGTTGGGAAGCGGTCAATTGGCCGTGAAAATTCTACAGGCAGACTGAACTAGGGAAGGCAGTGTGTTCCACGAGCCACGCTGAGAAGCCTCGAGGTCTAGGCGGCAAGATAGGAGCACCGCGGTATCTGTGTTACGTGATCGCACACGCAGCTTGGGGAACCAGTTTGGCGAGCTACTTACCCGAGGAGGGTGTCCACCTTGGTACTACTCGGAGGTCGCCGTCGTACGTCCTACTACGCGGCCCCATTCACCAGCAACATCCCCACCCCCAACCATTGCCTCGGCCAACTACGGCTTCGTCTGACTGGCCCGGCACAGGCCGCGTATTCCATTCTCCCGCAGCACCACACCGAAATAACGAACACTTGCTAGCAATATGGCGGAGACTGACATGCCATGCCAAACTGAAGTAGAGATGACCGCTTGTGCGTGGTGTGTCAGTGTGAGACAGGTTGGATGGAGTACCTCGTCTACACGACCTCACCTCCTTGCCGAATCTTGCGACGACTAGTGAGACTACCTAGGGTTTGATGCACGACTTCGGCTGCTGAGTGTTCCTTGGACGGTCACCCATCCCAGTGATGAACCCGCCATTCCCTGTTGGACCACGGTGATCACAAGACGACGAGGTTATCAGCGCGATATGGCCGTCAGCGCCAAACTGAAGTCCGGCCATTAGAAAATATTCCATAACGAGCAATAACCAATCAAGCCCAAGGCCGCTGTCCCCTCGGCTTCGCGCGGCCGATGAGTGACCAAGTTAGCTAATATCAAAGTCCCATTTCGTTTCTGTGTACTTCCTTATTCTGTGGCATAAAAGATAACAAAGAACTCTTAAAGCTATTTGTACATGCACAGAAAATTTCAATGTATTTTTAATACAATAAAATATGACTTTTGATCATTCTTATGAAATTAGAAACTACATCATATTATTCGCACAATTCTGTGTTCACACTTCAAAGTCGTAATAGGAAGTTCGCCGCGCTATAACCCTAACGAAACATTACCTACCAGGTAAAGGAAAGTTACTATTTAAATAAATTTTCATCGAAAACTACGTCAAATATGTTTGTATTGCATATGATTGGAGGTTTACAGAAAACAAATATTCTTTTTGAACGATTTTAATATTTTTTTGGTGGAATACTTCTATCACACGAGAAATGCTCACGAAAAATGGCAACACAGCTTTAACTATGAGATCACGTTTATATAATACGAGTGAAATCTGTTATACAATCGCACTGAGCGTCTGACCTTCGAAACTAGTCTCGTGTATGCCTGTACCTACTTGGAATCTTCCACAGCCAGTCACGCTAGTAAGTTCGTAGCCAGTTCCACAAGTTCATAGCGCTTATGTGAATGTGGAGTCTATTCATGAACGCACCCTAACTCAACGTTCCAGTCGTGTACCTCGTTCTTCCAACGGGATTTCAGTCTGCAGTGAACTTGTGAATGAGTTTGCCATAGCCGATCACAAGACCGATAGCCTAACTGCGTTGGATCCAGAAATTCGCCTCACAGAGTATGCTTGGGTACTTTGGACCAAAATCCGTATTTTCGGTCAACCAGAACTGCTTCACAGCTAGAACCTGGAATTTCTGGATGAGTCATTAGGTTCACTGTGAGCCTAAGACATGAACTACGCCTATTTTAGCTCCGTCAACTTCATAGCGATCAAGTGACCAATGCTGAAACTATCGCGTGTTAAGGGTCTCCTTGTACTGAAACTATCGCGTGTTAAGGGTCTCCATGTACTGAAACTATCGCGTGTTAAGGGTCTCCTTGTACTGAAACTATCGCGTGTTAAGAGTCTCCATGTACTGAAACCATCGCGTGTTAAGGGTCTCCATGTACTGAAACTATCGCGTGTTAAGGGTATCCTTGTACTGAAACTATCGCGTGTTAAGGGTCTCCTTGTACTGAAACTATCGCGTGTTAAGGGTCTCCTTGTACTGAAACTATTTTACGGTGAAACCTTTTATACTATAGTAAGCTGAAACTGATGGGAAAACTTTAACAACGTGAATAACACTTTGCAACTGCCTGTCACAACATTGAGCGTATGAAACTAGTAAGAAATTCTCTATTTTCTTGCACACGAATTAATTCTCGTGAGACACTTCAAGATGAAGGAGAATTAAGCCCATCAGTTGCACTAAATATTTTCTCATTTTCAGGACAGCAGCATACAAAATTCAGTATCAGCATAGGAATTTCAACTAACCTAACATTCTGGAACAAAAGAAGTACGCCCTGGTTTTCTTACAATCACAGAAAATTATAACGATAACCGATTGCGTTACTCAAGTTCTACCAGACCTCCCATTACCTGCAGTTGTATGGAATAAATAAAGTTTAGAACAATTAATTTCTCTGTATTTTAAGTTACATGATTAATAATATCTTAAGATATAACACATTTGTACAAAACTGAGTTTTTTGTCTTCGGTAAAGTGGTATAATGTTGGACTATAGCTAATTTGAAGTTAAGCGCCCATATTACATAAGTTTGCTAGAAAAACAAATTTATATTTACATATATATGAGAGAGAGAAAGAGAAATAGATAGAGAGAAAAAAAGCGAGAGAAAGAGAGAAACTTATTACAAATGTGCCACTTTGCTATGCACGGACTTGGGACCAATCATGCACGAAATCATTCTGCATTGTCCATTGAGTAATTATGAGTCACTGAACCGAACCCATGCTCTACTAGGCCTAATATTGCTAATAATTACTATAAAATTTAAATCCCTTAAAATAGACATATTCCAGGCTACGCCATGCTCTCGGCAACAAACTAGTTCAGACGATCGTAGGCCTGCAGTAGAACTGTCTACAAATCCTTGCCTTACTTACGTCATCAAGTTCTGACATCTGGTTCTAATAGTTTTTCCTGAGTAACTGCTGAGCTCTGGTTAGCATTTAAAAATTTTTAGATAACAAATTTCTAGTTTTTTTTTTTTCTTAATTGTTCTTCAGTAACTAAAATGTAAGTGAATAATTACATTTAATATTGTCTGGAAACCGCAAACTTATACGAGTTTGTGGTCCCGAACCCAGTAGCCATTACAAACTCATTTCTGAACATTCAATCTTAACAAAATATAACGCAAAAACAGAATATATATATATATAAGGAAACACTATGTATCGACGACCGCTGCAGTTATTTTCATCGCATCGATAATGAAGTCGGTAAAAAATATGTATTGTGGCGTAACGTAAGATATTTGGTTAGTTGAAGACAACTGTTCTCATATTGTCGGCACATTAAACTGAGGAACAACTTGTCTGACCGGCGAGTGTGTATTCAATGAGAGATGCAAACACGCGGCTCGTCCACACGCAAGCCTTCTGAAAGTACGCGAGTGTTCCTGTTGTACCGCTGAAACTACGAGATACCAAGGAGCGCCCGGCCTTGTCACTTCACTAGCGCGCGCTAAGTCTGCACCACACTTCACTGCATGGTCCTGAGCTAGTTTCGAGTGTTTCCGTTCCGTGATAAGGCAGTGTGGAGAGACGGATGACAACTGTGTTGGACGGACACGGAAATAGCGAGTGTAATGTACGGGATGTCTTCGAAGCAGTGTTCCGTGCCTCATCTCAAAGTGTAGTTTTCTTTTGGTACATCAATAAACACGACGCACGTGAAGTAAGCTAGCTTCGTGGGAGAGCGTTTCTTTGATCGAAACGCCCTGCATTGCAGTTCGAGGTCAAGGTATGACGAAATCGAAATGAGAAAATAATGTATGAAAGTCCAAAACGAGTCGGGCGAGTCCACTGTCGCTGCACGAAGGTGTGAGAGGTTGTTCAGTTCGGTAGTGACAGTGACCAAATAAAGTAAAGCGAGAGTTGCTCCGTGCGTGCATATTAAGCGTCGTTTACACGGCGATAGTTACTGTCGAACTGATATCAGTTCGAGCTAGATAGTTGATAGTAATTGTCGTGACATAACATGCAACTATCGAGTGACTTTCATAATGTAAACCGCGTAGCATCACTATCGTGATAGTGCGAGGTACAAACTTGTACATGTGTGTAATGTGACAGTAACATTTCAGAATCATTATTTTCTGGTAATGTCCTTCGCGGATTTTACAATATACCGGGGCATGACAGGGCGTATATTGTCATATAGGTATGAAACGACAGTATTGACCGCATATTTATTTCCCACATGTCATTCAAATCCTGTCACTATATATAACTAAACCAACAAATATCAAACCTCTGACAAAAGGATATAAAAGTAGGGCCTATCAAAATATTTACGCAATGTGTCGGACATGGTCCTTTTGAGCTTAACTATCACAGCATGTTTAGATCACGTGTGTAAACAGGACCTATCGTGGCAGTTACTGTCACACACTTTCGTGATAGCTACTATCATGATAGCTACCATCATGACACCTCCCTCAAAGCTGTGCGAAGAATATTTTCTTTTTTGGACAAGAACAAATAAACTGAAGAAACAGCACTTACACTATACAACACCTACACAAACAACATTATGCTGACACAGACATCAAACACACGACGGACACTTCACAAAACGACAACTCTGTCTCCGGAGAGGATGGCGGGGTGAGGGTTCAAGGGCGGAGGCAGAGGAATTACAACTTTTGGTATTTTTAAACCATAACTAACCTTTTTCTTTAAGATTATAAAATATAATTTTGATCCTTTGAAACTTTAAAATTGTTTTTAAATGTTATAACACGAGGAATTTTATGTTTCGACTATTTTATAAACTTATTTTAAATTCAAGTAACTGAGACCAGTTAAGGCCTTCGGCTGGGTACTGGCACCATTTTAATGCGTTCTGTTCTGTATTATACATGCTCCTGGTACGCACCTGGAGATTATTTTCCGTGTTCGAGGTCGAGGAGCGCGGGAGCGATAAGGTCGAACCTGCCGCGCGCTACTAGTACGCCATCGCCTCTACGCGCAAGGCTCCCAACTGGCGTGCAGTGATCTCGTGTCGCACTGTGTGTACCTCAGCGGTGAGCCTGTACGATTATTGGTGGAAAGTCTCTAGGAATGTTCGACGCAGGTTCCTTCGTGCTTTGAATAGTCTGTTCTTGACAGTTGTATGTTGCGGTTCTCCAAAGTCGTTTCTAACGTGCGTGCTGTCTTGAGAGCACTCACCGGCCCTCGTCTGAAGTGTGTTCTTATAGGCTGTTCAAGGTAAAGTGAGCACTTTTTAAGTCCCTTGTAAAAGGTACTAACCCCTGATAAATATACCTTATTGCAGTCTCAGACGTTAACATTTCAGAGTGAAGAAATGTATACACTGTGTTTATTAGTCATATTACAATGTTTACACTAAAAAAAGGGAGGGAGAGAAAGGAAGGAATTAATTGAAATGAAACATTTAGCAGCCTTATATAAAGTGCTCACTTTACCGTGAACTGCCTATATGGATGTGACTTAAGGTCACAACCGCATAAAAAAGGGTTATGGGGCGTAGTAGAAATGATAGTTAATGATATAGCTTTTATGGTAACTGAGGGTGTTTATTCATGATATGTGAGACACAGACAATACAATACTGATAAAGTTACTAACGTGGAACGACTTTATAGGTTATTAAGTTATTAACATATATTAAGTTATGACTATCTCACGCCATTTCTGTTTATATCTAAATCGGACAGTCGCCACCTTATTCCTGATGCCAGAGGCTGTATCTAGAGAATCGGATGGTGGCGAACGGACACAGGCCCATCCATGTTGTGATCTTCCTTGGCTGCTGGTCGGATGTGGAAATATGTCGGGCCCTGCCTTACAGTGACCTATATCGGCGCATCGTTTAAACATAGTTGTCCCCGATTGTAAGCTGGTGAAGAGGGATATTGCCGTCGGCCCTTCTTTTGCAATACGCCGTTGTAACATCTGGCGTCATGGTTTACTTAAGTTGTGATGCCGGGTTCATTCGAGGATTTTAAGTTAGGACTCTTTCATACAATAATAACATCGTGTTATTTTCGTAGATCAGCACATTGGGCGCACGTCTAATAGTCTCGTGAGAAAATTGCACGTATATTTCAAACACACTGCAACGCAGTTCAAGCCAGTTAGACGGGGGCCTTAACGGGAGGTAATATAACATCCGACAGTGCCTCCTCCCTCCCTACATTCGCCAGGTACGAGATGGTTACGTCACTGTGCCGGCACGCACAGCCTCCGCGTGGTCCAGAGCCGTGGGCGACCACAGCGAGGTCATCTTGTCCTCTACAACCCATGACCCTGGTCTATACTTCCCCAGCACACCACTCGACGGCAATAAGAAAATAACAGAGTGTGCGTGTATATGGGAGCGGCCTCTCAGCAGACGAAGTTGTGACGGAAAGAAATAATAAACACACTATATTCAAGATTTCTTCATACTTTTTTTATTCAAACCTTAGACTAATTACCCTGTCTATGACGCGTTTGCTTGGTTCCTAATTCTGTTATGTATCTCAAGCATTTGAAAGGCTGTTCACGATAAAGTGAGCACTTTAGAAATGAACATTAGAAAGAAGTCACTGTCCATACATGTATATATTTTAATGGGCGCACTGAGTGGCATTCGCCCAGTGATGTTGGTAACGATGGATGGAAAGTAGTTCCATATCTTAACATCGAATAAAATGTGTTAGGTAACCATTTGTGATAATTTAAAATTATTTCATTCGTTAAAGTGCATCGAAGTGTAAAAATGTGCAGATTTGTTAAGTATTTACTGTATTCATAATTTCACAGTTTTCATTTGACCGACGCATGAATAAAGTGATGAGGCACATGGTAATGTTAATTTTTCATAAGACGGAAGAATACACAACGTGTATGCAAGTAGATCCTGAACAGGTCTTTCAAAAGTGCTCATTTTGCCGTGAACAGCCTATATACTTGGTTAGCATAAAAGAACATAGAAGTACCTTTTTTTTTTGGTTAAATCAAATTTTATCTATATGTTATCTATAAATAATATTTCATGTATAATTTATATAAACAAAAACAGTGAGAAAATAGGTGTGTTGGTAATACCTAGTAAAAATAGTTATTATGCAAAACATCATTACAATGTGTGCGCACGAACGCGGTGCACTGTCTTATAGTGTGACTTCCTATACTCGTTTAAGCTTTGTTTGCACGAGACGGAGGAATATCGTGGGAGTAGAGCATTAGCAGGGCTTCAGTTTGACGTATCCGTGACTGGACTACACTACCATTTCAGACTTCCTTCGTGATGAAAGAGTAAAAACCAGATGAACATCCGGCAAAAGACGTCTTACAGGTTCGGGAGTTACGCAACTCCAGAATCTGTGTGATGTCTTACTAGTATAGTCCATTTCATATAAGTGGTCTCAAATTTGACAGTTCTAGGCAAGTAGTGCCAATGGCATCTATGTATCCTTCCGCCACAGCTGAACTGTCATTGAAGGAGACTGTTTGCAAACAAGCAACATGTGACTGCCAGTATTTGTAAACAAGCAACATATGACTGCCTGTTTTTGTAAACAAACTGCATGAGCCTCCTCCCAAATGACTTTTAGAAGTTGTGAACGGCTGTTCAAACAGTTGCAGGTTGGCAACAATCCCATTTTTTTTTAGTTTATAAATATTTTATGTAAATCACTAACAGCACATGTAATTAGTCTATAAATTGATAATCTTTTTACCTTGCAAGAAATTTGTAACTAGGATGCACGAAAATGAAATTGTATTTTGACTGTCAGATGAATAAGATATTTTACTGTTTTTTTAATATACTCGAAATATATTAATGACAACTAATCTTGTCACACTTGCCTAAGGAAAGTTCTTGTAAAAATAAAAATTTCACATGGTTTCGACGAACACCAAATGCCAAGATCCCCCCCCCCCCCCCGGAATACACAAATACCGCCCCTCACCCTCTCACACCTTTTCAAAGACAGTATACATTCTTACATACAGACTATGCCTACTATTGCATTAAAAGTACATAATTCAGCTTTACGGTATGATAGGACAACAATCTCTGTACAGCCTGATACTTTTATGGTGGTTATGTCTCGGAATGTTAAAGTATGTAAGTAGTCAAAACAATATTTAAGCAAATGTTACTTAATTTCAGTAATTTTAATAACTCATATGTTCACTGTTAATTTACGTATAGTCAAGGAAATGTTCGCGGACATATACGCACCGTGACGACATAAACGGAACTGTGTTCCATACGTACAAAATACGGAAACACTCCACATGTCATGATGTGGTGTGGTAGCACAGTAGTTGAAAATGTAGACAAGATTTAGTGACGTGTTCAAACCCAGCTCCGAAACGTATTTTTAAAAACATTTCTAAACTTTCTTTTTTATACTCTAGTAAATGTCCACAAAACGAAAATTAACCCCACCCCTTCCCGGCATCTTTATTTGTAACACGAAAATACTCTAGAATCTTGTAGCAGATTTACGGGAAGGTTCCGTGAATTCACAGAAAGTTTAGGAAAATTTTCAGAAGATTTGTTAAACAACTAAGTGTGTTGTATAACAAATATTTATAAATAATTTTCCTGTACTATTCCGTAATTGTATGGGAAATGTTTAAACCGTGCAACATATGCACATTCCGCGCAATACGGATTGCAAATTGTTCATGTAATATAAGCGTATAGTGCGATGAATTACAGCATTACTTATCGCGTATATGGGTGTCTCTGTTGGCAGTTGTGTATCATAATTGTTCGAAATCTGTAGAACATTTCAATGTACCGTGAAATGAAGTGAAGTTGATTAGTAGGGTTGAGATTAAGCACATGACTATGTCATGTACATGTTAAGTGAGGTGCCATATCTTATAATATTTATAGGACACCGCCAATCATAGCAACTGAACAGGTCCATAGATAATATCAAATGGAAGCAGCACTCGTAGGTCGTTCTGTGTCGTGAAGCGAAGTCGGATCACGCAACATCCGCGTTGAAGGCAGTCGCTCCGCTGGTATAGGCTATTCACGGTAAAGTGAGCACTTTTCAAAGCCCTTAATAGATATATTTTATTTTGGCCTTGGACATTAACTTTCGAGTGCGGCGGAACACACACACACCCCGTGTATATTACCTACACGGCAGTATTTATAAAAAATAAAAAAATAAAAAAAAATGGCTGAAAGGGAAATGTAACTAGGGCCTCAAAATTACTCACTTGACCGTGAACTGAGGAGTGGAGTAACTTACAAGACGCTCGCATCGTCTGCCGTAACAATCAAGTAGACAGATCTGAGTCTACCGCGCGGGTATTGCACTACTCGGCCATCGCCAGTAGAACTTCAATACTTGGTCGTCAAACACAACGATGTCTGTTTACACTTGATTATACAACCGAGTCAGTCTTTCATGTAAGTCATTGTTTACCTACATTCAGATTATACAACCGAGTCAGTCTTTCATGTAAGTAATTGTTTACCTACATTCAGATTATACAACCGAGTCAGTCTTTCATGTAAGTAATTGTTTACCTACATTCAGATTATACAACCGAGTCAGTCTTTCATGTAAGTAATTGTTTACCTACATTCAGATTATACAACCGAGTCAGTCTTTCATGTAAGTAATTGTTTACCTACATTCAGATTATACAACCGAGTCAGGCTTTCATGTAAGTCATTGTTTACCTACATTCAGATTATACAACCGAGTCAGGCTTTCATGTAAGTCATTGTTTACCTACATTCAGATTATACAACCGAGTCAGGCTTTCATGTAAGTCATTGTTTACCTACATTCAGATTACTTTAAAACTCTGCCAAAGAAAATGCAAGAACATTGAAAAAAAAAAAAAAAATCTTATTTATACGTACAGTGGTATAACCTACAATTAAATCCACGTTGTTTTATTAGCTCTGGTGGCAAAAATAAATAACTGTTCTACGTTAGGACACGGATATTTATTACCGCACAGCTGACATGCACACCATCTACCCCATATTACCTCTACGGTAGAATCTGTAGAATCTTACTGTAATTTCAGCAAATATAAAAAGTATTTATTTCACTTAAGGGAGTACAAAGAAAATACACAGATTCAAATGCAAGTGCGCTATTAAAAAAAAAACTGCACAAAACCATATACTCGCATTTCCTTACAAAACAAATGTTTCGCAATTGTACCTCTGCCATGAGCCATAAAATATAGGAGTTCACATCTTAACTTTTACGTCGCAGCTTACGGACATGGAAAAGAAGAAGTAGAGTACATGACGGACAAAGGCCACCCTATGATCACAATGGTTGTGTACTAAAGGTCGAGTCGCAGCTGTGGTTGGGCTCGAACCATACACCAGGTCGACGACATCGCCACATCCGTGAGACGTCTTGGTGAGCTTCACGGCCCAAGACTAGAGTCATCCACGTTACTAGCATGGACGCCAAGGAGACGTCAATCACAGGCTAAGCACCCGCTTTGTTGACTGGTCAAGCCATATAGGGACTAGGACCGCTCTCAAGGCAGCGGATCGAACCCGATTTAACCACTCTCTCACGCATAACCGAGAATCCATGAAAATTTTATGAAATACCGTCATGTGAAGTTTCGGTGGTACATGAATATCGTTATACAGAATGCTCAGAAATTCTCCATGAAAACTCCTAGGACATGTAGAGGGGACTGAGTAGGTGATATTTCGAACAGGAACCCATGTCCGGAAACATACCGTTTCCGTGCTACAACCATTTCAAATCAGGTATCTTACACATGACCGTCCAGCATACCTGGAAAATCTGATAAGAAATCTGTGCTGGAATCCCTGGACATGCGTGGTATTAGGGTTTTCTTCTGCCCAGACATGGCTGTTTATAGAATCGAGAACACTGTTCCTAGTGAATGTACATTCATCTGTGACTAGAGCGTGATGTGGGAACAGGCTCGTCGATGCAGCGGTGCAGGAACCACGTGAAGAAGTCAACACGTGGTGCAATATCGGCTGGACCCAAAGACTGTACCCTTCGGAGATGGTAAAGAATTAGATGTGTTTAAAGTTAAGGCGAAAACTATAAAACGTCAAACATCCCTATTAATATTATAAATGGGAAAGTGTATGTGTTTGTCCTTTCAAGTCAAAATGGAGCAACGGATCGACGTGATTTTTTGCACAGATATAGTTGGGGGTCGGAGAGACACATAGGCTACTTTTTACTCCAGGAAAATATATCATTCCTTAAAGAAAATTATTTTGTAATTTTTATATCATTCCTTCAGGAAAATTCTTATTGTAATTTTACTGCATAAAAAAACATTGTTAAGAAAAGTTCCGTCATTTCTCCTTTCTTTTTGTCTAAAGGCTGTCTTCCATTCCTTCCCAAGAGTCGTAGCGGCCCAGTGGCTAGAGCTATTTCAAGTGGGGCCGCAGTGGCTCAGTGGCTAGAGAACCCAATAGTGGGGCCGCAGAAACTCAATGAGTAGAGAACCCAATAGTGGGGCCGCAGAAACTCAATGGGTAGAGAACCCAATAGTGGGGCCGCAGAAACTCAATGGGTAGAGAACCCAATAGTGGGGCCGCAGAAACTCAATGGGTAGAGAACCCAATAGAGGGGCCGCAGAAACTCAATGAGTAGAGAACCCAATAGAGGGGCCGCAGAAACTCAATGAGTAGAGAACCCAATAGAGGGGCCGCAGAAACTCAATGAGTAGAGAACCCAATAGTGGGGCCGCAGAAACTCAATGGGTAGAGAACCCAATAGTGGGGCCGCAGAAACTCAATGGGTAGAGAACCCAATAGTGGGGCCGCAGAAACTCAATGGGTAGAGAACCCAATAGTGGGGCCGCAGAAACTCAATGGGTAGAGAACCCAATAGTGGGGCCGCAGAAACTCAATGGGTAGAGAACCCAATAGTGGGGCCGCAGAAACTCAATGGGTAGAGAACCCAATAGTGGGGCCGCAGAAACTCAATGGGTAGAGAACCCAATAGTGGGGCCGCAGAAACTCAATGAGTAGAGAACCCAATAGTGGGGCCGCAGAAACTCAATGGGTAGAGAACCCAATAGTGGGGCCGCAGAAACTCAATGGGTAGAGAACCCAATAGTGGGGCCGCAGAAACTCAATGAGTAGAGAACCCAATAGTGGGGCCGCAGAAATCTCAATGGGTAGAGAACCCAATAGAGGGGCTGCAGAAACTCAATGAGTAGAGAACCCAATAGTGGGGCAGCAGAAACTCAATGGGTAGAGAACCCAATAGTGGCTTAGTGTTACAAATCTTCATTATTTTCCCCTATAAACACGCGCGCGAAGCTGCAGGTAAAAGCTAGTTGCCATGTATAGGGTAAGCATTGTGGCTATGGAATAAACGGCAGTGGAAGTATTATTAGAGTGGGTCGCAGGCGACGACGTCAAAGGTCTGTGGAGGACACGCCCCGCTGTTGCTCGAACTTCTTCGCCCGCGCCGATCAACAGCGAGCAAACCCGCCCACACTCTGCATGCACGACGCAATCACAGCGCCGCGTCATTTACAACTGGGTTGATGGCGGCGGCCATCATCCCGCTGCAATCTGCATTGTGCCGGCTGTAATGGCGCAATCACTGGCCCAATACCTCCCGCACACGCCCTTATTACACGCCGCCCCCAAGACACATCGTCTCCTTTTATAAACAGACCACACACAATAGCTTTGTTGTATGATGCATTGAAGTTTCTTGATACTTTAGATAATAGTTTAATTCTATATTACGAATTATGCTGCTTCGTGTTCAAGGGGGATTGCTAATATCTCATATGTGAAAAAATTAAAAACGTAGTTTACTTATATGTTTAGTTCGAAGTTTAATGTACATATAAGGAACCACAAAATCCTATAAACATCCTTCATATTCAAGGGGGGCCACGAATGTCTTTTGCAGCAATTTTTTTTTTTTTTTTTTAAGGAATATGTCCTGATATCCCCCCCCCCCCTTTTTTTTTTCTAGGCCACTCAGCCGTTTCACCACATCGTTGTCGCTGGAAAATCGTCTGCCCCGTAGACTGTCCTCTCGCATGACGAGTGTAGTTGATGGCAGGTCTCGTGTCGCCTGAACCAAGTCAGCCTTTCTGCACACCTGGCGCTGGCAATATGTTCCCCTTTTACCCTACAGCCCAGACGTAGCACCCTCGCACCTTCATCTGCTTCGCAAGACCAAGAAGCATCTACGGGCCAGCAACGACGAAACAGTGAAATTGCTCAATGAGCAGGATGTCACCTTCTATCGTCAGGTAATAGATAACCTCATTTTACACTTCAATAAATGCTCTAATAGAATCGGCAATTATGTCGAAAAATAAAGGAACCGTGGTTAAATAAAGTTCATTTGCATGATACACGACACCTCACATCACGATGCTACACCTAGCACAGTATGAACTGCACATGAAGTAGTTACACACGTGTGAAGGTTTATAGTCTGCACTAAAGGAAGTGTTCCAAATGCCCTCCATCAGCACGAACACATGCATCAACCCGCTCTTGTATGGACACCCAGATGCATTGATGAATCTCTGGGAAAATGCCTGATTGTTTCGCAGCTCGCCTCAATAAGGTTACCAAGGATACACAACGTCCACTGGGGCTGCATACACATGTGCCTTTGAATGTCCGCATGGATACATGTCTAGTGGATTCAAATCAGGGCTCCTCGGGGGCAGGTGTGGGCCTGCCAGTTACAGCTGCGATGGCATTACACAGTAACATGATCCAGCCCCCGGACCATACGCTATACGTTATGTATTACAGGCTGTAGAGAAGAAACGAAGCGTTTGCGGACCTATGTTCATATAACATTTTTTCATCCTCCAGATGTGAGGAAGGTTTTCTTGTAGTATTGACATGCAATTTCAAAACATTTTGTATAGTAAAACACAATATCTGTGTGTTGGCAGAGTATTCCAAAAACTGGCTCTAGGTTTTAACATCTTACGAAAAATGCATCGTGAAAAATCGTTTACAGTTGAGTAGCGAGGTTTTTGAAATATTTTACCTGATAGAGTCATTAAACTCATGAGTAATTAAATGACGATGTGAATTTATATACGAGATTTCTGGATACACAATTAACAGTGCAAAAAAAGTTAACATTCTCAGTAGTTCACAATCAATTAAACTGAAGTTACATTAGTAATAAAATTCGTTTGGAAAAAAAAATTACATGTTTTAAAGAAACGGGGGAAAAAAAAAAAAAAAAAAAAAAAACTTTAGAACTTTTCTGGCAGCTATCAAGTTCGCCTCCCTTTTCTGGCAGCTATCAAGTTCACCTCCCTTTTCTGGCAGCTATCAAGTTCCCCTCCCTTTTCTGGCAGCTATCAAGTTCGCCTCCCTTTTTTTTCCTTTACAGCATTGCGTGTAGCGTAACAGAAATTGTATAAATGAATTTATGGGAGTTGAGAAAGTTCGCGACTTATATAACCGAGTGAGACACCACACGCGAGCGTCAAGTTTGCTGTTGACGGCCAACTAGGTACTTTTCGAACCCGTCTAATGAGATTAAAGGACCCTCCCCCCCCCCCCAACAGGAATTAACTTCACCCCCCAAAGGTCATACTCATACCCGAGTTTATTTAACTTTCGTATCATTTATTAATATTTTTATAAGAATCACGTGCGACTTGATGGCAATAAATTATTATTTATTACTTCCTGAGGCTCCCGTAGGTGTAATAGAAGTACAAGCGAGTTAACACTAACATACTTTTGAAAATAATAAAACTATAATGTTTTTAATACAAAACATTATAAAATTAAAAATCAAGGGGGGGGGGGGTGTTAACTTTTTAAAGGGCGTTTGCGTGGAAGCGGTGGAGTTTCTGGGGAGGGATAAAACTCAATAACGGCGCCCCACTGGAAAAATATATTTTCTACGCCATTTACAAATTTGACATTGCCACGGGCTTTATGACACAAATTATGTGTAGATTAATTGTGAAATACGAATATTTCATACGGTTGTCACAGTTGAAATCAACATTTGAAAAATATCACAGCCCCTACCTGCAATGTACTTCGACGAGAAAGTAGTTCCATGCCATGATGTTGAGTTAATGGTGTTAGGTACATATTTCAGAAAACTGAAATTCCTTTTTTTCGCTGTCTGTTATTTCTAATACATGTAAGAATTTTTACTTTTCTAACAATTGAACAGTTTCACTTAACCGGCGCATGAATCAAGTGATCAGACCCAAGAAAAATATGGTGGAAGAATACACAACGTGCATACAAGTAGATCTTACGTAGGAAGTTTTAAAGTGCTCAGTTTACCGTGAACAGCATACGTAAGGGTTAATCTAAGCTAAAAATATATACAAAGCAATGAGATGTTTGTATACTTCCTCTGGCCAATTTATTATAATGCAGTTATATTGAATTAAAATTGGCGAAACTATTTTATTCACGTCACAGTACTTGTCTTTTAAAATTAAGATACAAACAGGTTCATCGATGTTTACCATGTGACCAGACAGTTGTGTTCCTTTGCGGTAGGTCAGTGTTGGGTGCATTCGCAGAAAACTAGTAAGCGGTCTACCTCATCTTAGGCTGTGTTCAAATTAACCAGCTGAGAGCACTTATATTGCTTCGTGCCCTTGGAAAGTGCATCCCGGATGTGACGTCACATCGCCGCCGTCTGAATTCGCAGCAAGGGCACACTAAGCACCCTAGAATGTCCCCTTCAGCAACTTGCCCTTCTCGAGTCGTAAGATAGTTTTCGATTCGCAATTGTTCGATATGTTTCATTTGTTTATGTTTGTTTTGTGTTTAGAACTCTTCATGGCCGCAGAAAACACTTGCAAACTTCACAGAGACAAATGAAACTCGCATAGAGCGAAATTCTACACAGTAAAACTCGAGCTGGAAACGAACCCAAGTGTACGAATCCACTTAACGAATCTATGGAAGGGAACAAGGGCTCGTGAGACGGGAAGGGATCAAGGACACACTGCACCGAAATCGAACACAGCTATAGTCTAGGGATAGGTACTCCACCCAATCTCTGTCCTAAGACTGTGGCACACGGCAACACCTGCATGCTATCACTGTGTCGGGAACTATCAGGCTCGTTACCTGTTACCAACAGTTGTGAACCAATAGGTTCGAAAACATGGCGGTCAATTCTTGTGCACATGATCCATGTTCTGTGGTTACTGTTATGCTTCCAAGTGTGAACCACGGCTAATGCCCGGTTCCACAATCGTGGTTAGAAACTCAATCCGAGATCGGATCTAAGATCGACACAGAAAACTGTTGCATCATTGGAGTTCAGAGTTAGACTGGAGATCGAGATGGAAGTTCATTTCGAACCGCCGAAATTGGCGGTTCGAAATCTCGATCCGTGATCAGCAGCCATCGTCGACAAATGTATTATGAAAATACGCCAACATATAGAACTACGTTCGATTGTTTTTTTTTTTTTTTTTGTAAATTAAAACAATATTATACGCATTTAATTATTATTCAATAAAATTAGTACAACGATAATGCACTTAAAACAGATCAAACATCGCACATCTGGTTCCATCTATAGTGAAAAATACGCCTACTTCCATGACGTCATAACTACGAACCAACAGCAAGATGTGTCTCGTACTTAGTATCGATCTCTCGTTTTGATACCAAGATCGACTAATCGGAGATAACAGAATCCAGAATCATGAAATTTCGTTGGTGCAACACTTTCACATTGGAACCAAGATAAAACACTGGATCCTGGTTCGGAACTAAGATCATTCTATCTCGGATCGGGGAAGATGTTGGTGCAATCGGGAATTAGTCCCGCTAATGCAGAACAGTTGGTGCACAGTAGCGGGTTGTGACTGGCGGTGTGAGGTCAGGCGGGCAGGTCTGTTGAGAGGCCAAGATGGCGCCGCGTGGGAAGCAGGTCGGGCCGCTCCAGGGTCAGAGGTCAGCCGCTGCTCCCACAATGCACTGCGTCACGGCACTCCTCGCTGCCAATAGTCTTGGCCGGGGAAAACACACCATAGGATAGCAGTACGTTAAATGGCGTCAGCCCCTCCCTGTAAAATTATTTGTATAGATTTCCCGCCACAAACTCCAATTCACTGAGTACATTACAACTTTTCAGCACGAAAAATCATTAATAATACCTTCCTTAATGTTCTTAAACTGTTACAGCTTCTCTGTATTTCATATTTTCCAACTTGTAACAGCCGACGTAAAATTGATTTTTTTAACGGGAGCGACTAAAGAAGTCAAATAGCTACACCAGTAGAACAGAAAAGATTTCAGAAAATGCACCAAGTTATACCCAATGTCATGTCATCCGAAACAATCCATCCAAAATTCATGTTTGCGGGTAATAGCCAAAAGTAAAAATAAATAAAATCCAAGATGACGGGCTTAACCCCCTTAAGGTAATACTCAGCGGCGCTACAGTACCGCGAGGGAGTGGAGGGATTTGGTCGGCTCAAGTACATTGCCCCAAGGTTTTATTTATTCTTTTGTTTTCCTTTTCGAGGCACATCGATACGGGCGACAATAACACGCGCGACCAGCGCCCCGTCGCCCCTACGCGCAGGGCGATGAACCAGCGTGCGGTACTTCCGCTGTTACTTTTCTGTGCAAATGAGATCTGTAACAATAGGAATTTATTACACGCGATGAAAGTCCATAGATTATACTACGACTGTACCGGTTTATTTTCTCCTACTTATTAAGGAAAACACCTTCTCAGAATAAACATATTGTTAGAGTTTCTGAAAAGTAAGTGTTAAACCAGGTTCGTTAAAGGTTGGAGAGCTTAATTAAATTAAAGAATTATTTATTAATTCCTCATTTTATTTACAAAAACTACAAACAAAACTCTCTCGACCCAAATTCTCACAATACATCGGTATCATCTGCTGTTTACAATTAATTATTACAATCGATACAATTAAAAAATACCTCAAAGAAATTAACGAAATTATATAACTAAAAATAAGTCCCAATAGACAGTGTATAAAAACCTATTCAATTATTTTATAAATTATGTGTCCATATTTGACAGTTCCAGTATTTACAATAAAATCCGTATTAAATGTTCATACAGTTCCCCCTCAGTTCAGTCCACGTACCGCAAGTCCGCAATGTTCTAGAGTTCTCCGAGCGCCCTCACGCACAGTAGGCTTCACTCGTCGGGTTTCACGCCCTCTCGTCCAATCACACGACGAACACCTCGCCCGCCGTCATCCATCCCTCACCTTACTTAACTTCACTTCACTCCCGCACTAAGCCAGATGGCCTCCGCCAGATTGCCGACAGTCCTTCACTCCCGCACTCAGCCAGATGGCCTCATCCAGACTGCCGACAGTCCAACAACTGTGGCTTGCATTTCTAGTGTCGTAGGGCATCGCCCAGAAATCTGCCTAAATGCTGCGTTGCACGGAGGGTCCTCATTCCCAGAATATTTTCGTGCATCCTCTACACTTGTCGACGTCTCTAGCAGGGGGGAGGAGGAGGGTATGTGACGCCAGCTACGTCCCCGATGTCAGTAATTCCCTGACTGCCCGGGGGACGGAGGTGGCGACGAGGCAGCTAGCGGATCCGACTGGTGGTGGGGCAGGTCGATGTGCCAACCCCCTCCCCCCTTCCGCCCACGCGTGCGGTGCGAGTTACATCGCGTAACATTATTACGTAGGCTGTTCACGGTAAAGTGAGCACTTTTGAAAGCCCTGTTTAAGATCTACTTGTATGCACGTTGTGTATTCCTCCTCCTTATGTAAAATTAACATTGCCATGGTTCTCATCGCTTTATTCGTGCATCGGTCCACTAAAACTGTACAATGATTAAAAAAGGAAATACTTTACAAATCTACTAATTTTTAAATTTCTGTGCATTAAAAAAACAGAAAGAGAAAGGGATAATTTTAAGTAATCACATATGGTTACATAAAACACTTTATATTCAACGTTAAGATATAGAACTACTTTCCATCCATCGGTACCAACTTTACTGGGCGAATGTTACCCAGTGCGGCCTTTGAAATATATGCATGCAGCGACAGAAACATTTTTCTGCGGTTCATTTCTAAAGAGTGCTCACTTTATCTCGAACAGTCTTTAAAAATAAAACTATGCGGGCTTAGATGATAGTTTTTTTTTTTATCTTTTCCGGCAAAAAGTCGTATTTCCAGAGCTTTAATTTGCCGAGATGTGTGTACAAGCGCACACAACGAATGTACATAAAATACATTTGTATATACAAAGTATTGGCAATACTGCTGTCACGTCAGAGGGATGAGTCACAGCGCCACGAGAGTTCCGTATCTGATCAGGAAGTTAGAGGCGAGGAAGTGTGGTGCGTGGTAGCGGCTGTGTGTTACTCAGTCACAAGTAGCAGAGCAGTGGAGCACAGGAGAGACAATGAGAGACGAACAACGCGAGTGGATCAAGATTGAAGTTGCATGTGGCCGGAGTGCACGGCCATTGTTTCAGGGACTGCGTGGAGCGCGCGGTGATGCAGCGTCGACAACGATGGAGCTCCTGCGAAACTGGCCGTGGGAGATACTGGAACATCCGCCGTGTTCACCCGATACGAGTCCGTGCGATTACGACCTCTCTCTCTCTCTCTCTCTCTCTCTCTCGCCAGAATGAAGGAACCACTTCACGGGGACCATTAAGACACAAGGGAAGCCATCACCTGTGGCACGGGGCGCTCCCTGCGGGTCATCGACAGAGATGGAAGCGCTGCCTGTGTACAACTCCTTCCACATGAGTGACAGAAGGTGATGGAGATGGGGGCGATTACATTGAAGACATGTCAATAAAGCCAGGTACGAATTATAAGAGCTGTCGTTACTTTTTATCCAACCCTTGTATGTCCGGACCACTAGGTCTTGAGAGCTGATACGGTGAAGAAAGGTGGGAATGGAGCACCACCGCAATGAAAAGGGCGGGGGGGGGGAGGGAGATCCCAGAGGAAATCCGCCGACAAGCGGCATCGTCCGGCACGATCCCCCAACATGCGAAAATCCGGGGAGCGACCCCGGTTCGCCCAGGTGAGAGGCGAGTAGTTTAACCACTACACCAATGTACCGAGCCGTCTTGGAAGTTTCCACATTCTGTATCAGTCGTGCTCTCACATTGTTGAACTGCTTGCTGATCTCTCTCGGGTCTTGATGGACTTCACGTACCTCCACCACGATGGAATATTCCATCAGGTTAATGCATAATGCCATCAGGTCCTAGTTGTTAACTGGTATGGGCTATTCACGGTAATGTGAGCACTTTTTAATACCCTCCCAATAGGCATCAGCCCTAATAAATGTATTATATTGCAGCGTCGGGTGTTAACTTTTGAGAGTGATGAAATGTGCATGTTCTATATATTAGTCTCATGGCAATTTTTATATTAAAAAGTGGCAGAAAGCTTGAAATTGGCTGAACGGAAAAATTTAGCAGGGCTTTAAAAATGCTCACTTTACCGTGAACAGCCCATACGAGGATTGCTCTGAAGTGTTTAAACGACTGTTGTAGCCACTTCGTTCTCCAGATATGAACCCATAGAGAATTTATGAGACGTGGTGGGGAGGTCCAATCGCACCCGAGATCCTGCACCTACAAATAGCAAGGAGCTGTGGGGAGATATCTATAGTTGATTCACGGTGTCTTGGGCCTTTTATGAAGCCCTGCTAAATTTCTACTCCCAGGATATTCCTCCGCCTCGAGCAAACTAAGCTCAACTAAGTGTGGAAGATTACACCAGAGGGACAACGCACCGGATTCGTGAGCATTCTGTTGTAACAGTATTTTGTATAAGAACTATTTCTCACTAGGCGCTACCAACACACATGTTTTCTCACTGTTTTTCATACAAATTATTAATAAATGAAGCATTATAATTTATAGATAAAAATAAGAATAACAATAGAATTTAACAGAAAAAAAGTAACTTGTATGAACACAAGTATATGACGCTTGTGATACAGGGAGTATGTTGGAAACAACAGAACACGTCATACATGGGGAGATTTTTCTAAGGTTTGATTCAAAAACGCCGGAGAAACTGTGAATGGACTATAGACGGGATTTGCAACACATCTCTAAGGGTGTTTCGTCCACGAGCTGCTAAACATTGCCATGATAAGGGGGGACCTACACGATACTAGACCCGTATCCCACGACTTTCGGCATGTTAACGTATACGGAGCTAAAGGCTGTTCAAGATAAAGTGAACACTTTTGAAATCAACGCTACAAAAAAGTCACTGCCCCTGCATGCATATATTTTAACGGGCGAACTGAGCGACATGCATCCAGTAAAGTTGGTAACGTAGTGATACAATTTTTCTCTCTAGAAATTAAGTGGGCTATACCAAGATCATTAAGGAATTGAGGTCTTAATCAAATAAAAGAATTAATTATAATTTACTTATTTTATTTACAATAACTACAGAAAAATTCTCTAAGCTCAAATTCTCACAATAAATAGAAATCACTTACTATTCACAATTGACACCAAATAATAAGATGTATAATTACGACAAAGAAATCAACGAAATTATGTAATTAAAGATTAGTCCCAATAGGCAGTGTATCATCCTATTCAATTATTTTTATAATGTATGCGTCCATACTTGACAGTTCGAATATTTACAATAAAATCAGTATTACACTTACATTCAGTCCATGTCCCGCCAGTCGCAATGTTCTAGAGTCCTCCAAGCGCCCTCACGCACAGTAGGCTTCACTCGTCGGTTTCACACCCTCTCGTCCATTCAAGCCACGAACACCTCACTCGCCGTCGTCCTGCAATCTCCAGTCGTCATCCACACTTCACTTCGCTCGCGCACACTCGGCCAGATGGCCTCCATCAAAGACTGCCAGCCGCTGGGTTGCGGCAGTATATATAGTGTCTTAGACCGCCACCTAGAATCTTCTCCAACACCCGTGATGCGTTGCGGAGGGCTGAGGCGCCAGCCAGTCTCGCCAGAACATTCTTGTGTCGTCGCTAAACGTATCGGAAACTCTAGCAGGCGAGAGGAGGTCTGTGACGCCAGCAAGTCTCGTCACTGTCGGCATTCACGGGATTCCCAGAAGGGAATCAGGAGGCCGAGAGCGCATCGTTCCAGGATGAGGGGAGCGCGGGGTGGGTCTCCGATTACGGCGCGGGGCAGCTAAGTCGGCGCCAGCTACAGCACGTAACAGTAGAATGGAAAATAGTTCCACATCTTAACGTTGAATAAAAAGTTTCACGTAACCAATTGTAATAACTTGAATTATTTATTTCAATTTGTTTTAAATTTTAATGCATCGAAGTGTAAATATGTGCAGATTTGCAAAATATTTACGTTTGAATTAATTTCACAGTTTCACTTGACCTACGCACGAATATAAAGTGATGAGGCCCATGGTAATGTCAATTTTACATAGGGCGAAAGAATACACAATGTGCATGCAAGTAGATCTTAAGCAGAGCTTTGAAAAGTGCTCAGTTTACCGTGAACGGCCTATACCAAGTTTACGACACACTGCAATGCCATTACCAGACAACCGAAAATACGGCGAGTTTAAACTATTGCCATTCAACAACTAGAGGAAACTTGCTTCATTCATGTGTGTTGTCCTCGTGTCTCCATGTAATCTGTTCCAGACACAGCGTCTGTCTGTCTCGTCTTTGTAGGTTCGTGCAGATGTTCTTTAAACATTTCTTTTCACCTACCATTCTCTTTTTTTGATACACACACTGGTTGTATTGTGTCGTTTATCGTCGGAAATCTACCCAGATTCCTGCTTGGAATTTTATGTAAGTTGGTGTCGTTTTTCTTGTGATTTACGAATAAATTCCTTCTTGAAATTGGTGGTACACATTTGTTCACAACAGCTAACTGTGGCTCAGTTATATATTCCTATTTTTACTAACTTGTGCTCAAGTTATTTTCTTTACATTGTAGGTTTTCTGCGACTACAATGTATAGTGTTATAATGATGATGTCCAGGTTTTTTTAATTAATTCTCCCACTTCCTAAACCACAAATATAGAAAAACTATTCAGCAGAAAGCTAGGTGCAATTTGCGGAAATTTCCTTACTACGTAAACACTGTGTATTATTTCACAAAAATTCCTGGATAATGTTCTACCAGTACTTCTCCCAATTGTGTCGTATCATTTGTTCTAACGGAAATGTAATGGATTTGCTTACCGCCCAGTACTTATGACGTAATGATGGCGAACATCCTGCGCAGCTCCGCAAAAAGTTGTTCCAAGTGCGGCAGGTCACTTTGTTACGTAACGCGAAACTCCTTGTAATTTCTACCGAACTGTTTGGAACAGCAATTTCCCAGGAACCCCTGCCGCAGTTGTTCCGCAGACCCCTGCCGCAGTTGTTCCGCAGACCCCTGCTACAGTTGTTCCGCAGACCCCTGCTACAGTTGTTCCGCAGACTCCTGCGCAGTTGTTCCGCAGACCCCTGCCGCAGTTGTTCCGCAGACCCCTGCTACAGTTGTTCCGCAGACCCCTGCTACAGTTGTTCCGCAGACTCCTGCTGCAGTTGTTCCGCAGACCCCTGCCGCAGTTGTTCCGCAGACTCCTGCCGCAGTTGTTCCGCAGACCCCTGCTGCAGTTGTTCCGCAGACCCCTGCTGCAGGGGTGTTCCGCAGACCCCTGCGCAGTTGTTCCGCAGACTCCTGCTGCAGTTGTTCCGCAGACCCCTGCTGCAGTTGTTCCGCAGACCCCTGCTGCAGTTGTTCCGCAGACCTCTGCTACAGTTGTTCCGCAGACCCCTGCGGGTTTCTTCTACTTTTGATCGGGGGTTAGCGAGTAAATCTCGTACATTTTAATTTACATAGAATTGATGTTATTATAATGCATCTGTTTTAAGTTGTTTTGTTATAAATGAAGCTGGTTATTGTTGTAATTTAACTTGAGATTGTAACAATTTCACAGTGAGAAATAAACACCGAGCCACGTGGGCTGTGGAAGTTCGTACACCCACTGGAATTATGACCCACATCGAACCGACCACCCATTGGCAAAGCAATTTTACATCTATGAAAAATAACTCAGGTCACTTTGTATCTTTACTTCATAAAGCTACTTCCACTACAATATCTGCAGGTTACAGGGCAAGTGGAAGCCAGCACGTTTACCCATCTGCCACCACAATAACAAGATCAGGTTGTGGTCGCACGATACACGAAGTAACATTTTCCTAGATGATCAGTAATTAGATTGCTTTAAGTTCTATATATCAATCTTTTTCGCTTAAAACTCATTTAATAGACAAACAATTAATTTGGAAAAATTAACAAATCTATTTAATGTAACTCAGGAGAGATTTAAGTATTTTTATTAATTTAACATATACAATTAGTAGAAGTATTAATTACTTCTTAAGACTAACTGCGGGTTTAATAGTAGCGAAATTCCAGCAGTCTAAGTTTAAGTCATTACGAATAAACAAGAAAAATTACTCTAACAAAAACATTATACAATTATACATGGAAAACCAAAGTAATCTGTAAGGCTTCTTTCTGTTACTACAAACAATAGGGAGGTGTAGGAAAAATACGCTTTCTACGCCTATAATCATTTAACATTGCAAAAACCCTATCACTGAATATACATAATGTCGTATCCTTGCACACTACCAGACGCCCACTAGAGAGCAGCGTTAAGAGATAAGATAAAAACACTATCATACGGGCGTAGTTAAACCTGCGAGCTTTCATTGCGTATCATCAAGTCCCGTTGTCACATATATAATTTCTCATAACATTGCTCACCGACAGAAACGCCACTCATGCCTCGCGCGTAAGGGCTATGAAGGTGTTGGAAGTGCATTTAGTGTCGCCCGTATCGCTCCCTCGCTTATCTGCCTTGATTTCACGAAAATACTCCCGTGACAGTGTACTCAAAATACGCATTCTCCTTGGAGTCGGCAGAACATATTCTTTGGTACGGTGGCCATTTTCGCAACACTTATTCTCAAAGACATCAGCCGGCCTTCGCGAAGGATCAGCTTCTGTGAACAAGGGCAGCTATTGTGATGTTTATCATTCAATATACGACAGTATTTCGTCTTAAAGACAATTGAGCAAAATTATCACTGCTTAGTGTGAATGGAGAGAAAAAAACGCCAACCTGCCACAGCGATGGAAAAGTCTGTCCAGAGTAACGTTTTACTGTAGATAGTTGGAATGGGACGGAAACAACATTGAGAATGAATATCTACTGGTTTAAACCGGAATTCTTCTGTTACAACCGAAACGTCGAAAATACTGCCTCTAGCTGAATTCCTGTAACCACCAGTTTTGGCAGACTGATGGGAAATCACAATGTTTCGATTTTTGACATGTGTGAATTGGTGTGTTTTTATGGAATGCTGATTACAGGCTTTTCACGGCAGAGGAATTACTTACTTTTTCATTCAGTAACATTCTATCCTTTAGTAACCATTTAAAATAGGCCCATATATTGCTATGTAAGTAATAAACACATTGTGGACATTCTACTGCACTCTGAAGTTAACATCCAAGGTTACAATAAACTATATTTATTGACTATTATTCGAAATAAGAGGGCTTTCAAAAGTGCTCACTTTACCGTCCGTGAATAACCTATATCACAGTTCTGACTCGTTTCTAATGCTAAGAAAACGCATTAATACTAGTCACTTTATACAGTTTACAAACCCACTTCGTTTCTTCTCTGGACGCCGCTCTGTGTGTACAGGCGTTGTTGGGAACTACTCTTGTGGATGGGACCAATATAAATGTGTGCGAGACTAAAGCCTTTATGCCGCAATGGAAGATTCCATTTTGTAGTTCAATGCAAGCCTACGTGGCCATTTGTATGGCTGGTTCTATGGAGGATTTGGCCATCTGTATGCCATTTTCCTACACGTTTGAAACATTAACCAATCAGAGAGAGGGCGAAAGTCATTTTATTTTACTTTGAGAAAGAGCGCAATATCAATAAATCAAGCAAAAATAATTGAAAAAAACACGAACATGTTTACTGATTCTAAAACCGCATTGCGTAAAAACTACGGTAAACAATCGTGTTTATTTAAAGCAAAAGTCCCAGTTACAACAATGAAATGATTAGGCTCTTTGCATAAACACGTAATGCTGAATTCGTGGTTGAAGATTGTGACTAAACCACAGTTGCAGAAGTGAACTCACAAAATATGCACTTGTCTGTTTATGCGGCAACAAGTATCGTTGGATAGCTTGCATGCAGGCTCGGGTAGCAGGTCTCGTGACAGCTTGCATGCAGGCTCGGGTAGCAGGTCTCGTGACAGCTTGCATGCAGGCTCGGGTAGCAGGTCTCGTGACAGCTTGCATGCAGGCTCGGGTAGCAGGTCTCGTGATAGCTTCCGTCCGAGATTGTACGGAGAATGTGAGCGAAGAGATTTGGGCGGCTCTTAACAGCGAGGTCTTGAGAGCCGATGAGGGTGGATTCCGGAGTTGCTCCATACTCACCTCGCTTCACCCTCGTCGTCTCTCAAGACCTCGGTGTTAAGAGCCGCCCAATTCCCTCCACTCCGCTAAGAGAGGTCTACCTCGATGTCTAACCTGTGCTCCCGTTAGCAGAAGTGTTGCGTGGGTCGTAGTCTTCGCCGAGGCGGTTTGAAGACAGAACCGAGGACACGCCAGAAAAGTTTAGGACTAGTTGACCATCTGGCTTCAAGGACGTGAGGCCGCGGCGAGGGTTCGTTCCTTACGTAACAGTGACGTTGTCAGAAAGTTGGTATAGACCAATCATGGCTACTTACGACTTTTCTGAAGTCCCGCTGAAGTTCTTATTTCAGGATGTTTCTCCGCTTCGTCCAAACAAAGCTTATCCAAGTCTATCGAATTACACCACAGAGACAACGCGCCGCATTTGTGTGCAATCAGTTTAATAATATTTTGTATTCTGCAAAATAACTATTTCTTACGAAGTGTCTCGAGTGTATAGAGGGCTGTCCAGCCTAGCTTGCTGCCAACTCAATCCGCGAAATGCTCGGGGCTCTACTTATATGCTGTAAATGTGAGATAGAATAAGAGTTCAAATGACGACATAAATGTGACGTACTTACACCTTCACAATCTTGTGTTTTATGTTCTCCGCAGCTCCGCGCGCACAAGAATGGTACTAGCTGCAGCTCATATTACTATTTTTTTTTTAAGGTTAAAAAATATTAATCTCCTCAATGTCACATCCATCCGTAAGGTAGCATTGCAACAGCAATTAAAAATGACAAACAAGCTTCGCTTTTGTAGTGTTTGCTCTGAATTGTAAGTAACAACTGTGGGGTTTTCAATACAGCACTGTCGCCGTATTTAAAACGCTGGTTTACAGAATAAATGTCACAAACATATGAGGAGGGCTGCTATTTACAGCGGTATTTGCTGCCTGGAACTTTTCAACCAACACATTTATGTTTCAATAACTGCATTTATTAATGGGCAACAAAATAATGACTCATTTGTGTCCTGAAAAAATCATTCACGTTGATCTACTTAATTGTTTTTCAGAAATTAGAATAGAAACTATTGTTCACAATGAGACCCACATGGTATATATTGAAACACATTAAAAACGAATCATCTAACAATAAAATGAAATAGGCAAATTATAAAAATTATTAACGCAGTTTATGGGAATTTTAAATTCACATCCTCTGCCATGAAAATGTGAAAATTGCACGGAAAGGGTTTGGCTACAACTTAAAATAACTAAAGAAACTAGACTACCACAAAAATGTCCTGAATATTCAGCGTATGTACGTAATTAGCTTCATTTTGAGTTTTACAATAAAATTTCAGAGTAGAAGCAGTTAGAAGACAAACGCTAATTGCAAGCGAATGAAGAGAAGAGTTTAAAAAAAATTACTTTACCGCATTCCTAGGACTAAAAAATCACCACTATTTGAATACGAACATTGCACTTCAAATAACCTTTTTTAAAATTTGTTTGGTGCAAGATTTACAGTAGGGCAGAAAAAACTGTTTCGGTGGCTTAAAATGGCCAAGCATTTGAAAGGAAATATTAAAGCTCTCCTATTTACTTTCAGATTTTTAATCACAAAAAAATATACTAGCTCTAGTTATAAAAAAGTTTTGGTCTTACAAAGACTATCTTAAGACGATATGTTTGTCATGGTGATGGGGTCATTTTATTTTCTTATCTACGAGATCAGCCGGAGTAGATTATAAACGTTCTAAGACAGACTATGTATTTATTCCAGTTATAAGTGTCTTAATTTACATAAAAAAAAAGCCCGAAGAAAATCTTCACGTCCAAAGGACGTTTGGTTTTTTTTTTAATCCATCGTTACGGGTGAAAAGTACACGAATACGTGGCCGCTACCCCCCCCCCCCCCCCCTCTCTTGTTGAACGTGCACGTGAGCACGATTTCGGAAGTTCGCGTCGGCGAGCGAGAATCGATATCGATCCGGAGCGAGCGCTACGACCTTGCAGTGGGAACGATAGTAGCTGGGCTGCTCTACACGACACGTGGAGATATGGCCGGCTCGTCACGATCAGGCCCCAGCATATGTAATAGGCGAAGCGAATCCTTATTTGTTTGTTTGTTTTATTGCATCAGTAAGATCTTGTTTCAATACATAGCTGTGCAAATATATTGGACAAGTCAAATTACAGTATACAAAGTTTACACACTGGATATATATATATACATGTGTGTGTGTCAGATATCACGTACACGCATAATATTTTTCTACATAATTTGGCTAAACTTCTTCCAATATGTTGTGGGACGTAGTCGTATTGGTGAAACAGAAGGAAAAGGAACAAGAAATGTGTACAATTAAATGTTATACAGTAATTTCTTAATATTTGTAGTTTAGATATTCATCTACGCTATAAAATGCACATTCAATAGAAATGTCTTTCGGCTGTTTTTTTTTTAAGAGTTTTTTGGTCAGAGAAGCCAAGTTCTTGGTCTTGTGGTAATTTATTGAAAAGTTGGCTACTAAGATAGTACGATGGCCCTTTCTGGGCTAGTTTTAAGTTTACTGAAGCCATGTATAAGTGGTTTTTTTTAATAATAGTGTTACGCTTATGAAACGACTCATTTTTCTGAAATAAGCGACGGTTTTTGGACACGAATATAAGAACAAAACATGTACTCAGATGCAAATGTTAATATCTCAGAGCTCTTGAAAAGAGGTCTACACGAGTCTGACTTTCTTTTGCCATTGATTATTCTTGCAGCTCTCTTTCGCATGAGAAACACTTTTTTGCTGTCAGTGGAATTACCCCAACAAGTTATACCGTAACTCATGATGGAATGAAAATATGCAAACTATACCATTTTTGTCCAAGACCTCTGCAACACCTCGCATAGCGTGCATGTGCGCGATGAACGTGTGCGCATCAGAATTAAAGAAGGCGCTTTCACAAAACTGTTCGTGGTCATCACGTAACTTACGTGTCGTGTACGATCATGCTCGACGGGTATGAAATGGCGATATTTAGTTTCGAGTCGTGTACGCAAGGCCTTCAGCCAATAGAATTGAATGAGAGAAGTATAAATAACAATTTTGTGAATTTAGTAGAATATCTCATTTCTACAAGAAAATTTACTTTTTCCCCCTCATTTAAAAATACGAATAAATTGCATGTAATAGTTGAAGTTCAATTCTACATTGTACTATCGTGTTTTATGACATGTTACCGACGAATCCGCGGTAGAAAGTACTTACAGAATAAGAATGCAAATAAAATGAAATTTTATTTTCAAACTAATCGCTATTTCACTAAAACGATGTTAATTTATAGTCGTGTGTGAGTGGTTGAACATGAGACGGGTAGGCTGAATTTACTTGGAACTACGCAGACGTCCTTTACAATTTTATAATTGTTTATTGGCGAGCCCCCAAATCCCGCTACGCCAGCGTGAGCACCTTCACAGTTCTGTGTCCCCTCCGGCATGCTTGTTAGTAGCTAAGTCGGTTGGATAATGGAATGCGTCTCAGGGCTAGCCCTATACGCCTTAGGTCGGGTATAGTTATTATAATGGGCGCTTGCATTGCGGCTAAACGGGGTTATACTGCCATGGCTGCAATTGTAGTCATGGGCATGCCCCTAAAGAAGAAGGGTCTAGATGGAAGACCATAGCAAAACAGACAAAGCGGGGAGGACCGTGGGAATAGCTATGCGACAGTCACGGAGGATAAAGTAATTCCTTTTACCTGGATTAGGGCTGGATAAAGTAGGGCATTTGTTAGTTCGGGAAGAAAGAAAGATGTGTGTTGGTTTTGATTGGGAGTGAACAGACGTCCCTCTCACTTCTCCCGTAATACTCGCGACACACGCCGTGCACAATTGTTACTTGCTGTTCCGTATTAACATGACGCTTCCGAAAGTCCTGCTCAGGATCTACTTTCCTGCGTATTATGCCGCCACGTGCATTGTTCGCATCGCCAGGGTACAACTGTTCTACTGTCAAACTGCCAGGAATGCATTTTGGTAATGCGCATTCTTATTGTCCAATAAATAAAAATATATTAAATAAATCCAGTCTCCTTTAAATGGAACTTAACTCTTGGCATAACGTCAAGACATGGAACTACTTTTCGTACGTCGCTACTGGCGGCAGCGCACACCAGTCAGTGCATCCAGTTACGGAACGCATTTCTGACGTGGCTTACAACACAGTCCCTCATGTTCAGAAAGTGAGCATCGCGAGATTTTTCTCTCGTGTCCGTGCAATTACCCGTCGAGAGCGAGCATTACGTTAGATATAAATGTACAATGGTATATGCCGGTCCTTAGGCGTCATTCTTCACGCACAAACTTATATTACTGACGTCATCAGGCCGCGGCGGGAGATGCACTGCGAACCTCTGGTTCCAGGAGCGGTTTAATAAGCCTAAGGCAGCTGCAGTCGACCGAACTGATCACCGATCAGAGAAATTCTGGTGTCAGAGTATACGTAAGAAAAGATTAACTAAAAACATAGCCAACACTCATTAATAATAAACACACATAGTGACTTTCTAACCAATAATCATTTCCATTGCATATTGCGAACAAAAACAGTGCAACATTACGAGTTAGGCGAAAAATAAACAAATGACTTTAACAACATGAATAATGCTCGACACGACAAATCTCATACTGAAAGGATGACTGGGCTACCTCAATCCATCCCGGAGTTACATGAAGAAGGTGGCAATTCTACTAGCAGCGAAATGCGGACGTGAGGATTGCGTCATCGCCACCTGCCGTATCACGTGACGAGACTTAAGACTAAATAACGAGACAATCAGCGCAAACGTATAAAGCACCAAGATAGATTCCTAACAACTCAGACAACCATAAGCAAAACGAATTCAAGCAGTATCATTCTTTTTACTTTCACCACCCACATAAGTCACGTATACGACACAGCCCCCCCCCCCCCCCTCCGCCTCCAACCTTAATATTTTTCTAAGGATTTCAAGTGGGCAATTAAGCAGGAACCCACTACACGTGCTGTTTTTACAGATGTATCCTCTCACTGCGTTCTTATAGACTGTCCTCAATAAATCCAGCACTTTTGAAAGCCCTGCCCAGGCTTTACCATGCTGTCTACTTGATATCCTTCCGCCACGTCTAACATTGATATTGCCATGGACCCGGTCATTTTACTTAAGCGACAGTTAAGGGAAACTGTGAAATTGTTAGTAATGTAAACATGCTGCTAATATGAACATTTTTACTACTGTATGCCTGGGAACAAAAAGAAAACAAAATAAATTCAGTGTCCACAAATTTAAATTTTTAATTTTTAATACGACGTTGAAACATGGAACTACTTTCCGAACTTCCTTTCCAACTTCTCAGTGAGCAGCAAGTCAACAAGTATCCGTTAAAGTATATTGTTATAAGTAAAAATAAGGACAATGTAATTTTATTTATAAACTAGGGGTTTTAGGGGTCTTAACTACGGATGGTATAGCTTAACAGCTAATGAGGGGTTTTATTCATGATGTGAGACACATGCAATATAATACTGTAACATGTGAGATACAGGCAATACAATACTGTAACATGACGTGAGACAAGGAATACAATACTGTAACATGACGTGAGACAAGGAATACAATACTGTAACATGTGAGATACAGGCAATACAATACTGTAACATGACGTGAGACAGGGAATACAATACTGTAACATGACGTGAGACACAGGCAATACAATACTGTAACATGACGTGAGACACAGGCAATACAATACTGTAACATGACGTGAGACACAGGCAATACAATACTGTAACATGACGTGAGACACAGGCAATACAATACTGTAACATGACGTGAGACACAGGCAATACAATACTGTAACATGACGTGAGACACAGGCAATACAATACTGTAACATGTGAGATACAGGCAATACAATACTGTAACATGACGTGAGACACAGGCAATACAATACTGTAACATGACGTGAGACACAGGCAATATAATACTGTAACATGTGAGATACAGGCAATACAATACTGTAACATGACGTGAGACACAGGCAATACAATACTGTAACATGACGTGAGACACAGGCAATACAATACTGTAACATGACGTGAGACACAGGGAATACAATACTGTAACATGTGAGATACAGGCAATACAATACTGTAACATGACGTGAGACAGGGAATACAATACTGTAACATGACGTGAGACAAGGAATACAATACTGTAACATGTGAGATACAGGCAATACAATACTGCAACATGACGTGAGACAGGGAATACAATACTGTAACATGATGTGAGACACAGGCAATACAATACTGTAAGAGCCACTGTAACAGGGAGCTACTTGAAAGGAATGTTACGTTATTATTAAATTTCAAGTCATGAGAACCGCACGCCTTACTTCATTATATCCATGTTGAACAGACAGCCGCCACCTGAAACATGTTGCCGGAGGCTGTACCTAGTTGTACGGATGACGTTGGGCGGACACACACACATGGCTGCGATCTTCCCTGTAGTCTGGCTAGTAGTGGAAAGATGCGGTGGCCTATATAAGTGTGTTGTTCAACGTGTTGACACAGCTGGCCTCTTTCCCTGCTTGCTGGAGGGGGTTAATGCTCCGACGCAATCCTGACTTTACTTTGAAGGTGTGAGGCCGAGTTCAGTGTTGGATGTACTGTTAAGGTCCATTTATGACATCATGCGCCGAGGTTCAAGAACGATTTTGAAAGGTTGGTTGCAATCGTTCAATCGCGAATTACCTACAAACAACACACGTCCAGGGAAAGCACATACAAGAGGATCAGGCCCCAGCAAATATAATACGGAAAACACATCCTTACCGAAAATACCCGAAGTAGGTGTTCTGCAGTCTTTCAACTTCGACACTAAAGATAATATTTGCTTATTTAAATTAAATGTAGCGCATTGTGTAAATATACAATAAACAATCATGTAGCTTTGTTTTTGTTTGGACACTTCAGAAATACGTGCTTAATTTGCATATTTTATTTTGATAGCTGCAACACAGATTTCTTTGCATGCATTTCACATCTGTTAGTTAACTTGCATCTGATATGTTATTTTGTGTGTCGACAAGGTATAGGACATTGCTTTGCGCATATGCTCTAACGCATTTATTGCGGGACTACTATTGCCAGGGTCATTTATCTAACTGCCGGGAAGAAAAAAAAATCAATAATTATTGCCAGAAGTTACTAGTCAAAAATGAATAAACACGGTAAGGTTGTGATAGTTTGATAACGCTTTAGAAACTATAAGTTTTGCTTTGCCGTGGGAAAATCTCTAACGTTTATGAATGAAAGCTATGGCAATAATAGTACAAATCTAAGATGGTGGGGCCTGATCGCCCTTAAGGTGGTCGACAGGTTGAAGGATCTCAAAACGCCTGAGGCCTAAAAGCGTAAGAGCGCTAGGGGCGACCGAGACATGCGCATCATATCTCTCGTCGCCTCTACGCGCAAAGCACCAGACTTGCTTGCGGTCTTGCCGTCAATAACGTGCCCCTATGAGACTTTCAGCGGAGACTCTACCATTTTATGATGCAATAATAAAAATTAAGGTTTAATGCACGTTCATATTACTTTTTCTTTAATGTTTTTTACCGGAATGTTCACGACTAAAAATGACCGTGAACACACCCGTTTGAGCCATTTGCATTATCACAAAACCATACTTTAGAGAGAAATGGAGGATTTTAAAACCGAATACCAGGGGTTCCCAAACGTATCACGCCTCTCTTCTGCAAAAACAAAAACTACGCCCCCCCCCCCTATCCCAAACTTCATTATTATAAGGGTAAAACAAAAACGAATAAAAGTCTCAAAGGTACTATTTAATCATTAAATTATTATGCTTATTGAACACAAATGGTGGTGAACAAATCAATCAATGAGACGGACGAGCTTGCATATTTTTAATAAGATTCCCTATTCTTGGTTGAATAGAAGAAATTGAAAAGTTTGAATTCTATATACTAAGCGTAAAAGTGAACAGCTTGTCGAATCCCCCCCCCCCACCCCCCCGCGCGACATCAAACCCGCCACTTTGCAAATCAATGCCGTATCCATAGACGCGTAACGTTTCTTAAATGCTATTCGTAAGCAGACCTCACTCAGGCACATTGGGCGGTTTTTTAACAACACGTTTTCAGCTGTTAACGTGTTAGCTCTTCACGGCTAGAGTGTAAGGTTGTCCAGATATCTCCGGTATCGGGCGACCTTTACTCCGCGAGTATCTCTCGGCAAACTGATAACAACGTCGCGAGCGTCAGCATCCCCCTGCCTGGCCAGGTGACAGTGTTCCTCCCACAGGCCCACAACGCTTCTATCTGCAGGCTACTTGCGATCTGCAGGAGCCTGTGTCTTCAGTCAGACGGCAGCGACAAACTGCACCCCCTGCCTGGCCAGGTGACAGTGTTCCTCCCACAGGCACACAACGCTTCTATCTGCAGGCTACTTGCTATCTGCAGGAGCCTGTGTCTTCAGTCAGACGGCAGCGACAAACTGCACCCCCTGCCTGGCCAGGTGACAGTGTTCCTCCCACAGGCACACAACGCTTCTATCTGCAGGCTACTTGCTATCTGCAGGAGCCTGTGTCTTCAGTCAGACGGCAGCGACAAACTGCACCCCCTGCCTGGCCAGGTGACAGTGTTCCTCCCACAGGCACACAACGCTTCTATCTGCAGGCTACTTGCTATCTGCAGGAGCCTGTGTCTTCAGTCAGACGGCAGCGACAAACTGCACCCCCTGCCTGGCCAGGTGACAGTGTTCCTCCCACAGGCACACAACGCTTCTATCTGCAGGCTACTTGCTATCTGCAGGAGCCTGTGTCTTCAGTCAGACGGCAGCGACAAACTGCACCCCCTGCCTGGCCAGGTGACAGTGTTCCTCCCACAGGCACACAACGCTTCTATCTGCAGGCTACTTGCTATCTGCAGGAGCCTGTGTCTTCAGTCAGGCGGCAGCAACAAACTGCACCCCCTGCCTGGCCAGGTGACAGTGTTCCTCCCACAGGCACACAACGCTTCTATCTGCAGGCTACTTGCTATCTGCAGGAGCCTGTGTCTTCAGTCAGACGGCAGCAACAAACTGCACCCCATGCCTGGCCAGGTGACAGTGTTCCTCCCACAGGCACACAACGCTTCTATCTGCACACCCCCTGCCTGGCCAGGTGACAGTGTTCCTCCCACAGGCACACAACGCTTCTATCTGCAGGCTACTTGCGATCTGCAGGAGCCTGTGTCTTCAGTCAGGCGGCAGCGACAAACTGCACCCGCCGGCCAGCCGCCATGTTGCCCACGCACTGAACTCGAGGTTTCATCAAAATTATGGTAATAATTACGTAGTTATTGAAGTGGCGCTATTAGGAGTTCCGACTGACTGGATTGTGATCTGTGCTGCAGTGTGTCTGAAATCCTAGTTTTTTGACGAAACTGTTAAGGAACGTAGGCTGCATGCACACTGGCAATACAATAATGCGACATCTTGCCCCGTCGCAGCCGCTGCGCGGAGTGATGTTGGGGCTGTAGTACACGATATGATCCGCCTGAACGCTGAACGTCGCTTCAGTCCCGACAGCCTTGCCCGGTAACGAACGACGAGGCAAACGAAGCTATTATGTTTGTGTGCAGTGGCGCTATGCTAATAATAGCCTATCACTTGCTTCGACAGAAACGGAAGAGTCGCGTCGATGATGATAGGTCACAAATTTGTTCAAAAAAAGCCAAGAAGTGAGTTGTTGGGAGTTTTTAAATCGCAGAAAATCAGCGATCAGTACAAGAATTTCATCCAAATAAGCCTGACGACCTTCGAAGATCTTGTCATTAAATTTGGACCTGCAATCTGCGAAAAAGAAACATCTACAAGAACATATCTCGACTCCAGTTAGATGCGTATTTTATTGGGTATAATAACGTATGCATAAATATGTTTACCACCCATTTTGCAAATAATTTGGAAACAACGGTTAAGTCTTCCATTTGACCGTAGCAAACCTTGGCAGTGCTACGAAACAAAAAATAAATAAGGGGACATATTTAAATAACCATTATTACTCAACATAAATAAGTTAAACATAAATAATAAATTGATTATTCATGAATAATATGGGGGTCAACATAAAATGCCTCCTTAAAGTAATATTTACAATTCAATACTTGCGTCCTACAGTAATGTATATATTTGTTCCTATTCCAGGTTAACAGTCACTGTACGATTTTTGGCGACAGAAGATTCCTACTCAAAGCCTGCAATATATTTTCCTGATATCAAAGCAAACTATCGCAAAATAATACCAGAAGTATGTGCTGCACTCGTTGAAGCATTAGAAAGAAATATCAAGTTAACACGAGCTTGGCTTAGAGCAAATGTTCTCGTTTTGGTTTATATGGTTATTTGCTGTGATGGTTCGTTGATATATTCAGATGGTATAGTATGTTGGTATGCTGGAGGGTTGTCACCTTGTATTTTACGGTTGGTGTGGGTGGTATGAACTGAGTAGTTATGTTGTGTTGTATGACTGCAATGTGATCTGTGTAGCGTGATTGAAGTATGCTGTGTTATGGTTGGTATACTACCCAGTACGCCTGGTCTGCAGGGTTACTTATATTTTGTTTCGTATGTCTGAGTGTGGTCGTCAGCATTTGTATTGGTATGGGTGGCTGGTATGATATTTGGCTAGTGTCCGATGATAATTATGTCATGACAGACATGCCGGAGTTACGATTTTTTGTATTTTTTATTTTTTATTTTTTTGTGATTAATTTTTGTTTTGTATTATTGGAAGGTGGTAGGTAAGGGTGGAGGGATGGGTGTGAGGTTAACGGGATATGTTCTGATATTGTTTACATTTGTTGCAATGTTTTACGATTTTTTGGAATTTTTTTTTTGTATTTTAGGGATTTTTTAGAATTAATGTATTTTTTAAATAATTATTTTTTAAAAATATTTTTTTAAAATTTGTTGCGAGCTTTTTTAGAATGTTTTTAGAGTTTACATTTTCGTCAAAAGTCAAGGTCGAAGGTCACCTTGATCCTATATGGTGGTTGGGTGACCAGAATAACAGAGCAGGAGAAAATAAAAGTCCTAGATGGCAGTCGAACGAATATGAGTAATTTATATGATGTTTGGATTCCCATGTTGGACCCTGTCCATGTAAAAAAGGGGTGATTTCGAGGGAAAATGACGCTTTTTGAGGACAAAAAGGAGGCCCAGAAATTGATTGATATTGGATTTTGGGGCTTAATTTTGTACATTAGGTGCTTCTACCATTTTTTTTAGGAAAAAACAGTAAATTATTAGGGCAAAAAGGGGAATTTTTTTTTTTAGAGAAAAAAGGAAAATTTTGAGGGGGAAATTAAGGCATTTTGGGCTAAACCGTACGATTTGTAGGGAAAAAGGGACATTCATTTTGAGGGGAAAAAAGGTAAATTTGCAAGATGGCTGCCAAAATCCCGAATTCCTGCTCCTGTCCTAGAACAAACTTTGGTTTACTACTTATGTAATTTTTTTTGGCGCTTCTAAACAATATTAATTCTGCCTACCACGTCAATTTGCTGTTCTTTTAAATTCAGTTCATCAGTTATTTTAATTTCTAGTGGAATGTGCGCCTGCAGTAGTGCACGTGTAGAAACACTTTGCATAATTTGTTATTCCAGCAACCACTGTTCTCTCGCACAACTGGACATGTACACCAAGTGTTTCATGCAAATATGACTGCACTAGCGACGACTCGTTGATGTAATAGGCAACTCTATTTGAAGCAGTTAGATAATAGATTATCTGACATTTTAATAGAACCTTCCATACTTTATAGTTTTCTGTTCAAAATGAGTCCATTTTGTTTGGACTACAGAAACACTCGTCACACTCCATAAATGGTGGTACAAATTTTTAATTGTCGGCATTTGGCTCTCATTCAACAATGCCCCATTTTTTTTTAAGAGCGGTATTACCGTTGTCTGTTCCCGGCCCCCAAATGGACATGGACTTGGACTTGGATATGGACTTGGACCAAGGGCAGAATAAGACAAACCTACAAATCGAATTTTCAGGCAGTACGAATCCTGACGGTTTCATTCCGAGCATGAATAAAGAAGGAAAGCCAAGATATCCTTCTTGAAACACAGTCAAGATAGCTTGCTTCACTGATGAAAGTAAAATGCACTGTACGGTGCACAGTCTTAAAATATCTACGTGGATCCAACTGCCCAATTCGCGAGATTTTCATCTTCGGTGTATATTTGTGAACATGGTTGCTGTGAGTAACACTCCGAAGTCTTGTGTCAGGTCTGGTTAAATTTCTTTTAGTTAAAGGTAACAATTGTTTTTCTAAATTCGCGCGCTATGGGAACTTAAAATTCCTGTTGCTGGCGTTAAGTGCTGGGTTCTTTGATCTTACCAACATTGTAAATAGGTGCATGAAAATGAACAAGTTACATGTCAGTTCATAACAAATGACAAAACCAGTACGACCAATGGTCATTCCCTATGCCTGCGGTCCCTAACGAAAACTAGATCAGGTTACAGACAGATTTACAGTTACATTTGACAGTAATAAGTATGATTATCAGAGGGAATTACTAACTCAGAACTTTTTGCCAAATCTCCCGCGAATGTGCAGCACGCATATAGGAAATACTGGAGGACCCGATATCTTCCTCAATAGCCTATTACTAAGTGTTAAATGTATCCCGAAGGTAGGACGGGAGCTGATTGCGTCGCAGAACTAACCCCTTGCGCCTACAAGGGAAGGAAAATGATGCAAGGAGACATGCATCGCGGGAGAGAGGCGTTGGGTAGCCATGACCAACACTTTGGGGCCATGACTACCTCCCTAAGTGTACCTAGAGCAAAAACTGTAACTAAGAAGAGACTGGGAAAAAACGTCACTTACAACTTAAAAACCCAGCCGACAGGAAATAATTCCAAATTATTGCATGCATTAAATATAAATACTACGGGAGAAAGGAGGTTGGGTATCATTCTTTATTGGTAGAGAGTAAAGACTAGTATAAGCCGTTCACAGTAAAGTGAGCACTTTTGAAGCCCTAGTTACTTTTTTCTTTCAACCTATTTATATCCTTTCACCACTTTTTGATGTAAACCCTGCCATGCGAGTAATAAACACAGTGTATGCATTCACCATACCCAAAACCAAAAGTACGAGGCCACAATGAAATGTATTTATTGGTTATTATGTCTGATGAAACAGCTTCAAAAAGTGCTCACTTTACCGTGAACGGCCTGTATAAGTGGGCACTGTTCTTGGTTTGACACGATATGGCGCTGGGCTTTAACCAGAGTGGTGTTACCACGTCACTCTGGTACTGGCTGACTCCCTTCCACAAGAATTTAACACAAAAATTACACAAATAAGGATAACATTGAAATAAAAAAAAACATGCTTTGAATAACAGTCATATAAAACTGGAGAAATGCTACTTTGCTTGTTCTAGATGTAAACCAAATTAAATGGAAAATTAACAAGTTTCAGAGAATGCTAAAATACGCTCCTGGAATTACAGTCGCCTCACGTGCGCCAAGGAATGAATCTTCAGTTGTGAGCCAGTTCGACTAGCTTACGTCAGTTTGCCGATCGTAACACAGCATCCTCACTCTCAAACACACTGCAAACGGAAACATCGCAGCTAGACGGGGAAACCCACACTAGGAGTGATGGGTCGAAGCTCGATTAAATCCCCCCTGGCCAGCACTTATCTGCCAAGTAATTTAACAAACGCCATTTATTCCCTACCTCGTCTTCATCCTTGTTCCTCGGTGGAGCTGCTTGGCTTCTATCCAGTTCTCTTCCACCCCCTCTCTAGGAACCGACTACGTGCTCGTTTGTTCGCCCAAACTACCCTTAGCCACATTCTACCCTACAACATTTGAGTAAACCCTGCAGTTTTCTCCACCCTCTCTTACACTCTTATTCTCCTCACAGCAGGCTGGAAGTCATGTATATACAGTATATTTACATATATACACTTTTTTTTCTCGTTTTTCATTTACGAATTTTCCTTCCCTCAACTAACATTATGTTACAGCAGATTTTTCTTTTCAGTGGCATTAAATTCTCTTTCGTGCGTGCACATCTCGCTTTTCTTTTGTTTAGCTGTCGCCATTTCTTGGCAAAGTTCGGGAAGATTAAAATAAAATCCCTTGCCAAACATCTCAGAAGATCGAAGTTTGAGCCGAGCTCAAACCGTATGATTCTCCCCTCTCACCACGAACACATGGCGAACTAAATATTGTGTGTATCAAAATGTCGAAATATAAGATTCATAGTAAACCAATTTATTGCCTTTTTGTTACATTAAAAGTGTTAGGAACACGAATATTCTCTATAGTACTTTTACAAGGCGATAATACATTTTACGTGATCGCGTAAAATTAAACGCGCGTCAAATGCCTCATTGCTTCCAAGAGCGAGCCACTGAAAACTGATGTGCGGGCATTTCAGCCTGACGCTAGAAGAAAGGCGCCTCTCCGATTTTATGGCGTAATCTATACATACATAGTATAGAAGAAAGTCGCCCGGCCACGTTTGCCTGCGTATTCGGCTAAGGTTTCTAAACTACTTGGTGGGTTTTGATGCGGTTTTCACCATCATTTAGAGAATTTCTCGAGGAAGGTTTAGATATATAATACGTTAGTATTTAAAGTAAGGATAGTAGAGAAATATTGACTTTTTTTAATAGAGTTGGAAAAAGCCGCTTTTGAGGCGTTACATGACACACTGACTAAACCATAAAAGATACACCAAATTAATGTGCCATAGAATTGTAGAGGTCTACAAAAAAGTCCGCGACCGCATATGTTCATCTTTTAAGAATGACCCAAAGTAACCATTTTTGTCTTTTAAAATTTGATTGCTAATAGGGGTTCATCTACGAATACAACACAGTATTAATCCTATGTTAGTTACCTTAAGCATTTAGTGTACTTGCTATAAACCTAAACAACGCCACACCATGTTTGTAAATCGCACCCGAGCGAGTCCTGGGCGGGTCGCTAGTAAACTATAAGATAAAATGTGTGCTCTATTTCCCTGTTTTACTTAACGTCACTGAACCACAGGTTTGTTTGTTCTCGACTCAGTAATTGTTTTCATTCGTTTTCAAATCGATTTCTTGGAAACTAATTGGCAAAATGTTTCTTGTATCACAAGTCTACATGACTTGCTTCTTAAAATTCAACTTCAGGTACAAACATTCCATCGTAACGCGTTGTAGAAATTGCACTTATAGTTGCGCAAAAAAAAAATATCTTGGCATTTTAGTTTACTTGACTTTGTAGGAAAGAAGTCTTGATGTATTTGCATTCGGGTTTCTGGTTTGTCGCTACGCCACTAGTTAACCGAGAAGAGTTATCGCCCTAATGGCGGAGCTAACCAAGTACAAATAGAATAACACGATGTCTTGTTACCGCAGATACATCTCCGGTGGTAAAACAAGTTAAGATATAAAAAGCGAGCTCTAGTTCACTTTTCGCAGCAATTTTAAAATAATTAGCAGACACTAGTAAACAGTATAGTACATGCGATAAATTAGACGAAATTACTCATTTCACGCTAAATAAACCTTACATAATAATGCCTTGATTTGAACTCAACATTAGCAATGTTAAAAATCCTGCACGAGCTAGCACACAATTTGAGAGATTTGGAAAAAGGGGGAGGGGGGGGGGGCAAGTTTCAATAAAGTGTCTGCAAAACCGGAGGAAAACCAACTTTCTCAACATCTCATCAAATGCAAGCTGAACACAGTGTTGCATTTAGATGCATAATATTTTTTTAAAGAAAAATTATTAATTTAAAAAAACCGTGAGACTTTTTTTTAAATCTTACCAAGCATTTAAAAAACTTAAAATATAAACATTTTTACTTGCAAAATAATTACGTATAAATTGGCAATTCCAAAGTTAACCAAGTTGAAAATAACAGAACTAGGAGAGCTGAGGAAAAAAAACGAATTACAGGAAAATATGAAAAGATGATTTGATCACGGCGATTGTAAAATTTGAATTCTCTCAGGAGGAAGATGTTAAAAATAAGATAAAATACTTTTAAAAAACTCACCATAATGTTGTGTAAATATTAAAGAACAACGGCCGCATTAAAATACTTTTCCAGTTTAATTGCGGAATTGAAGTAGATGATCAAAGTGTTTTCTTTCATCCGCGACTTTAGCCACAAATGATGATGTTGGTCAGCTTGAGTTCCAGCTGACAGCACGACAGCTGGAGTGATAAGATGAGACAGCCACGTCGTATCAGACAGTGTCTGTCTATTTCAGTTGGCCTTCTGGTCGTCCATCTGTCGCTGCTGATAAATACAATCAAGTAAGCTTCTCGCACAGTTTCATTCGCGACATGTCCAGCCAGACCTCTCAGGTCTGTAATGCCATCTGTCAGTTTTACATCACTCCACCAGAGGCTGTCTTCCGCGTGATAATTAACATACTGCACACTCGTCGAGCTCAATTACATTGCTTACACTGAGAAAAAGATTTTGTTGAATCAAATTAAGTCTGTTTGGCGAATTCAAATTAATTGTATGTGTAGGGGCAATTAAATATTTTGTAGGTGAAACCAAGTTATTTTGTTCTTACTCGGTGGTTGCCCCAAACAAAGATTTTGTCGTTGACAGAAAATTTTGTTTAGCTCCACGTATGTTGAACATTTTCGAATGATAAAATGATATGGACAGAGATTCGAACATAGATCAGTTGTGCTGGAGAGACACGCCTTAACAACCACCGACATAGTGATCCCTGATGAAATCGAAATGTTTAAAAAAAAAACAACATTAATTTCAAATACTGAACAACTTACGCTCATAAATATTTCAAGTTTTACAGCTTTGCTTTTTAGTTTAGGACGTGTGTACCATTATTAAGCATCAATAAATGCAATAACAAACCCCGTTAATATCGCAATTCTCACAAAAATTACAAAAATTCTCTCGAGCTGTATTTCCGAATGAAGGCAATCAAACGAGTAGGCAAAGAAACACACAAAGCTGATTCACCCAAATATTTTGTTAACTCTTGAATTTCTTTCGGCCCAACACACAGGCTTTGTTAATGCAAGCTTGTATTTTGTTAGATGAACAAAATTCATTTTGTTGCTTTTAGAGTTTTGTTTACTCAACATAATATTTTGTTGGGGCAACTAAACACATCTTTGGTCCTATAACAAATATTTTGTCGGCTGTTCTCTCAGTGTAAACACATTATTATGTTGGCAAATTTCAACCACGTGTGTCAATTTAAAATACTGAATCAACAAAATACAAATGTTTGTTTGTGTGAACAAATTAAATTCATCTGGAGGAAATGAGACATTGTTGTTAAGTACAAAATATCGTCTAGCTGAAACAAACGCCACGTAAACATACAAATTTGGTATACTGAGAGAGAATGGATGTCTGCGAAGAAATAAAACTATCGCAACATAACGCATATTATAAACACAACAGAGAGATCAGTTTTGCATAAATTGAACTATTCTATGCTATTACATCATACACGTTGATTATTTAAAAACTTTGTGGTACAAAATGTGTGAAACCACTGTCTTCTGGGAAACATCTGCGGAGCCTGCTCTTTTCGCGAGCAGAAATAGCGTGAGCTCAACATTTCGGCGTGATTCTGTGACACACATAACTACCATAAATAATTTACAAGTACCAAAAGGTTTTGAATATACAACTTTACTTTCTGGAAAATACAACACTTTAGTCAAGACCATTAATACAAAATTTTCATAGCTGCAACACTATATGAACATTCCTTCTCATTGAAATATAACAGGATGGCAAAGTATGCATTTCGTATCAGTTACAAAGATGACTAGAAAGGCATCGCCATAATAATTGCTCTATAGATATTTATAACTCAGGTATTATAGTAACTGGTTTTAAAATAAAGTTGAATACCATACTCTTGTAATAACCAAGCATAAAGCTAATAAATTCACAAGCCATTTAGTAAAATACATTTTCCATTCATTAAACATTTCAAGTCGGCAATTAGCCAGCCTGTGAGATATTAACAAATTTGCAAAATATCTGAAAACGTAGTTTGAAACGATATTTTAACCTTACGTGGAAGCAATCAATAATTCAGAAAAACTTCCAAAATCTTCAATAAACATTATGGTTAATACCAATTTGGAGACATTACACATTACGTTAAGGCGTCAAATAACTCTATAAATCTCACATAAAATACTATGGTTTCGCGCCTATTTGATAACATTATATTTGAGAAATTAACAATACAATAAATCCTGCGTAATATGCTTTTGTCTCACGCCAATTTGGTAATGTTAAACATTGTGTTAATGCAATTGACAACTCAAAGATATCACATAAAATGCTATGGTTACACTCTAATTTGGTTACTCAACATTAAAACAAATAACAACGTATTCAACGGATTAAAATAGTATACACTGGTTTCAGACGAAACATATCGTTAAACATTACCTTAAGGCTCCTATGTACTGAAACGTTTTCTGTCAAATCGTTGTTTGCGCGTAAACGCGTATCTCGGTAAATAAAAGTTCTGGAAATATGACTTTTTGTCAGAAAAGATTAAAAAAGAAAAAAAAAATTATCTATGGCCCTATTTTTTTACTTTTGTCATATCAAGTGTATTCTTGGAGAAAAAATTCGTGAAAATGGTCAAATATCGCATTTTTAAAACTTGCCTATGCAGTTTCCTTAAGCGGCAAGAAAAGTACAAAAATACGGCCGCAGATCTAGTTTACACAGTAGAGCGTCACGACGGAAACACTGCACGCCTTGCTCGTAGGAGCGATGAGGTGCCTAGAAGTGCGTGTTAGTGTCGCCCTTATCACTCCCTCGCTTCTTGACCTTGAACGCGCTGCTACACTGGCCCCTTAGTTGAACGAGACCAGGCATCGTACGAGTAATTTCGAAATAATTCAATTGATGGAGTGCTGTTCGCTTTTAATTAATCTTCTCGTCGAACATGCATGCCCTTAATGCCACTACGAGACTGAATACGTAGCCTAAATGCAAACCGTCAGAATGGAAGAAGTATGTAAATCCGCTATGCCTATGCAACACGTGAATTTACAAACTCCGTTCTTAAAAAGTATCAGTAAAAAATATTTCCTCGTTTCTTTTAAAGCACGTGTACACCCATTTGGGCCGGGGGGGGGGGGTGATGGGTCTATGTTACGTTATGATAAACACTGAGAAGTTACGTTCGTGACGTAATGAATACGGCCAATTGCATCACAAAGCATGGACGTAATATGGATAAACCCAAACACACACCTGATCGCCTCTGTTCATACATTCTTGTATAAGCTGTTCACGGTAGAATTAGCACTTTTGAAAGCCATCTAATTTGGAATAATAGTCGAAAAATATATTTTATTTAAGTCGCAAACGTTAACTTCCAAGTGTGGTGGAATATACACACTATAGTTATTACTTACATAGCAATTTTTATTTAAAAAGGTGGTTAAAGAAATGGCTGAAAGAAAAAAATTACCAGGATATCAAAAAAAGCTCACTTTACCGTGAACAGCCTATACTAGGCATTATCAACACACCTGTATTCTGATTTTATTCATATTAATTATAAATGAAATCATTTAATCCACGATCACATATAAGTAAAAGTTCAATTAAACCATTAATAAAATAACTTTACATTAATGGAAGCATATAAAAAGCTTGTGACGTATGACAATCAGGACAAACAACCAAACAAGTCATATATGGGGTGGTTTTTCAAAGGTTTGGTTCAAAAAGTGCGCAGGTAACTTGAATAGACTATAGCGTACTCTTGACAGAAAATAGTATAACTGAAATCTTGCCTTAATTTATCCTAAATATAAGGCTGTAGATTAAAACTAATGGGCGGTAACAAACATGGCTGATACACGAAAACTCATTTTTTAGGATACAGCAGAGGGAAGGGAGTTGCCGCACCAAACTTTTTTATATAATTTCGCCCCGGAAAAGCTGTCTTTCCGTATATATTACCTACATTTTTATATTATTTCGCCCCGGAAAAGCTGTCTTTCCGTAACAAATCTTGTTTTTGATTCAACATAACCATTTTCTCAGTGCACGCTGAGGTATTGGAGCTGCTCGACCTCTTGTTTTCCAGGCCAGCCTGGGGCTCTGTACCTACAGGACAATGCTCGACCTCTTGTTTTCCAGGCCAGCCTGGTACTTTGTATCTACAGGACAATGCTCGACCTCTTGTTTTCCAGGCCAGCCTGGGACTCTGTACCTACAGGACAATGCTCGACCTCTTGTTTTCCAGGCCAGCCTGGGACTCTGTATCTACAGGACAATGCTCGACCTCTTGTTTTCCAGGCCAGCCTGGGACTCTGTATCTACAGGACAATGCTCGACCTCTTGTTTTCCAGGCCAGCCTGGGACTCTGTACCTACAGGACAATGCTCGACCTCTGTTTTCCAGGCCAGCCTGGGACTCTGTATCTACAGGACAATGCTCGACCTCTTGTTTTCCAGGCCAGCCTGGTACTTTGTATCTACAGGACAATGCTCGACCTCTTGTTTTCCAGGCCAGCCTGGGACTCTGTACCTACAGGACAATGCTCGACCTCTTGTTTTCCGGGCCAGCCTGGGACTCTGTATCTACAGGACAATGCTCGACCTCTTGTTTTCCAGGCCAGCCTGGGACTCTGTACCTACAGGACAATGCTCGACCTCTTGTTTTCCGGGCCAGCCTGGGACTCTGTATCTACAGGACAATGCCCGACCTCTTGTTTTCCAGGCCAGCCTGGGACTCTGTACCTACAGGACAATGCTCGACCTCTTGTTTTCCAGGCCAGCCTGGTACTTTGTATCTACAGGAGAATGCTCGACCTCTTGTTTTCCAGGCCAGCCTGGGACTCTGTACCTACAGGACAATGCTCGACCTCTTGTTTTCCGGGCCAGCCTGGGACTCTGTACCTACAACCTACAGGAGAATGCTCGACCTCTTGTTTTCCAGGCCAGCCTGGGGCTCTGTACCTACAGGACAATGCTCGACCTCTTGTTTTCCAGGCCAGCCTGGTACTTTGTATCTACAGGAGAATGCTCGACCTCTTGTTTTCCAGGCCAGCCTGGGACTCTGTACCTACAGGACAATGCTCGACCTCTTGTTTTCCGGGCCAGCCTGGGACTCTGTACCTACAACCTACAGGACAATGCTCGACCTCTTGTTTTCCGGGCCAGCCTGGGGCTCTGTACCTACAGGACAATGCTCGACCTCTTGTTTTCCAGGCCAGCCTGGGACTCTGTATCTACAGGACAATGCTCGACCTCTTGTTTTCCGGGCCAGCCTGGGACTCTGTACCTACAGGACAATGCTCGACCTCTTGTTTTCCAGGCCAGCCTGGGACTCTGTATCTACAGGACAATGCTCGACCTCTTGTTTTCCGGGCCAGCCTGGGACTCTGTACCTACAACCTACAGGACAATGCTCGACCTCTTGTTTTCCGGGCCAGCCTGGGACTCTGTATCTACAGGACAATGCTCGACCTCTTGTTTTCCGGGCCAGCCTGGGACTCTGTACCTACAGGACAATGCTCGACCTCTTGTTTTCCAGGCCAGCCTGGTACTTTGTATCTACAGGAGAATGCTCGACCTCTTGTTTTCCAGGCCAGCCTGGGACTCTGTATCTACAGGACAATGCTCGACCTCTTGTTTTCCAGGCCAGCCTGGGACTCTGTATCTACAGGACAATGCTCGACCTCTTGTTTTCCGGGCCAGCCTGGGACTCTGTACCTACAGGACAATGCTCGACCTCTTGTTTTCCGGGCCAGCCTGGGACTCTGTACCTACAACCTACAGGACAATGCTCGACCTCTTGTTTTCCGGGCCAGCCTGGGACTCTGTACCTACAGGACAATGCTCGACCTCTTGTTTTCCAGGCCAGCCTGGTACTTTGTATCTACAGGAGAATGCTCGACCTCTTGTTTTCCAGGCCAGCCTGGGACTCTGTATCTACAGGACAATGCTCGACCTCTTGTTTTCCGGGCCAGCCTGGGACTCTGTACCTACAGGACAATGCTCGACCTCTTGTTTTCCGGGCCAGCCTGGGACTCTGTACCTACAACCTACAGGACAATGCTCGACCTCTTGTTTTCCGGGCCAGCCTGGGACTCTGTACCTACAGGACAATGCTCGACCTCTTGTTTTCCAGGCCAGCCTGGTACTTTGTATCTACAGGAGAATGCTCGACCTCTTGTTTTCCAGGCCAGCCTGGGACTCTGTACCTACAGGACAATGCTCGACCTCTTGTTTTCCTGGCCAGCCTGGGACTCTGTACCTACAGGACAATGCTCGACCTCTTGTTTTCCGGGCCAGCCTGGGACTCTGTATCTACAGGACAATGCGTGACAACGTATGACATCATCCGAAGGCTACTGGATGACCACCATGTCCAAATGTTTCCTTGGCCTACGATTTCACCGGATCTCTCACGTGTTGAAAACGTGTGGTCCATGGTGTGACAACTGGCATGCAGGACGCCCGAGATCACGACTGATGAACTTTGGGCATGCATCAAAGCAGCACAGGCTCATAATCATCCTCCATGTTCCAATATTGAACTGCTTTTATACTATACGATTACCAAAAACGGCATGGATTGGATTTGAGGCCAGAACACTGTTTATTAAAACGGTTCTTCGAGATGCTTATATACTTCATCTTGCCAATTTGTAATATAGTTTTATTACATTAAAATCGGTTAAAAGTATTTTATTCTTCTAAAAGTGCGTGTATTTTGAAAACTAAGATATAAACAAACGCGTCCATCACTTTTGACCATGTTGACCATGTGACTGGCAGTTTTATTTGGCGGAGGTCAATGTTGAGTACATGCGCAGAAGATGAATTAGCAACCTAGCTCATCCTTAATTTATGGACGGACACTGATTAAGTACTAGTGATTTCAGTTCTAATCAGCAGTAAAGCTGGGTTTACAATAAAAAATATATACGCATTAATAACTATGCAGTAGGCGCTTATCTGGCATACGGAAACACGTATTCTATATTTATAGTTTCGAATTAATATTTTGATTTTTAATTTCAGCCAATCAAAACAGGCGACAAGCCTGTCATGTTTACTTATGTTCTGACCTAACCTCGTACATTACAACCATATTTAAGCAGATCATACTTCAAAGCCAACATTTTCTATAAAGAGAAAACTTTCTTTTCTGAACAAATATAATGGTAAATATGTGCACACAATCAAGCCTTGTTAAACATGTTTATACTTACATTACTGTAAATAACAGCTACCCGCCAACAACACCGACTACTCTGTTATAATTGGTCGCTGCCTCGTAAGTTTCACTTAAGACATAAAATAGAAATATTTCATTTAACGATTAAGGAAATCCCAACAATGCATACGATCTGCTAAATTCCATTGGAAACCAATATACAGAGCGAATCTAAGGTTTTAAATCACATTCGTGCAAAATATCGATAACAACTCTCGGGACATTGTATGTTATCGGGACCTTCAACGTAAGATCCGATATCTTGCAGAAATAAGGCTTAAAATCTCATTTTTTAAAGGGCTCATACCTCCCTTAATATTCGGTTTAGATATAAAGTGGCTCATATGTTTTCCTTTTACTTTTTCATGAAGAATCACCTCCCGAAGTTTGTTGGTCTAATTGAGAATCATCCTGGATAAGATAACATAATGCCAGTTCTTCTGCACAGGAAATAGGACATAATTAAAAGCTAAAATGTTCAATTGCACACCTAGCTTAACGTAGGCTGGACAGCATGTGCGGTGGGAGCGGGAGGGGCAATGGCCCACGGTACCAGCTAGAGGGGTAGGGGTGGGGATGGGCGACTGGGGAGGGGAGGAGGCAGCAGGAAGCGGCAGGTCCCGGCGCGCTATGGCCTCGGGCGACGCGCGCACAGCCAGGGAACTGGGCCAGCGCAGCGCAGCGGTGGCTGACCCCGGCACCAGCTCTGCCGCACTGACACGACGCTCTACTCACCTCGCAGCATCACTGAGGATCCCATACCCTCGCACAGACCTCTGGCGACGTAATATACAGTCGTCCAAGATCTAGTCACATCGTCCGGCATGATTCCCACATGCGAGAATCCGGGAGCGACGTATAGAATCTGGTTCGCCTTGGTGGGAGGTGAGTATTCTTACCACTACACCACCGCGGCCCCCGGGGGGGGGGGGTTGTAAGGGGCCCGGACTCGAACCTCCCCAGAAATATTGACACAAAAAAATACATTTAGTTATCAGAAAAATAAGAAATTAGGTGTAATAGAAAAGTGAAAAAATGTAAAACTAATTAAGTACAACAAAAAAATTATCCACCTCTACGTTCAAATAAAAAATTTAAAAAAATAGGCACCGTTATCAATGAGGAAAACTGCAACCAAAAAAAATTTCTGGCTACGCTACTGAAGTTTGCTGTAATATAAAAACGTCATAATATCTTTAAAGGGAGTGGTGCACGAAAATCGTATATTTAAACCATTTGTCACAATTTGTTTCGAAGAGGATTTTTCGAAATTTTTGGTTCCACAAGACGTAAATAACAATTTTAAAAACCTTATTACAAGGTTAAAAATTCTCTGCGTTCGTTATTCTCGGAGCTCTGATTGAAGAAAAGAAAAAAATAATAATTATATTGCTTCTATAAGTGATCCGAGAATAACGAAGGCGGTGGAAACCTAACAACGTAAAAAGGTGTTGAGAATTATTATTTACGTCTTGTCAAACCTACAATCTCGAAACTCGGGTAAATACACTGCCTTCATGAGCCATTCCCCATAAGACTTCGGAGACTTGATGTTACCTCGTCATTAGATGCCATGACGTTCACACAACGCAGTCATACGTCGGAAGCTCTCAGAGGCAAATTACTTATTTGAACACAATGGGTTGCACATTACGTTAGTTAGGAAAGAGCATTTTATAGGGACATTTGATAAATCTGCGTTATACTGGCTACCAGCGGGCCAGTAACAAACGCCGCGCATTGTAGAGTGGCGTGCGATGTATTGTACACTACTGATATACAGGCTGTTCACGGTCAAATGAGTACTTTAAAAAACCCTGCTTACGATCTACTTGTATGCACATTGTGTATTCTTTCGCCTTATGTAAAATTAATATTGTCATGGGCCTTGCCACTTTATTTATGCATCCGTCTATTGAAACAGTGAAATTATTAGAAAAGTAAATATTTTACAAATCTGCTAATTGTTACTCTTCGACGCATTACGAAAAACAGAAAGCGAAGGAAATAATTCAACTGATCACAAATGGTTTCCTAACAAGTTTTATTCGACATTACGATAAGGAACTACTTTCATTCCATCGTCGCCAACTTTACTGGGCGCATGTCAGTCAGTGCGCCCAATCAAATATATGCAGAAAGGAGCGGTGAATTTTTTCTAAGGTTGATTTCAAAAGTGCTCAGTTAATCGTGAACAGCCTTTAGCAGAGCATAATGAGACATAGAGTGAGCAACAGGACAGCGGTTCACGCTACATTCTGTACAAGCGACTCTCTTCTATGCTGTCTTCAAGTCTGCACATCTGTTCCGTTTAGTCTATTCTTCACCATTTTCTAATCAAACCTTCGAAAAATCTCTCCACGTATGACATGTTTAGTTATTTACATCATATGCCACATATCACAAGCGTTTTACACTTGTGTTTATTAAAGTTCTGTTAAATTGAAATGTTATTCACATTTATCTATAAATTACAATACTTCATTTATAAATAAATTTATATAAGAACTCTGAGAAAACACGTGTGTTGGTAGCAGCACCTAGTGAGAAATAATTCTTATACAAAGTACTTTTTCCCTAAGTGAGCTCGAATTCTGTGCGTTGTCCTTGGGTGTAATTTTGTAGACTAACTCAAGCTTAGTTTGCACGAGGAGGAGGAATATCCTGGAAGAAGAACTTTAGCAGGGCTTCAGGAAAAGGCAAAGTGGCATTGAATGGATTATGACGTCATTCTGCTGGACAGTCGCTTACAAGTAGAATTCTCAAAACTCAATTGCTGAACTACACGTTGTAATCGAGCCATTGAGCGTAGAAACCTATCCGGCAGTTTGAGATTTGTCACGTAAATGACGGCGTGTTGTAGGAAACTTGTAAACCGTCGTTCCTTTGTCGTTTCGTATAAGTTTAACTAATGAAGATGCTAATTTAGCCTATATAAAAACTACGTTTATTTACAATGCATCTAATTGTAACATACAGCCATGAAGTCTACAAAGAAATATTGTAAACATTTTTTAGTTCTAGCAAACCCACAAAGCCAAGACATATTGATGTTACGCGTCGCTGGTCTGTTACGCTACCATTGCCACATCCCGATCGAGCAAGCGAAACAACGTGTCAAGACTAGAGCGATAACCCAAGGAATGCGCGGAGATTTACAAAGGAGCGCCGCTGTCACGGTAAGCCTATTGGGACTCGTGCCGCCTTCTGTCATTGAGAAGACAATATGTGGGGGGTAATCGCTGGAAGAATGTTCTGGTTGTCACTCCCGCCTTTCTCAGCACGACTCGGGGTTTAGGTCCAGCGAGATTATTTACGCCATGACGGGCTTCCGAGGTAGATCTATAGTCTGGAGCGACACTAGTGGCGACGAGTGTGGCTAGAGGGAGTGATGTCTACGACTGCGAGAATGGGTGCAGTGAAGGGTGTGATTGACCCGGGGGGGGGGGTGGACTACTGAATTGGATGCGTGCGTGATAGACACTTAGAATGATGGCATTAGACCGACTGAATATGTGTAAATAATGTGTGTGTTTGAGTTAAATGACAGTAATAAATACTGAGTCAGTGATAAAGACTTTAAATAGAATTTAAATAAATAAATATTGCGCTCAGTGAGAAAAACAAGAGTATACGTGGAGACCGGACAACTCCCTGTGCACTGTCCTTGTGTCGTGTGCTTCAATTCTTTAGTAACCGTGTAACATTGCAAATATTCGGAACATTTAGAATTAGTCATAGAAATTATTATTATTATATATAATTAAAGAGTACTTGCTTATGTTGTCACTTTATTTTGATACATTTCCAAATTACGTTTTAATAAAGAAGCGTTAACAGTATAATCTTTGGTTTATTTTAATAGTTATTTACATGCAGATTCATTTGTTTTTAGGCAATATTCAGTATTAATGTTTGTTATTTTTCATTTCTTCCTAGAGGGTATAAAGCAATTAAATGTGTATTAAACGTAAGACCATCCTGGTTGTGGCTCGTCTCGCCATTGCTGACTGGCGGAGAAATGGGCCATGGTCAGGCGACAGCCAATCAGAGGACAGTAAGGCTGATATAAAATACAACAAAATTTTCCTGTAGAAACAATTCTCACCACCTCCTGAGACGGACGTGTGATCTAATTAAATTAATATCCCAAAAATAATTTACGATAATATGAATGTATATATATGTGTGTGTGTGTGTGTGTGTGTGTGTGTGTGTGTGTGTGTGTGTGTGTGTGTGTGTGTGTGTGTGTGTGTGTGTGTGTGTGTGTGTGTGTGTGTGTGTGTGTGTGTGTGTGTGTGTGTGTGTGTGTGTGTGTTGTGTGTGTGTGTGTGTGTGTGTGTGTGTGTGTGTGTGTGGTGTGTTGGAATTGCAGTAAGATGTTTTAAAATTATTATAAGTTATAAGAAGAACGTTTAAGTTACTGAAGATGTTTGAATGTGAATAATTATTAAGTTTAGCGAAGAATTGTGAGAATAATATGAATTATTGTTTGGATAATTGTTTAGTTCTGATTAGAAGACTAATAGAAGATCAAAATTGGAAAAAAGGATTTCGGCTGTCTATTTATACCTAATTGATAAATATATAATTCTACCGGAATGTAAACAACTGCACATTCATGTTCTGTGCGTGCTATAGCGAGGCATAACATAGTACACTCCTTGTTGTGATAGCGCAGGTATGACGAACAGTGGTTCGTCACATTTGAACAGGGTTCGTACTCCTTTGGAACAAAAAAAAAAATTAAGGACTTTTAAGAGCTTTCAAGAGATTCAAATGGATTCGCCAAATATTTGTTTAGAAAACAAATCAACCATACGAACTATAATACGTATTATCTTTCAACTTACTAATTATAGCAAATCATATGGGACATGCTAATGCTGTGAATCCTACCATTCTTCAGTCACTAGCGGTAATTAACTGAACAGTGCGAGTCGGATAAAGAAGCAATAGATAAACCATTTCCTGTTGTCCAAACACGTTTGTAACACGCCAATATTTTTATCAGACTTCTGGCTACAATTGAATGTTAAGGAATTTAAAGGAACCTTCAAAAAGGACTTAGGGGCCCTTAGAACTAGTATTAGAAATTAATGACCTTTAAAGAACTTCTGAGGACTGTATTATTAATCCTGTTAAATTCGTTTTCTTGTCCATTTGAAGGTGTTATGTTGTATGTCCCCCCTAGGGGATGACCCTCCCCCCTCCCTGTTTGAAGGTGTTATGTTGTATGTCCGCCCTAGGGGATGACCCTCCCCCCTCACTGTTCTAAGGTTTAAGAACATTAAAGAAAAGCTATTGTTCGCATTCCCTCTTTTTGTCTGAAACACGCATAGAGTTTTTTTTAAGAAGCATAAAATTACTCCCCCAAAACAATGAAGTAACTCGCTACAGTAAAGCCATACAAAAAACTGACAAGATGTGATAGCAGGGCTCCCAAGTGTCCAAGGCTAAATTCTGCCCCCGCCACATAACAGTGCATTGCCCAACGTTGTATAGAAAAAAAAGTGGCAGACATTATAGCTATTCAACCGAACATTGCGTGACGCGAAGACTATGGGTTCAAGGCGACTTCAGAAATAAGTGTGCGTTGTCTGAGCGGAGGACCTTGGTGCCGATACCAGACACAAGAGTATAGCATAGAGTGCGTCAGCTAGCCGAGCTCTGCTCAATTACATGCTAACCGTGATTGCAACGTTAATTGGGACATTTATTTACCGCCTAACGGTTTAGATGAGAGAGAGAAAGAGATTGGGTGACTTATCAACGAGATGTGGAGAGGAACGTTTCGTGATACTGAATGTTTGGAGTGTAACCACAAACGAACTCTTATAGCAAATTACAATAATCTCATACTGCTCGGAAACAATGTGTCGTCCTCTTTCAGCAGATATGCAGCAAGTATTTTCCCTCTGCAACGATTGTGGAGGCTGCCCAAGGTTGATTTGAGCACAAGGCTGATGTGGATTTTTGTGGCAATGTTATACGGATGGCTTGGATATGTCTTTATAGAGGAAAAACACCTTATCCTGAAAATTAACCAATTTTTATGTTTTCTTTTACAATTTTGTTTTTTTAGATTGAATTATTAGTATTATTATTTTAGTCTTATATACGCAGCATCTTATACTTACTGCTATTAATCACTCGGCATAAATGATAACCTATAATAGTCTATACCCCATTATCTGAAAACTTGAATTATTCTTATTATTCCTTGTATTATAGATTTTTTGTATAAATTTTTTTTCCAAAAGTGTTAGGTCTGATTATTTTGATTACACCAGCCCTGCAATCCAATGCGACCCCATGTCCACGCACATGAAGGACTAGTTGCAGCTTCTGCCACATATTCGTGAAAGTTTGCGGCTTTCTTAAACGTGGTTACAAGGAACAACAGCACTTACTTTGTTTGTGAACATGAACATGGGATCGCTAAGGACAGTAGGTGCAGGCACTCCTAATCTCAAATCATCCACCAACTCCGGCCTCCAATAGCTGGATTACAGGAGTACGCCACGACTCCCAGCCGGCAGACAACTTCCTATAAGATGTATTTTAGTTTCAAAACATATTTGATACTCCCCTTTTTTTTAAATAACATAATCATTTTAGGATTTATTTGCTGTTACCAAAATTAATAATTAACTATTTGTAAATTTGGCAAACAATGAAACTAGTAATAAACCACAACAATACGTAATGGCTAACGCTTCGGTCATCGACATATAGTTGGAATCAAGCTTGGCAGATAGCGCTT